>OX459053.1:20042924-20428508 GCA_949775005.1 Orthosia gothica | reverse complement strand
AAGGCAGTCGTGAATGGAAACGCCGGGAGGGGGACGCCCTAGGAAGACATATATAGGACCTTATAGGTGATGTTCTTCAGAAAGGCCAAGTGCGCAGTACCCATAACCGGCGTGTGTGTATGGACTAGATGTATGAATGTGTGTGAAGCAAAAGAAGTATGTAAGGATCGTAGCAGGTGGCGTTCTGTAGTTTCTGCAATATGTATGTATGTAAAATTACAATTATAATGAACATATTCTGTTTTAACAACGCTAGACTTGTTACCAAAAGAAAAATGAAATATTACGAGCTCCATATCATGTTACTACAAATACATCGTCTACAATATCAGTATGTACGCATGTCTGTTCGTGTAACTAGTTCAAAACCCGAGGCGAATATAAATAGGGTCTGCGGCGAATTGAAACAGACTCAATACCTTTATAAGCCCTGGCGTTCGTCTCCTTTCTTTGTTTCCCTCGGAAGCGAAACTTGTAATTAATTGTTGTAGTCTTACACTAAGCTTTTGTATTCTTTAGTGGGAAATTAAATAAGTAACAAAACAATAGTATAAGTTTAACAATTAAGAACGTCCTGGGTTGGAGAAAACTCGCTGTAGTCGTAAAAGGGGAGGGTGTGAAATGTTTGGTGCAGTTGTACAGGCCATAAAAGCTTATTGCCCACTACAAATGTAGCTGCGATAGTTTTAGTGAAAGTGTCACTGTAATGCTTTGGCGTGGAAAACATTCACGCGAGTAAAATATTCAAAGCATTGCAGTGCACACCTGGCATTACACATATTCTGAAAACATGCACCATGCATTTTCATTTTTAACCGGCTTTCCAAAAAGGAGGAGGTTCTATGTTCGACTTTATACAGTTTGTTTATTTTTTTGTCAAATCTCACCGATATCGCCGTCAATTGTGGCCCGAAATTGGTTCCATTTTTATTTGGTGAAGATGTGATGAAGAACTTCGGCGATATACAACAGAACTCATTAATAAATAACGGCAAATCTCTCGGGATTGCTGCAATAGCATGTTTGTTTATTGTTTATATCATTTCATAACATAAAATCACGCCAGTACGCTCTAATGGGGTACGCAGATGTGTACAGTTCACCTTGGTACACTCTCATTTCACCGGTTATGTTCGGTAGTTTCATGATATTCGGGTTATCTACTCTGGCAGTATAGGTACCTTACTAAACTACTTGCCTATTAGATAGGTTACAACTAAAAAGTGAAAAGGAAAAAAACTTTTGTACAAAATAATACTACCTACCGACTTCAAAATAAGAAAACTAACTTAAATTTGGAAGTCGGTGTCCATAACGCAACAAATTAGTTCCGAAGACACCGACTACCAAAAAGAAAGTAAATTTTCACGTTGTAGTTTTGTTATTTGGAAGTCGGCAGTATTTTTTGTATAAAAGTTTTTTTTTTTAATGTTATCAAAAACTGTGTAGTCTAGGTCCTCATTTTTTATTGAGTTGACTTGAAAAATAGACTGCAATAAATCTTTTTAATTGTAATACGATCACGAATAAGAAGATTACATACCTAGGTACCACGTTGGGTATGAGTCAATTTTAATTAATGAATATCAAACAGTAGTTAATAAAAAAAAAGGTTGTATTAAAAAAAATTCCTCTCCCTCCCACAGCTTCGTCAAGCACACCAACCAGCAGTGTTATCACGATTGTGGAACGTGAGGTGACAGTGAACGCGAATGCTGCTGCCAACGCGAATGCGAACGCGAATAGTAATATTTCGCAGCGAGTCACGTCCCCCATCTCGCCTGCGCGTACTCAACCACCACATTCAGATGTAAGTATAATACTAACTGTGCAAAATAAATGTGCACATCAATTGTCATCGACCTCCCTCCCCCCTACCCCCTACCCGCGCGGCGACCCGTGTTCTCCTAGTGTGCCAATAGCGAGACTGCAGCGTTGCCAGAATGTTACTTTTGTTACATATTACGTTCCATATAACACAAAAAAAAATATTTCATTACTTTTAGGACTTAATAAAAAATATTGTTTTTTTTTTATTAATTATTGGCTTGCGCTTGACCACTATCTCACCTGATGGTAAGCGATGATGTGGTCGACGGTGAAGCACGCTTGCCTAGAAGTAACCTATTCAATCTTGACTTAAAGACTCCTAACTGACGAAGACTTGTAGCTATCAGGAAATACAGACTCCGGATTTTCCAGCAAACAAGAATAATCGTGAAACAGAACGCATCTAAGAAAGTTTTCGTTCGTTGTGTTGTCGAATTTGATTTTGTGACACAAATTGACGTATTGCATATTCACTCACTCACTCACGTGTATTTCTGAATCTTGCATCGCGCTTACTTCGGCCGTTCGGCGAGCGAGTAAGCGTATTTAATAGTCGTCACAATCTAAGAGGCCCGTTGACGTTTCTCATTGTACATGCCGCGATAACTTTCTACGTATGAAATTGATAAATCTAATGTAAAATCTTAATTAAATACTATGTTGCCGATACACTATGACAACGAGTATAATTCGCAAGCATCAAGTTTAATTATTATTTAGTATTTTTATAACTTTCAAAACGGCCCTTTTATTTTTTGACAACTGTAGTGTCGTTTTACACATAAAATAAGGTAATGTAACTTTTCTCAAAATTCTCAAAATTTTCAAAATTCATTCATCATCCTCAAAATTTTTGAGATGTCTCATGTAATATTTGATTTTGATATTTTTTTTTTGTAATAATTGTTTTTTTTTCATGTTTTTTCTGCCACTGGCAACGCTAAGTGAGAGTCAAACGTATTACGTTATTTTCCCAACTATATTGGGTTCGGCTTCCAGTCTTACCGGATTCAGCTGAGTACCAGTGTTTTACATGGAGCGACTGCCTATCTGACCTCCAAAACCCAGTAACTGGGTAACACGGTACTCCTTGGCAAGACTGGTGTCAGATCTCAAGCTTCTGACTACCCGTAGCGACTGTCAAAGATCTTCAAATGACAGCCGGGACCAACGGCTTAACGTGCTTGCCGAGGCACGGAGGAAACTCGGTATGTTGAAATGGTCATCCATCCACGGACCGACCTCGTCAAGCGTTGCTTAACCTTGATGATCGACCAGTGCGGCTGTTATTATTTAGCCACGAGCTCCTCTATAAATCCATTCTATAATGAAACAATATCGAAATGAATCACACACTCTAGACGCGAGTGTAAACTTACAACGAGAAACGTCCCCCATTTCAGTCACACATAGGTACATATTCAAACCCCACACCCCGCCGTAAGAATAAACTTTCAGATTTCATTAAGTTATCTACAAGATTTGTTGGGGACGGTTCTTAGAGAATATGGATTTTTGGAGAAAACTCATGTGCGGTTACCGAGAAAAAAGTAACTACCGCATCGGTACTTTGTTGTAAAAGTTCACTAAAGCGCTAGAACAAATGTTGCAACATTAACTACACCTGTTTACTAAGAAAATCTAATAAAACAAACCTATTTTTCTTTAGTTTTCTTGAAACTCAAGTTAACTGTTGTAGCTTCTACTTTTGTGCACACAAAGTAGAACTTTACAAAGCTTGTGCATTGCTACAATGAATCTTCTTCTATTACCCTCTGGTATTCTCTTTCCTTGAAAACTGGGTCAGTAAAAAAATCAATGTATTTTTTTTAAATTTCACATAGGCCTACATGGGCACTTATAAAACATCGACAAAAGGTACACGGTTCGGGTTGGTCGTTTCCTATGAGAAGAACCGGCAAGAAACGCCACGGTTACTCTTTTAAAAAATTGTTTGGTTTTACAATATTTTTTTTTTCATTAGTTCTTGAATGGGGGGACAACGTAGGCGCGACAATAAGTCGTAAAAACAAAAACAAAAAAAGATGAAATACAAAAGAAATCTAGAAGGCCTACAATGTTTACACTATGTAGCACAATTATGTAGCATGAAATAAAAATGTGTCGGGGTTACTCTAAAGGAAAATGTCCATTTTGTAAGGGAACTTGGGCCCCTTTGACAAAATGGTTGTATCTTGATGAATTTGGTTGTGTATTGTAGAAAAAACATGTTATATTCATAATTAGAAAACATTTTTCATTTATTTTGCGGGGTTCACGAGATATAACGATGTTTCTGTTCTCGAAAAGAACCCTTATTACAATGCACTAAGGTGCATACAAATGTCCAAGTGAAGGAACCTTTTTTTGATCTTTTGTTGTCTGTACATATAAAGTAAAGGACACAGATGGAAAATAACACAAAATATAAATCCTATTTTTGTATAATATTGAAATCGCAGACACGATCATAAGGGGCCTGTGTATGGGCAATCTCCTTTTGAAATTTTACTTGTTTACAAATTAATAGGCACTCATTACGAACCCACAAAAACATACAACCCTAATCCGCTAATTTCCCATCAGTTAGTTAGTTCATACGCTTTTAGTCCCTCATTAATCTGGCTTTTTATACTTAGCCGTGTCTGGCGGCTTTCCAACTGGCCATCCACCACCACCCTTATTAATTAACCAATTAGTCCAAAAACCGCGTTCTGTGTGCTCTTTTAATTTCTCGCCATTAAAGGTTTGGGCAAAAAACTCGCGAAAATATGGAGGGTGTTTATCTGTACTCGTGTTCGGATAAATCATGTGGAAATTTAAGGGTTGGATGTGATGATTCTGTTTGATATTTGTGATGATATGTGTGTATTTCTGTTCCATTTCATCTGATTTTGTATTGATAAATGTTTATAAGTGAGGATTGAATCAGGCAGATATATCTGAACAAAACCAGCAAGCAATTTTGTAGAATCACTTAGATACTTGTTATACCTCATCTGCCTAGCCTTTTTCCCAAATTGTGTTGAGGTCGGCTTCCAGTCTTACCGGTTTCAGCTGAGTACCAGTGTTTTACATGGAGCGACTGCCTATCTGACCTCCAAAACCGAGTAACTGGGTAACCCGATACCCCTTGGCAAGGCTGGTGTCACATCTTAGGCTTCTGACTACCCGTAACGACTGTCAAAGATCTTCAAATGACAGCCGGGACCAACGGCTTAACGTGGTTTCCGAGGCACGGAGGAAACTCGGTATGTTGAAATGGTCACCAATCCACGGACTGACCTCGTCAAGCGGTGCTTAACCTTGAAGATCGACCCGTGCGGCTGTTATTATTTAGCCACGAGCTCTTTATACCTTGTTATACCTACCCACAGAAAATAAAAAACGCCTTTCTGTTCTGTGTACCTACCTAAAGACAGTTGTAGAAAACAGACAAAAATAAACCGAAAATACCGTAACTCCTGTCAAAAAGACAAAGCTTTATAATGTATAACTCATTGATACAGCTGATTTGCTGTTTTTTCTCACTAATTATTTATTCTGTGCCTACCTATAGACAGTTGTAGACGACTGACAAAAAATACCGAAAATACTGTTACTCCTGTCATAAAGACAGCTTTATCTATACCAATATTATAAAGAGGAAAGATTTTTTGTTTGTTTGTTTGTTTGTACCGAATAGGCTCCGAAACTACTGGACCGATTTTAAAAATTCTTTCACCTCTGAAAAGCTACATTATTCCCGAGTAACATTGGCTATAATTTTGACGGTAGCAAAGCCGCGGGGGTCAGCTAGTAATATATAACTCACTGATACAGCTGATTTGCTGTTTTTTCTCACTAATTATTTATTGAGAATGACTTCAAACAAGCTTAATACCAACCCACAGCGATAACTCATAGCACAAAACAGTTGAACGGCATTCCGATCGGAGACAAAACACTGCAACTATCAACAACAACAGCACTTCATCAGTTCTTACTCGTAACTTTAGCCTTCAGCATTCAAACTTCGACAATACAATAAATTGCTCGAGTTGAACTCGACTCAGTTTTTACGCAGATTTAGAAGGGCCTAAAAACTACTGGTTTTCTGTTTTTGTTTTTTTTTAATATCGATTAAAGATAAGTACCTGGGCGACCAGTTCTGCTCGGGTGTAAATAGAGAAGACGACGTTTTCTAAAAATTAATACTACCGACTTTCAAATAAAAAAACTACAAAGTGTAAAATAACTTTATTTTTGGAAGTCGGTAGTATTTTTTTGTCAAAAAGTTTTTTTTACTTTTCACTTTTTAATTGTACCTACTTAACTTTACGCAAACAATTAGTACCAATGAAAGACACTGACTTCCGAAAATAAAGTTATTTTACACTTTGTAGTTTTATTTATTAAGTCGGTAGTATTTTTTTGTTTTTTTTTTGTTTTTTCTTACCTGTTATGGACGGTCATGGGGGAGCCCTTAGCCTATCAGTGGGGACAACGTAAGTTAGTAAAAAAAATAACAAAAATATCAAACTAACCAATAATTCCTTTACAGTCAAGCAACGGCTCGGACAAGTCGAGTGGCACGTCCAGCAGTACCAACTGCGACTCGAGCCCCCCCTGCACGCCGCCCGCGCCCCCCACACCCCCTGCGAGGCCCAGGCCCAAGAGCAGTAACAAGCCCAAGTCTTGTACGGTAAGCTACACAAGTTTTTTCTTGAGAGTATGAATAACATAAGCTGTCGGACTAAAATGCGTAATAGCGTAGCGTTGCTAATAGGCTGGACAAAGTGGTATTTGACATAGAGAAAATATTTAAAAAAAAAATATGCTAGAATATACAGTACACAATCGGACGCCTCGCGGTTTCAACCGCGTAGTTCCCGTTCCCGTGCACCGTGGGAATACTGAGCTAAAAAGTCCTGTGTCACCCGGGCATAGTGTAGCTTCCCAACGGTGAAATAATTTTTGAAATCGGTCCAATAGTTTTTAAGTTTATTCTTTACATACAAAAATACAAATCTTTCCTCTTTATAATTTTATAAGATAAGAAGTATAGATATGCAATCCTTACACTTACATTTTAAAAATCAACAATTATTATTGCTGATAGCATGTCATCATTTTCTAGAATTCTAGAGGGAAATGTCATCTTACCGTAGAATGCCAAACAAAACAAAATATAACACAAAAACATATTTTATGAAAGTTGTACAAAGTATTCATATTTAGCAAAGAGCGAGAAGCTTTTTTTGTACACCAAAGCTAAATTATTTGAAACTAAATATGAATAGCTAAAAAAAATTTGTGATAGCTGTAGCGTAAAATAAATCTACATGAGCTTGTCTTATTAATACTCTAGAACTTCTTTCTTTGTGATAAGGAAAGGCTACAAGAAAAATACGGCAAAGACTAGCAAAGCGAGCAGTAGCAAGCCGAAGACTTGTTCAGTGCGATAACAAACTTTTTTTCTACCTATTTACGTCGAAGAGAGGAGAAAAATACGGAGCTTAAGGCGCCGATTCCCTTGAGTAGCTGATTTTAAAATGAGAATCACGTCTAAACGGCTAGTGGTAATTTATTGGAAAAAATATATGTTATATTAGACCATTTTCTTAATAATTTCATCTGAGCAAATTTTGAGTTTTATTCGTATAACATAGTGTAATTAATTTGTAAAGTTATGTCTAAAACGGACAAAAACACGACAATCACAACAAAACCGCTGGGCGTATTTTAATGAAATTGACACCATGTCAAAGACAATTTAATTACCCACATTTTGATCTGAAGATTTTTTTTTAAAGTCATAGAATAATGAGAAAAGTACAAAAAACTACTAAATTTCGGGTCGCGCGGGTGAGAAACGAGGGCGCGTTTTGTTCCCTCAAGGTCGTTGGCGTTAGTCGTCGTCTTAAACAACACTAAGGACTCTCTTTGTTAATTAGTAGGATTGTAATTTGTTTCTTCGAGTACCGTCGTCATCTCCAAAACATCTCAAGCGTTAATTTTTTCTCATTACCAACTCGTGGTTCATTAGCATTTTATTTTAAAAGAGCTCTTAATAACCTATTTGTTTTATAACCTGAACACTGAATTAAGGTTCCTCTAGTCGACGGCACGAACTATTTTGTGCGCGAGGTTAAAATGCATGCTATCTCATCCGACAACACGTGCGAAAGAGATAGATGCTGTGATGAGCAGTAAGAAGCTAGTTCGCGTACGAATTGGCACTTTTGCAAATTTGTATCGAAATGGATGATGATTTAGGACGAAAACGAGCGCGTGAAATTTTATAAAGAGACCTTTGGTAGTCTAGATATAATGAAAAAAACGACTAACTGAATAATTAAAAAAAAAAAATTGCATTGTTGAATTACTAATCTATCCCTGTATGGAGGCCGTTTTGCAATTTTCCTTCTTTATATGGTATTTATTTCCGCCCAAAGATGCGTTAAAATTAGTGTTGAAATATGTAACTTTCGACGCTCATAACTTTCAAATACATATTTTTTTTACATTTTTGTTTCCATACAGGGCTAGATAATGATGAGACAAATTGATATCATTTTTTATTTTGAACATACATCGTCAAACATCGGAGTAATCGCTAGACTACGTATGTAAGAATTTTCGACTAGTGTAACCTTAATCGCTAAATATGTACGTAGATCGCAGGAACTCGTTAATCTATCCCCAGTTTAGTTATACGGACCGAAGCAATAGACCGTTAAATCGTTAGAACAAAAACCCCAATTCCCGAAGAAGGATGGCTGGTCAGCCTTGTTCAACTCAAATAATTTTCATCCAACATTGACCGTAACTAACAGGGCACGCCAAACAATAACACATCTGGGGGAAAACAAAACAGCTACGGCGTAGCGTGTAACAATACTGCTACGCTTCGTAGCCAACCGCAAACTTCTACAGAGTTTCGTAGCGGACGCAGCACTAAATTCTATGTAGGACTTGTACAACAATTCAGCCAACGTTGTAGATTGTGTATCGTTAAGTAACCACCGCACACATTTATCTAAGCACACACACACATGTGTAGTTATAAGTCTCGGGTAACCTATTTATAACTTGGTCGAAGACATTGCATTGTTGTACGGGTCTAGTTCGCCAACAAGATTAAGGCGCAGATTCCCTTGAGTAGCTGATTTTAAAATGAGAATCACGTCCAAACGGCTAGTCGTAATTTATTAGAAAAAATATATGTTATAGTAGACCATTTTCTTAATAATTTCATTTCAGCAAATTTTGAGTTTTATTCGTATAACATAGTGTAATTAATTTGTAAAGTTATGTCTAAAACGGACAAAAACACGACAATCACACCAAAACCGCTGGGCGTATTTTAATAAAATTGACACCATATCAAAGACAATTTCATTATCAACATTTTGATCTGAAGCTTTTTTTTTTAAAGTCAAAGAATAATAAGGAAAGTACAAAAAACTACTAAATTTTGGGTCGCGCGGGTGTGAAACGAATGCGCGTTTTGTTCCCTCAAGGTCGTTGGCGTTAGTCGTCGTCTTAAATCAAACTCTGCTTATTGAACACGAGTCAATTTTAGCTATAAGAAGAAGGTGATAGAGTGAAATTACAAGATATTAAAAAGAAAACAAAATTTAAAAGTGCACACACAGCCTACAGACAGTTCAAATGGCGTTGGAAGGGACATATGTTGAGAGAAAGTATAGAGAAATGGACTAAGTTAGTAACAGAATGGTCTCCAAGAGATAGCAAAAGAAATAGAGGCAGACAGACCAAACGATGGGAAGAAAAGAGCTGGTCCGATGTGGACCCGTTTAGCAAGAGACAGGAGTAGGTGGAAATCTTTAGAGGAGACCTTTGTTGATAGACAAGCTGTTTCACATAAACTCCCAGTTGCCGATCACGCAAATGCAAGTTAGAATATATGAAATCAATTTAGTTTTAATAAGTAGGCATGTTATAATTAACTGTAAGAAAGAAACAGCAATAAAGGTTATTTTATTTATTTTATAAATCTTAATCAATTCATTAGTGGAGTTTTAAATTCCAATGGTGCTCGCCAATTTAGGACAAAACTAAAAATATCAAGTTAAAAACAAAGTAGAACAACTATTTACTCGGCTGCAAGGAAAGGGTTATGTTTTTTCGCGCGTATCTTGTATGTTTGTATGTATGTTTGTAATATTCTTTATTACCTTGTATCTTTCAAGCCACTTGATGGATTTTTATAATTAAGACATCGTTAGATAGGTCTTGACCGCCCAAGTGTTCTTAGATAAGAGCCATTAAAAAAAAGAAACATGGCGGATTTTGGGCTCCATATTGTTCAGGTTGCAATTTTTTTTTACTTCGCAATCCGTCGTGTGGGGTATCAAAATGAAGGGTTTTTAGAGGTGATTACAAAAATATATACCACTTATATGTTGAAAAGTATTTATAAAAAAAATACACACAAAATGTTGTGCAGTCGGAGGATACATATTCGCGAACTGCCTGATCGTCTGACTGGACAGCATGATTTTTTCTTGTTTACAGCTTTTTTCTAAATAAGCTTTTTTCATTTAATCCAGTATTTAAATTCATTAGTATATCATTCTAAACTGTGCAAATCTCTCAAATATTTCTTGCAATCTAACTCATAAA
Organism: Orthosia gothica; assembly: GCA_949775005.1. Taxonomy (NCBI): domain Eukaryota; kingdom Metazoa; phylum Arthropoda; class Insecta; order Lepidoptera; family Noctuidae; genus Orthosia; species Orthosia gothica. The sequence continues at coordinate 20,418,047 of OX459053.1, read as the reverse complement.
CAAACCATTTACGTTTCACTCAAAACATTTTTAGAACGCTCTCCAGCATCAAAACCCACTTCACTTACGTGAAGCAAATTACGAGATATTTTATTCAACAAAACGCCCGTCAAAACATTTTTCTTTTCACAAAACAGGAAAATAACAAGCCAGTATTATTGAAAGTTCGTTCTACAGAATTGTACTTACATTAAAGGCATAGGAGTTCCCATAATAATTAACCGTTAGAACTTGAAAGCAACATGAACATAATTGAGTCTTATATTAAATAAAATCCAAGTAGAATTATTAATCCTAGTGAGTAGATCTATTATGAAAACAATATAAGTGGACCGTGGGAAGTGGGGTAGGTCGGATTCTTATGCAAATGGCGATACATCGCGGATCGGAGTGCAAATCGCCATTGGGTTACATCGGACGGCCATTCATCAGCCTTTGTAAGGGTTTAATAATTCAGGTGTGGTCGCAGACTCGTGGACTCGCACCCGTACCATGATTTAGATGCGATTGCAGCGACACAGACCGTTTAGATTACGTGAAGATCGTGCTAGCGATATCAACTGTCTTTTCGCTTTTATTAATTCAATGATTTTTTACTAAGCTTTGAATCAAGCATTAAAATTGAAAATAAACGTTTAAAATACTGGCAAAATCACATTTAGCTTCACTATAAAACGCGGTCAGTACTTAAAAAAATAACGGTAATGAACCCATATTTCTTACGACTAATTTTGTCGACAGTCGTCCAACCATGGCGTCTCATGGTAGAGGGTTCGCGAATACGGTCCCGCATACATCGCGCGTCCACCTGTTCTCGTCCCATAGACCGCTTCAAGGGCTCTAGTTCGAACCGGTTTTATCGCATTGTATTGAACTAGATTCGGTTCCATTTCGCACTGGTGTAGGGTGCTATCATATTTGAATAGCAGTTTACGATGTGAACTTTCCAATGAGAAATGTTTTATTATTAGATTTAGTAGTGGCGTATTAGTATTTTTTTTTTGGATGGGCACCTGTTCTTACAAATAGTAATTCTAGGGGTTCTCGACGATACTGTATTACCGTGTGGTTTGAGAAACAAGAATTCAAGTTTAGCCTTTATCAAATTACATATAATTATACTTTTTGACTAAAACTCGTACATGCATGTTATTCGTTTGAAAAATAAGCGTTAAATACTCATAATACCTATTCCGCATGAAGTATTAAGGCCGTACCCTGTCCAAAAAATCAGCATAAGATATGAGCATTCCTATTGGCCTAGCGGCACAGGTGGCGCATGAATTACAGTAGTGAGACGCCCAGATTATAGAATAAAATCGAATTTTAGTCTTTTGAAAAAAAAAATACGACAAAAATGTTCGTTATTAAATTGTCAATCCATTAGTGTTAGTACAAAAAAATAATAAATGAAAACTTTACGAGGAGATGCATGCTATCAATAATTATTTCTCATTTTTATGGTTTTGTTGGAAGGAGATTAGTGAAACATATACCTCTTTAAAAAAAAAGTATACGACCATTTCGTATTTTTATTAGTTGATATTTCTTTTTAAATAACGAGTAGATAGCTCCTAAAAACAGCACGAAAAACGGCTTGCGCGGCGTTTTGCTCGGGGTGCCACCTTAACAAATAATTCAGCACAGACAAATATTTCGTCAATCTAACTGCACAACATAAATTCAAATTATGATTCCGACAGCAAACATTCCGCTACATTCCACAAAACGAGCGAATCGAAACAAACATGACGCACAGAGCAAAAATAATTACACCGTGCCACTCATTAAAATTACGCAGACACGTATTCAGTTGATTTAACATGCCAACCAGTTTTTACATAAACACCGTAAAATAATTAAAACAGGACTTGCAATATATCGGAAACGACCACTCGAAAATGGCCCCTCTTAACATGGGTTGGGAATTTAGTTTGGTTTAATTTTGTTTGCGGGTTTTGAAAGCGGGGGTCAACGTTAAATAGGTAGGTATTGCAGACCAGGTATGCGTCGGTGGGGTTTATTAAAAGCACTCACTTTGATCGGGGCCCTGATTCGACGTCACCAGCAGGAAGCAATAAAGCCGGTTGTACACGGGAACATAATTACGAACGGGCCGGTGTGTTCCGCGGATACAATTCCCTCACAAAATTGACAAAGGCTCTTGGTGTAAACCGGTTGTTTCATTATTTAATACCTATGTATTTGCAGCGTTATTTTAATTGTTTATGTGAGGTAGAATGCTTTGAATGCCGTGAAAATTTTGATTGGAATGCCCGCTTGAATCATGGAAATTTGGAACGTCTAAATTCATTGAATGTTGCAAGCGATTTATATTTAATTAATATTTATTATCTGTTGTATAGATCAAATACTGTTTTTTCAACAAAACATAGAGTTTTTGGCGGGATTTTTTCTAGTGAAGTTCAGCGGCTGTTAAAATTATTTGCAAATTGATTCCTAGTGGATATTGTGATATAATATTGGTGTAGCTTTGTGTCTCAACTGTCTACGCAACTAGACAATATGTGAAATCATTGTCAAAAGCGATCTCAGGATGGTGCAGCGGAGAATTTTATTGTAGTATTGAATACCTCCGCAAAGCTTACTGGGAAGGCTGACTCGATACAATTTGCTGCCAAATACTCCAAAAACCATTAGAATCTGTTACATCCATATTCTAATGTATACTAAAGAATGTTAAAATTGCACTGAAGACGAGGCGGTATGGTCCAAGACCTTAGCCTGCTCGAGAAGAGCGAAGGGAAAAAAAGGAAGAACTTTCGCGGCTAAAAATCACACTGCATTTGGTTTATCATACAAAATAACAGGATATTGGGACGGAAGCCTTTGAAAACCTTTTGTGTTCCTGTAACGTGAAATAGTCCGCTTTTTAACCCCCGCCGGAAAAAGAGGGGTGTTATAAGTTTCACGTGTGTTGCTGTGTATCTGTATGTCTGTCTGTGGCATCATAGCGCCTAAACGGATGAACCGATTTCGATTTAGTTTTTTTTTTGTCGAAAGTGTTCTTAGCTATGTTTGAATAAAATCGGTTCAGCCGTTCAAAAGTTATGGGCATTTTACTGTTTGAATCGGGGTGTTTTCGCAAGAGAAATGTGTCGGGGGTTTTTTAAATTGTGAAATTTTACTTGTTGACGAATGAGATTCGCACAAACCGAACTCGGGCGGTAAAAAATGGAATCGAATGCAATACTGTAAATGTAAGGATTCATCGATTGTCACAAGCTTCCATTTTCACATCTAAAATTAAATATGTATGTTGTATCATTTTGAGCAAATATAAACTTTTAAAGTAGGTAAGTAACTACCTACAGTTATTTTTAAATCGATAATATATTTGACTGAAGATAAACAAGAGCTAAAATAGGTACCGTACATCAATAAATACTTTTTTGAGGCAACTAAAATCCATAACAGTTTGATGGAAACAGTTCAAGATTTTCTTTTAATTAGACATAATCGAACTAACATTTCTGCGTAAATTTATACTCTTTCGTATTAGCTGGAATTGTTTTCCTCGCCATTAATGTTTTTCCGAAAATAAAACAATGACTCACAGAGCAAAAAACACGAAAACATCTCCGCAACTGCGCTTTAACTGTAATCCGACCGCTTCGGTTCACCATTTTCGCGGTTTACCACTTTTCAACTTTATTACAAAGAAACTATTTAATGCTAACTTTATTCCTTTTCGAGTAGGGTCTAAAACCCCTTGTATTACTTAATATTAATAAAGCTTTCAATATAGATCACGTAGGCATTTTCCGAGTACAACTCGATAGCCTCTCGAATTTCGTCTGGGATCGATTTGTGTTAATAACAATGGGTTTGCTGTGTCAAGAACATATCGCCGGCGGTGGGGGTTAGTTACCAGTCCGTTCGAGACGTCAGCTATAATTGTGGGCCAGTTGCACACTGCTGTAATGAAACCATTGAGATAGGAAATATATGGAGGCGCCGCGATGTTCTATACATACATTAGCTTATACAAATATGAGTGAAATACGATACAGAATGTGAAACATCGTTTTGTTTCATTCTTTCTAATGTAGTAATCGTATTTGATGAAAGAGACAAAAATATTTCAGTTGTTGCTCATTATGGCAACATTTTGTTATGACGTAGTGACGATTGTAGGTACGTGCCATATTCGCCATTTTATGTGCCGAATTTTGTGGTTGTGTTCGTGGTAGTCCTGCTGTCAAATGGTTGTTTACATATTGTATTATTGAGATTTGTGAGTGTGTGAGTGTCGCTTGATTGACACAACCTTAGAATCGGCGGCCATTTTATGAGACATTTTGAGGTTTAGGTAGGCACGTTTTTTTCGTAGGTATTTCCAGTCCATATTATTTAGTATGTCTATGAATGGAACACGGTGGAGCCTGACAATGACGTCAAAGATCGGCTTTCACGTCATTGGAGAATTATCTATGTGTGTGTGGTTTATGATTGTTTCTGGTATTCGGCTTAATTGTATCATCTGTGTTTGATGAAGGATAATATGGAGCTTTGTTCTGTGTGCCGGCCGAGAGTTGTGGCACCTATTTATATTATTGGAAATATTGATTAAAGTTGCTGTATGTGTATTATTTTGTAATATGGTTGTACTTTTGACTCATCATTTTCCTGCACTTGTCATAATATGCTGTAATCTTTTTATATATAAAACAAAGTCGTGTTAGTTACACCATTTATAACTCGAGAACGGCTGGATCCATTTTCATGGTCTTTGATTTGTTGGATTTATCTCCGCCCCGAATAACAGAATAACTATTATAATATCGGCAATATTAACGAAAAGCAAAATTATGAAGTAAATTCATTTTCCCATACGTTTTGCGAATACAGCGCCATCTCTGATACATAACAGAAAGAAATCACGGACTAAAATGAACATTACGCTGTATACTGGTTCTGATAATGCCAGTAGATGGCGTTGTCTATAATTCTGAAAATCAAAACAAATTCGGGTTAGTTACAACATTTTCCCATATATTTGATTGAGGTGGTACGTAGTTCGTCGGGACAGCTTGTTTGTTATACTGTTGAATAATTGAATCATGAATTCCACTTATCTACCTAACACCTCATATAGCTGTGGGCAAGTTACAAGTATTCGATTTTATCTACGTTTCACAAATGATTATTAAATTTCAAATCACAATTACGAAGCCTGTTTCAATTGACCGGGCACCATTCCAAACTTCAAGTCGCTACTGGGAATTTCAAATATAAAGTCCCAATAAAACTTTGCTTGACCTGGTAAACGAACTCGAGACCCCTCTCGAAAGCATGGCATGCGGCCAATAGACGCACGTCAACTTGTCATCTGAACCTGCCTTAGCATTTTAGAGACAAAAGCTTGAAAATTGTATTTCTTAGAACAGTGCTATTGTGTATAAAAAAAACTTTTTACAAAAAAATACTACCGACTTCCAAATAAGAAAACTACAAAGTGAAAAATAACTTTATTTTTGGAAGTCGGTGTCTTTGGTTGGTACCATTTTTTTACGTTGTGGACACCGACTTCCAAAAATAATGTTGTTTTTCACTTTGTAGTATTCTTATTTGGAAGTCGGTAGTATTTTTTTGTATAAAGTTTTTTTTTTCACTTTTTAGTTGTACCTACCTAATAGGCAATTTGTTTAGTAAGGTACCTTTAATGCCGAATATCACGAAACTTACTTAAACATAAACGATGAAATAAGAGTGTACAAAGGTGAATTGTACACATCTGCGTACCCCTTGAGAGCGTACTGGCGTGATGTTATGTTATGAAATGGTATAAACAATAAACAGACATGCAATTGCAGCAATCCCGAGAGATTTGCCGTTATTTATTGAAGAGTTCTGTTGAAGTTCTTCTCTTCGAAAGTTCTCACGTCTCGTCTCGTTCTCTTCGAAGTTCTTCATCAGATCTTCACTAAATTAAAATGGGACCAATTTCGAAACATACCCTTTCAATAAAAAAATATTTTTTAAATCGGTCCACAATTAACAGAGATTTCGGTGAAAATACTCAAAAAATAAAGAACCTCCTCCTTTTTGGTAAGTTGGTTAAAAATTGCATTGCAGTGTTAGGGGTAGTACACAAAGAGCTGTTTGTAAACTCGATTAATATAGAGAGTCCATTTGTCCTGTTGTCCGTAAACAGCCAATCTAAAATTAAAACCATTTGCGCTTAATTTTGTTGTAACCAAGGTTGTGTGGGTAGGAAAAGCTTTTGCAATTTCATTTGTTTCTGTAGTGATATTTTGATGCTTTCATTAGATTTTATAATAAAACTAGCTGACCCGGCAAACTTTGTTTTGCCATAAAAAGACCAAACATTTATCTACCCTACCCTACCCTACCCTACACTACCCTACCCTACCCTACCCTACGTACCCTACCCTACCTACCCTACCCTACCCTACCCTACCTACCCTACCCTACCCTACCCTACCCTACATACCTACCCTACCCATTAAAAAAATAAAAAAAAATAAAAAAAATAGATGTTGACCTTTTCTCAGACCTACTGAATATACATATAAAATTTCACCAAAATCGGTCAAGCCGTTTCGGAGGAGTTTGGCAACGAAAACTGTGACACGAGAATTTTATATATTAGACTAGCTTCTGCTAGCGGCTTCGCTCGCGTGGAAAGTGCTTTATGATCCCAAGGGAACATTAATAGGTTACTTCTAGGCAAGCGTGCTTCACCGTCGACCACATCATCGCATACCATCAGGTGAGATAGTGGTCAAGAGAATAATCAATAAAAAAAACCTGTAACCGGGATAAAAATTGTATATGGGCTATTTCAGACTATAATCTATCTCTATGCCAAATTTCATCCAGATCCGTTCAGCTATTCTGGCGTGATTGAGTAACAAACCTACATCCATCCATCCATCCACCCAAACTTTCGCATTTTATAAAATTTAAATAAGTAGGATCAATCAATCTGCCTAGTCTTTTCCCAAGTATATTGGGGTCAGCTTCCAGTCTTACCGGATTAAGCTGAGTACCAGTGTTTTACATGGAGCGACTGCCTATCTGACCTCCACAACCCAGTAACTGGGTAACACGGTATCCATTGGCAAGACTGGTGTCAGATCTCAAGCTTCTGACTACTCGTAACGACTGTCAAAGATCTTCAAATGACAGCCGGGACCAACGGCTTAACGTGCTTTCCGAGGCGCGGAGGAAACTCGGTATGTTAAAAAATAGCCACCCATCCACGGACCGACCTCGTCAAGCGTTGTGATGTCGAGATAAATAAAGATTTTTATTATTATATTATTTAGCCACGATCGAGCTCCTAAAAACAACAACAACAATTTCAATAAAAAAACAAATAAACAAAACAAAAAAAAAACAAGAAGAAACAGAAGAAAAAAACACTTCGAAACTATCACAACATACCATTTTAACAAACATAACATAACACCACAAACATATATCTCTGGCGTTCCAAAACTGTCACCATACAGAATAAGTACTCATTTTCCGTTGAAAATACGCGGGAATTTTCAATCGAAACCAATTTTCGGCGTGGTCAATACATGGTTAGTGGGCCCGCTGGGCGAAGCACTCAATAAGTGAAGATTGGGTCCGCCACAACTGCAATTTTTGACGCGAACCACAAATTGCATTTGCTGCCTCTAAGGATTCACCTTTCTTACCTTTATGGGGTTGTGACAGACTGTGTGAGGCTTTTTGGTACACGTGTTGAGTCAGTTGCAGACCAGGCGCTTACATAAGGAGATTGACCATACACAGGCCCCTTATGAGGTATCGGGTCTGCAATTTCAATATTGTCCAAAAATAGGATTCATATTTTTTGTTTTTTTCCATCCGTGTCTTTTATATGTACAGACAACAACAGATCAGGTTCCTTCAATTGGACATTTGTATGCATCTTATTGCATTGTAATAATAAATGAACCCTTCATTTTAAGAACAGAAACATCGTTATATCTTGTGAAATTAATAAAAAATGTTTTCTAATTATGAAAATAACGTGTTTTTTAAACAATATACAACCAAATTCATCAAGATACAACAATTTTTTCAAAGGGGTCCAAGTTCCCTTACGTATTGGGCATTCTCCTTTGCAACCTCATGCATGGAGTACTGTTCTCATCTCTGGGACGGATCTGCCAAATACCAGCTTGATGCACTCGAGTCGATCGAAAAGCGGGCCAGGAGACTCATCGGCAATGAGGCACTGGTCAAGTCAAAGCTCCAGAGCCTTGAACATCGTCGCCAAGTTGCCAGCTTGTCGGTTTTGATCGGTTGCATTTCGGGGAGTGTGCGATGGAATTGCATGATCTAATTCCACCCAGCCCGTTCCATCATGGGACTAACAGACGTACGGCGATGCGTCATCGGTACATGGTGGATATCCCACCCATACGCACAAAACGGTTTTGGGGACACTTTTATTATGCGTACAGCTAAGGAGTGGAATTCCCTGCCGGAGTCTGTGTTTCCCGATAGCTACAATCTTGGGGTCTTTAAGTCAAGAGTGAATAGGTTTTTTCTAGACAAGCGTGCTTCACCGTCGACCACATCATCGCTTACCATCAGGTGAGTTAGTGGTCAAGCGCAATCCTATAGAGGATAAAAGAACCTACATTCAAGAATGAAAAATTATCTTAGCTTTGCGAGCTAACCTTCAACTGACTTAGCTTACCTATGGTTTGCAACTGGATTTATATTTGTGTTTTAACAGTTTGTCTACTGAGTTTTCATTGGACACGAAATCTTGCATCATATACTCGTACCTAATTAGTACGGTATTCAATCTTTAGAAGTTTCTGATACGTGAATACTATAAGTATATTTATCGGGAGAAAGGGTCCCGATAAAAATGCGGGAACGATACCCCGAGTTACCCATCGTTTCTCATTCACTCAATTTCTTGCTTATATTTGTCATGTCATGCTTTCATACTGGCCACTATTGATTTAACCCAGAATCATATTTCATTCACAATATTTTTCTTTAGCGAAACGGATATTTTTCTCTTCACCCTCAATTATATTGTGTGAGAAAGGATCGTTCCGTTGCAGGCATTTCTCCAATCAGACATATACCTAGAACTTTCAATGCTGCACAATAATTTTCTTCAATAAACTTAGTAAATCTTTAAGCCCGTAATCCACTTTTCATCCTTTGTGTCAGTTGTTCGCAAACAAATAAAGAACATAAAATCTAAAAACTGGAACACAATGTCACGTAAGTATTTTAGAGAACAAAGAGCGCTAGTGTGTCCTCGTCCCAAACCACGTCCCAAAAGAATTCGCCGCTGTCTCTTATCGAATTCTACGTCTTTGTACATACCACCAACTTCGCTCCAAATTCGATTCTTTTTCAGCTGTCATCTGCTCGAATATCTCATGGACTTTTGATTTCTTTCACCCCTCTGATGCAAGGAAACACGTCAAAGTTTCACCCGAGATACAATCGCCAATATTGAAAATAGAAAATGAACAGTCGCCCTGCAAAACTTTTTATATATTAATTTCTGTGAATTTTAATGGGAGCGGAAAGAAAGAAATTCGAAAAGTGAAATTGGATTTCAGATACCCGTGACAGATGTCACGCGAAAACTTCTTCACGCTCATTCGTTACCAGTTGACAATTCAAGTGCATAAAACACTATCTGAATTAACTGGCTACATTATATATGCATGGGTTAATCCCCGAACCACCGCGTTTGTTGATTAAAAACAATGGCAGCCCTTCAGGAGCAAAGACCTTATACTTCTTACTACTAGACTGTGCACTATGGCGCAAAAAACGGTCCGAGCGAGAGGGCTCCCTCTGGTAGTGTGTCACTTTCTAATGAGGTGACCATGACCAAACATAACAAGGGACAAATTGATTGTAAAAACAATAGTGTAAGTATCCCGATATATGTATATATCCTACCTAACTACGCTACCTAAACCTACCAAATTCAAGGAAAAATAGAAACGTGTGTATATTTTTTGGAATCTACATCACTTACCGTATGGTGTCGGGCATAAAGAATTTCAACAGCCCATGTTTTTCCATTGGTGTCATAAGAGGCGACTAAGGGACAAACCAGAGAATGGGCAGCAGCGTTCTCTGTGCATTTGTAACAACCATACTGGGATCGCCAACCCGCCTGCAAAGCACTCGCCATGAATAGCACAAATAAAACATAACCCTTAGTGCCCGGCAGCCTGCCTACCCTCGACTACGGTAGCGATCTAGGTTAAGGTATGGCAAGGGGTGCAAAGAATCCCGGATGAGATACGGCTACCCCAACAAATACCGACGACAGGACCTGGCAACGTACAACACGCGCACACTCCGGACTCCGGACCGACGATAAGATCACCGAACTCGAAGAGGAATTGAGCAGTTTACGATGGAGTATTATAGGGTTATCTGAAGTTCGAAGAGAGGGGGGGCTCGATAACCCTCAAATCCCAAGTCTGGATAAGTCTTGTTCCTCAAGACCCATCGTATAGATAGGAACAAAAAGATCTCTGATCTTACTCTCAAGCTCATGAAGGAGAGGCGTGAGATGATCTTGCAGTCTTCAGACGATGCTTTGAAATACCCCAAAGGATCTCAATTATTTCACTTTATGTCCAGTTGCGTAGACAGTTGAGAAACTTAACTTCACCAATTTTATTCCACTAGGAATCAATTTGCGAATAATATTAACAGCCGCTGAATATTACTCGAACAAAACCCGCCAAAAACTCCACAAACCTGGTGGTCCTACATTTAGTATTACCAGGCCCAAACATTTAAAAGTACTACTCTTACTCAGTATTAATGAATTATTTTTTAGATACAATGAATTGATGAATTAAAAGGAACTGTAAAAATATTTAAATACGCTTCAAAGTTTCATAGACTTTGAAACGTATTTAAATATATTTTTTATTCGTTCGTTTTGGTATTACATAAAAAAGAAAATATAAAATTTTCTGCCATTTCTACCAAACCCAATGATTAGTTGAGCTGGCAAGATGTCAGACAAGGACACACTACCAGCGGGCACCCTCTCGCTCAGGACCGCTTTTGGTTAGCTACCGCTTATAAGGGAATAGCTAACCTAGATGTATGGTAATAGATTTCATTTTAGCTATACAAAATTTTTTGGTGCACAGTCTAGTAGTAAGAAATACGTATAAGGTCTTTGTTCAGGAGTGAGACCCAACAATAATTCATAAGTTTTAGCTAGAAAAGGGATCGTTTATAAAGACGGTGTCATTGTTTTAGGCGTTGTTTTAGACGTCGCGATCCCCGCTCGAGTCGCTCCATTAATAATGTAAGGTGACAACGACGCAGGTGCGCCCCGCACCGATAAACGTCCGGATGCATAATTGAAGACGTGTACCTAACGTAGCTCTTACGTGTCTCGCTCTATCTTCTAAGCGTAACATCAACTTTAAGCAGGTGTAATAGATGGTTTTCTAATACCGCGTCCGACGCCCTATAAAAATATGTTTTCGCTAAGCTGTTTACAAACACAAGCGCCGCGGTAAATGTAGACGGATCAAATGTCGCGGAAATACTTTTCTATTTCAAAGAAATGTTTTTTGAAGCACTTTTTTCTTTGACACATTCGTTTTCGGTAACACTCAAATGCGGGCTGTAATTTAACGGTTTTTTTCAATTCGCTAAATAGAATAACGTTTTTCGATAACGGTAAGTAGGCACTTTAAACTGTTAAGACTGTTCATTCAGTTTTACAGAGAACGAACGCAAGCAATTAAATTATTTAATTGAAGACGAACAACTTCAATAGGGCGCCCTATTTTAAAAAGTGAAGACTTTTGACCTTTTCTAACGCGTAGTGACCTGTGACCTCGGCGCCACGTGGCTGACTCACCCCTCGGCTTGAGAGTCAGATTTTACGTGACCCTTATTTGTTGGCTTCCAAAAATCAGCATTTTTAATTTTTCACACGACTTTAACAATACGTTTGAGTTATTCTGACACACTCCGCGTCTTTGTAAATTGTTTAAGAAGTTCTATGAAATATTTACAATAATAAAATAGTGATTTATGACTTAGCAACAGATTAAATAATAATGAAATACAATCGTATCCTAATAGATTTTTATTAATGAAGAATGAGGAAAAGCAGAAAAGAAAACTAAATTCATGGAATGTAAATTATTTTTAACCGACTTACCAAAAAGGTAAAGGTTCTATGTTCGACTTCATGTATGTTTTTTTTTAATGTGTGTTCACCGACTTTGAATTTTTTTTTGTTTGAAAGAGTATGTTCCGAAATTGGTCCCATTTTAATTAAGTGATGATCTGATAAAGAACTTCGGAGATAAACAACAGAACTCTTCAAAAAATAACAGCAATCTCTCGGGATTGCTGCAATCGCATGTCTGTTTATGGTATACCATTTCATAACATAACATCACGCCATTGCGCTCTAAAGGGGTGCACAGATGTGTACAGTTCACCTTGGTACACTCTGATTTCACCGGTTATGTATAGTTTTATCATATTCGGATAATCTACTCTGACATTATAGCCTATTAGGCAGGTCCAACAAAAAAATTAAAAATAAAAAAACTTTTTTACAAAATAATACTACCGATTTCCAAATAACAAAACTACAAAGTGAAAATAACATTATTTTTGGCAGTCGGTGTCCATGAAGATAAAAAATGGTACCTACCAAAGACACCGACTTCCAAAAATAAAGTTATTTTCCACTTTGTAGTTTTGTTATTTGGAAGTCGGTAGTATTTTTTTTTCTAAACTTGTTTTTATTTCAGGTTCTATAAATAAAACTGCCAAGCAGATATAAAGATAAGTTCCTTTCAAGCGTATCAAAGCTCTCATTGGCTTAAAACCACTTGCTTAACCAATATATCTTATTCTTAACAATAAAAAACTTTTATCAAAACTACCCTCTTACCACTTTTACTTTACAAGCAACAATTTCGACTAAAATAAGGAGAATACGGCTGCTAATTTAAAATCGCAGCTCAGCTTTAAAAGTAATTTTATAATTCTTTTCACTCGTATTCGTAATTGAATAAAATTAATATTCTCACAAGAAAATAATAATGTTTTAGTCCAAATAGAGCATTCTATTAAGTTTATGCAAATTGGTGTTCATACAAACTGCGGGACTTTTGTTACTGGTCTGGTCAGTTATTCGCGAGTTTGGAGATTAATCGAGGGGTCATCTCTTCGATATCTTTCCCATTCATTGTATAATCATTTTACGTTCAAGTCTCATGAGATGAGCATCACAGTCTCGCGAAGTAATTCGTTGTCGAAATATTTTCACCGGTAGCAGTGAACGGGTTATGTGTGGGCCTTTGCGTGGGACGATTTAGTACTTTATGCCATTCTTGTGAGTAGTGTAGATATGGACAATTGGATAAAAGAGCTTTTTCAAGCGCATACGTTTAGCAAGCCTATCAGTAAGCAGTATTACCGGGTATGTGTTTTGATTATTTTCTTTTGCTGCTTTAGTTACTGTGTTACTTTTCTCTTTGATGCGTTAATTTTTCTGATAATTAGTAACGTCCTAATTAATTTAGGTCTAATATATGAACTCAGTCTTTAGAAATCTGTGCGGGCTCTATTCATTCATCGAATGGGCTCATTTTTAGGGTTCTATACCCAAAGGGTAAAAACGGGACCCTATTACTAAGACTCCACGATCCGTCTGTCTGTCTGTCCGCCACCAGGCTGTATCTCATGAACCGTGATAGCTAGACAGTTGTAATTTTCACAGATGATGTATTTCTGTTGCCGCTATAACAACAAATACTAAAAACAGAATAAAATAAATATTTAATTGGGGCTCCAATACAACAAACGTGATTTTTTTGCGATAATGGTACGGAACCCTTCGTGCGCGAGTCCAACTCGCACTTGGCTAGTTTTTATGTATCGTATCCTACTCTCAAAGCGAATTGGAATCGTAAAATATAATTTTAGGAATAACTCCAAATATTTAATTGGGGCTCCCATACAACAAACGTGATTTTTTTGCCGTGTTTTGCGATAATGGTACGGAACCCTTCGTGCACGAGTCCGACTCGCACTTGGCTAGTTTTTATGTATCGTATCGTACTCTCAACGCGAATTGGAATCGTAAAATATACTAAAGTACTATATAAAAAAAGTATATGGTTAGTTGGCTCTAATATATAAGACGTAAAAAGCTTACTTTTTTAGCTTAACAACTCAATTGCGAGCAGCGCAACAATAACAAGAGAACGGTTCGGACCAAAAAAGCACAACACTAGAGCCAACTGCAGTTCGGATGATGTATAGCAAAAACGCTACAGCAGCTCTACAGAACATCTGCTCTCACCTCCACATTTACCTAACGAGCCAGCCCTAATGGCACGCTAGGGCTGCTCCGCGAAAAAAGCTTCAAATCAAATAAATTACTCACCCGCACGACCCACTTTTAACATGTGTCCTCTGTACCGTTATTAGTCATGTGACAAAAAGCGCTTATCTGCACAAATGAAGACGTAACACAGCGTTTTGTTTGTGCGTGCCAGCCCTGAAAACTGTGACGTCATTAGTGCGGGTCCCAATGTGTTTAGTTGAATTGGTTGAATATCTAGTTTAGAGTGTTCGTGTGTTTCGTATTCGTGGCAATAAAAGCAAGTGTTTGCAATATTAGTTTGTAAAGTTTTACGCTGTTACTGTTGCCAGTTGTGTTTTGCGTATTCTGCGAAGACTGAGAGTCATCTGAATTGTTTGTATTTGGAGTTTTATATTCGTAATATTCTACTTAGTATCATTAAACGTCTCATGCGAGACAAATTGGTATTCAGCTGTAATTCTACAATTTTATATAAAGTTTTATTTAGCTTGTCTCTGTAATCTTAAATAAAATTATTGACCCATTTTTTTTTAAAACGAGTTATTTAGGGTTCCGTACCCAAAGGGTAAAAACGGGACTCTATTACTAAGACTCCGAGGTCCGTGTGTCTGTCTGTCACCAGGCTGTATCTCATGAACCGTGATAGCTAGACAGTTGAAATTTTCACAGATGATGTATTTTCGTTGCCGCTATAACAACAAATACTAAAAACAGAATAAAATAAATATTTAAGCAGGGCTCCCATCCAACAAACGTGATTTTTATGCCGTTTTTACGATAATGGTACGGAACCCTTCGTGCGCGAGTCCGACTCGCACTTGGCCGGTATTTTTCGTATTCTTCTCAGCAAACCCTTTCATTTGATACACATATCATGGCAGTGCACAAAAAATAACTAGTCCACCATCTTGGCCCATCTTGGATTTAGAATGACGTCACTAGGCTAACCATGCATTGACATCCAAACTAAACGCATATTTCATCACAAAATTTCATCTTAATGGGTGGAGGATAACTGCTTTAAAATTTAGTTGCAAGATTTAACCCGAACACAATTACATACATACATTGCAAGTTAAGAAAAGCTTGTGAAAAGGTTTTATACAGCAATATTAAGTCAAAAAATACTTAGTTTAATCAGCATAGATACTATGTTTCCACTGGTGGAAATCCTCACACTAAGTGGATTGCAAAATTTCTTATGAAAACTAAATCGAATTCTTCAAAAAATTTTAGACTCGTTTTATTTGTAATTATTTTTTCAGCACAGTTCCCGTCAACGTACAACCCTAAGGAATGTACGGTCTATGTCTATCGCAACTGTAATTTTTTGTTATGTCTACCCTTTTTAACAAAAATTGTCGTTTCAATACAAATAAAAGCAATTTCTTTATATTTATGCGACATTTCTCTGTATCATTGGATTAATTCAGGTTATTGTGTTCTCCTTGAGAATTTTTATCGTTGAAGTATGTCAGTTAACTTTATATTTTACTGTATATTTAGAAGAATATGATGCTAAATATTCAAGATTCTGAGTTTACGGGAAGTACCCTGTAGGTTTTGATTCCGTTGCGTCGAAAACTTGCGGCATAAACGGCTGTATCTTTTGATTGCGTTAGCTTAGAAGTTTGATTTTTTCACAGCTTTAAGGGACAGTAGACCTGAGTATTTGAAAGCCTGATACCTCTACGCGTTCCTGAGAAAAGGGTCTTAACAGACAGACAGACGGACGGACGGACAACACAGTGATCCTATAAAGGTTCCGTTTTTTCCTTTCGGGGTACGGAACCCTAGAAAAAGCCACGAATGTTGATGTGAATTTCTTCGATACAACTTCTGAATATAAATTGTAATAAAATTTCATTGTAACATTAAATATTCCTACTAATATTCGTCTAGTTACGTTGTAAAACGACTTCGCAAATGGGGCGAAAAGCAAGAAAATGCGCTGAACCCAAAAGAAACAAATAGAATTCGGTACTTACCTTCTCATTAGGTTTTATATTATGTACCCGCTTTATCAGTTGGTTTCGTGACTAGATTATTCTGTATTTTCTTTCTAAGTACAATGTATTATATATATTTATACCTAGGTAGATATTACCTAAAAAATATATCTTCTGCAACCGTTACAGAAATAATTCGCAGCTGGTTTTATAGAGTGTTGCTAACGAATTCCACTTTATCACAATAATAAAATATTCCTTTTCATCTCTACTTATACGAATTGGCTCTATGTTTTGTGGTCCGAACCGCAATAAGTGTCTCGTTCATAATTGGATATTTGTATTACGGAGAATTAATTAGGCTTTTGCTCAATTAATAATGAAGCTAGTATCATTTATGCGACCAGCGGACCGTGACCAATAATTTCTAAATAAGATTTTTCCTATTAAGTTTATGAGGGTTTCTACTCAGGAAATTTTGTTATACAGTGATGTCAGATGTTCACCAATCATCTGACGCATACCTAATGTTTATTCAGTGTCGAAAAATATAGCGTTATCAATCAATATAATTGCATGCCAACTTATGGCGAAATGTGTCATTGTGCTAATAACTTATTTATACCATCTTTTGTACCACATTTAATGCAAATAAATGGCTTTGACTTTGACTTTGACAATATATATCTGTAGAAAAGTCGTTTTTGTATATCGAAAATATTTCAAATAAACTTTTTTTGCAAAAAAAATGCTACCGACTTCCAAATGAAAAACTACAAAGTGAAAAATAAGTTAAATATAGGAAGTCGGTGTCTTTCGTAAGTAGGTATTATTTTTTGCGATATGGACACCAACTTCCAAAAATTAAGTTAAAGAAAGTTTTTTTATTTTTCCCTTTTTAGTTTAACCCCCCTAATAGGCAAGTTGTTTAGTAAGGTCTCTATAACGCTAGAATAGATTATCGGAATAACATGAAATTTAAACATAACAGGTGAAATCTGCGTACCCCTTTAGAGCGTGCTGGCGTGATGTTATGTGATGAAATGATATAAACAATAAACAGACATGCGATTGCAGCAATCCCGAGAGATTTGCGATCTTCACCAAATTAAAATGGGACTAATTTCGAAACGCACTCTAAAACAAAAAAAGAATTTTCAAAATCGGTCCACAATTGACGGAGATATCCGTGAACACACACAAAAAAAAACATTGAGTCGAACATAGAACCTCCTCCTTTCTTGTAAGTCGGTTAAATAATATAGCCATGTTGTTAAAGGATAACCAAAAGAAACCATTTCCTGAATTTTTGGATTTTTGTCTGTTTATTTGTGCACGCATCGCGTAAAATTTATGAAACCTATGTAGATAACTTTTATATATAAAAATTGTGCGAAATCAGAAGTAATACTTAGTTTTTGTTTCATCGCAATCGGTTCACTCTATCAAAAGTTAGATGAATTTAAAGTGTTCAAGAAGTAAAAATAACACAACACACGCAATTCAGATACTCGGACAGTTGAATTCGATATTCGAGAGATGGCGTTGTGCATTCGAAGTAATTTTCGGAATGACGGTGTTAAGATTCACCGCGAAAGAAAACAAATTGGTAGGTAGGTAAGTAGGGCAGGATATGCAGTCAGTTGACGGCAAAGCTAGTATAATAATAAACCAACGACTAAAACATAAAACTTTATAGACACGGCAACAAACTAATTCGCATCAAGTTAACGAGAATCACTTGATAAGTTTAAAGTTTGTACAATAAGTCTTCACGACTTTTAAGGGAATAAGTCGTTAACAATTATCTACCTCCACCTGCTGAAACTGCGCCAGTCAAGGCCCAGGGGTATCGTTCAAGTATTATTGCTAGCAAGACGACTACAGCTCCGGAAAGTTTCGGGTGCCAACCCTAGTAACCCACCCGTAATGCCATTAGGCTTGCTCACCTTCTGTTTCTCTCAAATTGGGTTCTGCTTAAACATTAAAGCTATTTTTGAAGGCTTATTTAAGGCCTTCACTCTCCTTTTTTAACCGACTTACCAAAAAGGAGGAAGTTCTATGTTCGACTTATTTCATATTACACCGGTTCAAGTTTCAAGTTATTCGGGTAATCTTTTCTGGCGTTATAGGTACCTTACTAAACAACTTGCCTATTTTAAGTAGGTATAACTAAAAAGAGAAAAATAAAAAAAACTTTTTTGCAAAAAAATACTACCGACTTCCAAATAAAAACTACAAAGTGAAAAATAACTTTATCTTTGGAAGTCGGTGTCCATAACGCAAAAAAATGGGAAAAAGAAAGACACCGACTTCCAAAGATAAAGTTATTTTTTCTATGTAGTTTTTATTTGGAAGTCGGTAGTATTTTTTTGCAAAAAAGATTTTCGACGTAAACAATAAACATTGTTCTGTTTTATGTTCGCAAAATATCGCAGTAATCGTGCTTCTAATTGCCCGTATAGAACAAACTCGAATGCTAATGTTCGTAAATAGAATAATTCTGACATTAAAACATTTTATCAGTTATAATTTACGAGTTGGCGCGCGACGCGTCGGACGGCGACGCGGTGCGACGGAAATCCGCAACTAATTAAAATTCAACGTGAATGAATAACTGCACTGCGCTCCCGTTGCGCTTTGTACGAAAAATTTCGCATATAAATATTACCGGACACCGCATTATTCACTATTAATGTTCTAACCATACTTAGCACCTCTCTTTCCCGCTATTTACGGACTCCGGATTAACCTATAATTACCAATTTCCTTTTAACCGTCAGGGATTACGCAGAGTCCATCAGAATCCATTAATTAACTCAGAATATTAACGAGCTACCGAAGATCGAAAGTTTGTACCTTGAAATTACGAAGTGCGTAATAAGGTTCTAAAGTCTTTTGAACTTTTCAAAAGTCATCGTGAATTTCACAGACGCAGCAGAGCAGTCAGAAAGCCGCGAGCGGTGCGAGCGCGAGCGGAGCGGCGAGCGGAGCGGGCAGCAGCGCCACCACTGCCCCGCGGGCCAGCGATGTCAAGCCGGTAGAATGCAACCTGTGCCATCGGAAGTTCAAAAATATACCCGCTCTGAACGGTCACATGCGATTGCATGGTGGATACTTTAAGAAGGTAATCATTTATCCGTAATATCTTTTCAGAATATTAAGTATTGTAACCTAGAATATCGTAAATCATGCTTGTTAATGTCTCAGGACTCGGATAACAAAAAACTAGACAAGAAAGAATCAACGGGACCACCTTTGCAAACAGCGTCAGTATCTGTTCGAGCTCTTATAGAGGAGAAAATCATAAGCCGCCGAGGTGCCACTGTTGCTGCCACAACACCTACAGGTTTGTACATACGAAAAACAAGTAAAATTTCAAAATTTAAGAAACACCCGACACATTTATCTTGCGAAAACACCCCGATTCAAACAGTAAAACGCCCATAACTTTTGAACCGCTGAACCGATTTCATTCAAACATAACTACGAACACTCTCGATAAAATAACCTATCAAACAAAAAAACCAAAATCGGTTTATCCGTTTAGGTGCTATGATGCCACAGACAGATACACATACACACAGATACACAGCAACACACGTGAAACTTATAACACCCTTCTTTTTCCGGCGGGGGTTAAAAACACCCCGATACAAACAGTAAAACGCCCATAACTTTTGAAGGGCTGAACCGATTTTTCCATACATAGCTAAGAACACTCTCGACAAAATTACCTTTCAAACAAAAATAACTAAATCTAAATCGGTTCATCCGTTTAGGCGCTATGATGCCACAGACAGATACATAGCAACACAAGTGAAACTTATAACACCCCTCTTTTTCCGGCGGAGGTTAAAAAGGATTAACAATGTACTTAATATCTTCTATGTTTCCAGGTACATCTACAGACTCAGTGGCATCTCGAACAGGATTCGTAGCGCCCGCACCTCCACCTTTATCCAACATCCGAACTTCGGTAGCATCGCCAGCATCTCCGGTTGCTACGTCATCGCATTTCGTCTCTCCTCGAGCACCACCCGTCGTGACTGTTGCCAATAACGCAGCGACAAGCATCTGTGCCGTACAGAGAGATTCTACACTCATAGAGCTATTAAAAAAGGGGAACAGTAAGGTAAGAATCCGTTTTGGTTTGTCCGTTAATTTTTAGCTGTAAAATTTTGTTATAACCGTTCGTTAAGGTTGCTCTAGTCGACGGCACGAACTATTTTGTGCGCGGGGTTAAAATGCATGCTTTCTCATCCGACAACACGTGCGAAAGAGATAGATGCTGTGATAAGCAGTAAGAAGCTGGTTCGCGTACGAATTAGCACTTTTGCAAATTTGTAGCAAAGTGGATGATGATTTAGGACGAAAACGAGCGCGCGAAATTTTATAAACAGACCTTAGGGAGTATGGATATCATGAAAAAACGACTAAATGTATATTTTCAATATAAAATTATTTGTATAGTTGAACTGCTAATCTATCCCTGTATGGTGGCTGTTTTGCAATTTTCCATCTTCTTATGGTATTTATTTCCACCCAAAGATGCGTTAAAATGTGTGTTGAAATTTGGAACTTTCGACGCTCATAACTTTCAAATATATCTTTTTTTTACTTTTTTGTTTCCATATAGGGCTAGATAATGAAGAGACAAATTGATATCATTTTCTATTTTGAACGTACGTTGCCTTTTTTTATAGTAATCGCCAGACTACGTTTGTATGGAAGAATGATTGACTAGTGCAAACTTAAGATAAGATATATTTATTTGCTCAAATGCAAGATAACAAAAGATTGTTGTTGGCATGTTTGCCATATGCTATGGCGTGAAAATATTATTAAAGTTAAATATAAATGAAAACAATGAATAAGTTTCCGTTGTGTTTGTCCACAGGCTGTAAAACGTTCAGCATCAGATCCCGGACAGTCACCGACGCAACAAGAGTTCACTTTCCGACCAGAACTATTCGGCGTCTCCTTCAACTCAGATGATGGCTATTTCTCACCGGCGCTAAACGAAGACACTTTCCAGTTTACCACAACTCACGACCAGCTAGAGGAACTCGCTTCTCTGGAAGACTATGCAACTGTAGCAGCATCTATACGAGAGCGATCGCCAGTTACATTTCCTTCAAATAGACGGCTAGCTGCGGTCCTTAATTCACCTCTACCAGAATCTCTTGCCGACTTCGGTGCTTGTCATGGAGGGTCACCGGTTCCATCTCCAATGGGATACTCTGCTAATTCGCCCGGATTGTCTTACTCGACTGGAGGTTCTCCAGGGTTGTCTTTCACGGCCGCATCGCCGAGTAGCTATTCGAATCACGCTGAGCCGTCACCGGGATTGGCTTACCCAACACCTCCAGCATCCCATGATCCTCATTCACCAGCTCAAAATGCACCACGTGCGTCGTCACCACTCTCAGCTGCCTTTTTCACTGCCACAATGTCTAGTCAAGAAGAGGTAATTAATATTTCTATATTATTGTCCATTGTCAGCATGAAACTCCAATATAATTTGCTTTTTTTGCCTAGGTGGAAGAAGCTTTAGAAGAAGTGCTGCCAGAAGAGTGCCGGTCACTAGATGCATACGCGCTGGAACCCTCACCAACTGCGCGCCGGATCATGCTCAACTCTGAAGATCCTCTTCTATCGAGCAGTCCTCGTGACTTCTCTCACCAGCGGCCTTTTCGTCGACATAGTCGTTTGGCGTCGTCTACTATTTCGCCGTTGCAACAATGGCAGCATGACTCACTCCAAGTAAAGACTCGATATTATTTACCCATATTTGTCTTGATAAACTTTTTTTTAAGATTAAAACATTTTAAATTTTTCCTAAATCTTTCCCTCAGGTATGCGTGGAGGGTCGAGATACAGTGCCAGCAGTATTTCTGAGTCCAAGCAGTGTGCCCGCATCCCCTCAGAGACGTAAACGTAGGGCGTCTCCGGCTGGCCCTTTTCGGTCCCGCATCCGACGCACCTCTAGTCACTATACGCCTCAACCGATACTGCCTCCGGACCGAGAAGGATCAGGGCTGCTGATAGAACATACTGCAGGTAAGGAATTATACTACAAGCATTTTTATTGAACTATACGAGTATGTAACTTAACAATACAAAAAGTTATTTTAATCAGTGATCTCCCCTCGCCATAGGCAACATGGAAGGCCCAGACCGACACATCATGATAACACTTCTAAAAAGACTGGTCTTTTTCAGCTTCAGACAAAGAAAATTGGAAATAAAATTAGGAAATGTCAACCCTGTAGTGATAAACCTCCAGGTTTTTAAACAGTTGTTTCCGTTTTCAGGTATAGCAGCCACGCAGTCCGATGTGCTGTCTCAACTGGAAGAGCCTAGGCATCCGCAGATCAACATCGGTCGAGACTTTCAGGCAGACCTGCCGGCACTTTGCAATGATCGTATAGATCTACATCGCGTGCCGGAACAGCTTTTATGGGACCCTGGCATCAACGATGCTCTAGACGAAAATGAAGGTATAGTACAGAAATAAAAGTGGACATTTAAATTTTTCGATAACTGTTTACAGAAACGTTTGAACCGATCAGTGTTTCGATTGAAGAGTATATTTTAATGGATCCTGAAGAATTTCATCTGCGTGACAGTGTTTAAACTGCTACATTTTCGAAAAAAATACCGCTCCTGAAAAAAGTTTCTGTGTGTATTACCTGAAACTGTGTGTGGAAGTCTAGTCTCCATGTATAATTCTGGTATTTCGTTGCATCTAGTTGTTAGTCGGAGATAAGCTAGGTAGATGATGACACGGTTGGTGCGCTGCGTATCGTGGGTTCGGTTCTCGCACAGAACAAATATTTTTCGTATACGAGTATACGGCGGGCAGCCTTATTGCGTTATGAATTCGGCAAGGCAAAGAGTATGATAAATCGACCAGTCACATAGACGGAAATCCAGATCGCGTCTTTCATCTCGCTTGTGAATGGTCGATTTTCAAGGTTCCGTACCCAAAGGGAACAAACGGTACTCCACGGTCCGTCTGTCTGTCACCAGGCTGTATCTCATGAACCGTGATAGCTAGATATTTGAAATTATCACAGATGATGTATTTCTGCTGCCGCTATAACAACAAATACTAAAAATAGAAGAAAATAGTGTGGCTCCCAAGGCATATAGACCTATAAGCCTCACATCCTTTTTACTGAAGACCCTCGAAAGACTTTGCGATAGGCACATCCGCGATGGGCCTCTCCGGGTAAAACCACTTCACAAACAACAGCATGCGTAGGTACTCCACAGGCAAATCAACAGAATCCGCGTTGCACAACGTGGTCTCCAAAATTGAATGCGCAGTGGACCATAAATGCTCAGCACTGGCTGCCTTCATTGATATTGAGGGCGCTTTCGATAAGACCACGTTCAACAGCATAAACACGGCCCTCGACAGACATAGCATAGACCCGACCCTAGGAGGCTGGATCACCAACATGCTAAAACTGCGAGCGGTCCAAGTCACGGTTAACAACACCACAAGGGCCGTAGTCGCGAAGGGCTGTCCACAGGGGGGCGTCCTTTCGCCACTCCTGTGGAACCTGGTAGCGGACAGCCTCATCAAAACACTCAACGGCAAAGGTTATTTCACTGTCGGCTACGCGGATGATATAACAATAATATAAATGGAACCCACGAAAACACCCTATGCAATCTCATGCGTCAAGCCCTAAAACTAGTAGAGGAATGGTGCAGTGAGCACCAACTCTCAGTGAACCCCACAAAAACGGAACTAATTCTCTTCACGAAAAAGAGGAAACCAATGACAATGCAACTACCAAAATTCTTTGGAACAACCCTAAGCCTTTCAACTGAAGCCAAGTACCTGGGAATTTACTTGGACAAACCACTGAACTGGGCGAAACACATGAACTATATCACCACAAAAGCCAGCATATCCCTGTGGCAGTGTAAAAGACTGCTGGGCAGAAATTGGGGGATCAGCCCCATGGTCACCCACTGGCTATACACCACGGTCATCCGACCAATCATTACATACGGCTCGTTGGTCTGGTGGCCCAGGACAGACCTCAGTACAGCACAAAGAGATCTCGAAAAACTGCAGCGGTTTGCTTGCATTGCAATAACTAGCAGTATGAGAACTACACCCACGGCCGCCCTACAGGCAATGCTGGGACTGCCACCCCTGCATCTTATCGTGCAGGAGGAGGCAGCCCTGGCTGCTTTTAGACTTCATCTATCAGGTACCCTAAATAAAGACTCCAGAGTTAAGCACACACGCATTAAGGAGGACGCGATCAAGCGAAAACCTATGTTAGCGTCACCATGCGACAAAGCCCCAAAAACACACCACTTTCATAGGCACTACAACATAATACTTACAGAAGAACGATGTGACTACTCAGGCTCGAAAGAGATGAGAGTATACACCGACGGATCGAAGACGAACTCCGGTACCGGAGTCGGAGTCTTCTCACACGACCTAAATATAAATATATCCAGACCGCTAGGAGGGTTCAACACCGTCTATCAGGCGGAGTGTGTGGGCATCATACTAGCGGTCCATGCCTTAGAAGCCAGGAGGGTTACGGACACTCGCATACGCATACTCTCCGACAGCGCTTCAGTCCTCCAATCTTTACGGAAAAAATATATCACATCGAAACTAATACTAGAATGCCACAACGCACTAGAACAAATAACTGTATCTAGTCGTAACACGGTAACACTGCAATGGATAAAGGGACACAGTGGATCGCTGGGTAACGACGCGGCTGACGAGCTTGCGAGACGCTGATCTAGCACAGCGGTCTATGGACCCGAGCCTGTTGTACCCATCCCCTTCAACCAAATACGCAGGTGGTTACAGGAATTCACCCAGACACAGGCAGAAAACTGGTGGACCTCGGCACCAGGCTGTAGGCAGTCCAAAGAAGCTCTGCCCTCTTTGGACAGTAGGCTTACCAGACGTTTGCTACGCCTGGACAGGAATGGCCTGCGCCTGATGACGGGGACCATCACGGGACACTGCTCACTTAACAAACACTTCCACACAATAGGCATAACGGACAGTCCTCTGTGCAGGGCATGCATGGAGGCTGAGGAAACCGTTGCGCACGTTCTCTTCGAATGCACAGGGGTCACCGAGATAAGAACACAAACCCTCGGGTCGCCCAGAACTTACACGGACGTTCTAAAGAAACCAGGAGCCCTAATCAGCTTCTGGAGGGAGGTGGGCTGGCTGGAATAATCCACCCAACGGCCGCCATGGCCCACGCACAATGGTCCAGCTGAAGGACTAAGTGCGGAAACCAAACCCCCATAACATAGAACATAGAACATAGTGTGGCTCCCATACAACATACGTAAATTTTTTGCCGTTTTTTGCGATATTGGTACGGGACCCTCCGTGCGCGAGTTCGACTCGCACTTGGCCGGAATTTTTCCATAGGTACTTACTCTTTGCCCTTTGCTTTGCAGAATGCATTATGCAATAAGGTTGTGGGTTTGTGTAAGTGAGTTTATATGTTTGGAAACGCACCCATGATACAGGAATAATTCTTAGTGTGGGGCAAAATGTTGATGATTGGGGCAAAATACTGATGTTTGAGGCAAAATGCTGATGCTTGGGGCAAAATGCTGATGTTTGGGGCAAAATGCTGTTGCTTCGGGCAAAATGCTGATGCTTGGGGAAAAATGCTGATGTTTGGGGCAAAATGCTGATGCTTGGGGCAAAATGCTGATGCTTGGGGCAAAATGCTGATGCTTGGGGCAAAATGCTAATCTTTGTGACAAAATGATGATATTTATTTTTGGAAAACGTGTGAACCAATTTTTTTTTTCCAGTGAGAATGTTCATGGAGCTGTCGATGTGCGCGGCGATGCCGGTGGGCGGGCACACGCGCGAGGTGGCGCTGCAGGCGCTGGGCGAGTGCGGCGGCGACGTGCGCGCGGCCACGCTGCGCCTCATGACGCGCGCCGCCTCCGCCGCGCCGCACGACTCGCGCTGGACGCCCGACGAGGTCGAAGCCTTCCTAGCTGGACTAGGCCATTACGATAAGGATTTTCACCGAATTTCGCAGCTGGTAAGTACTTACCTATACATATTTATTTAAGTCATCAACATCTGCCTAGCCTTTTCCCAACTATGTTGGGGTCGGCTTCCAGTCTTACCGGATTCAGCTGAGTACCAGTGTTTTACATGGAGCGACTGCCTATCTGACCTCCACAACCCAGTAACTGGGTAACACGGTACCCCTTGGCTAGACTGGTGTCAGATCTCAAGCGTCTGACTATTCGTAACGACTGTCAAAGATCTTCAAATAACAGCCAGGACCAACGGCTTAACGTGCTTTCCGAGGCACGGAGGAAACTCGGTATGTTGAAATGGTCACCCATCCACGGGCCGACCTCGTCAAGCGTTACTTAACCTTAAAGATCGTCCCGTGCGGCTGTTATTATTTAGCCACGAGCTCCACATATTTATTTAAGTATTGTATGTAAATACATACATAAACTCACGCCTTTTTCCCATGGGGGTAGGCAGAAACTTCAGAACACTACCTGCTACGATCCTTACATACTTCCATCCTTGTTTGTAAATATTATTTTCATTTTTAAATATAAAGATATAAAACATATTTTTATGAATATCAAAAATAGTAGTCCACCGATAT
Organism: Orthosia gothica; assembly: GCA_949775005.1. Classification (NCBI taxonomy): domain Eukaryota; kingdom Metazoa; phylum Arthropoda; class Insecta; order Lepidoptera; family Noctuidae; genus Orthosia; species Orthosia gothica. Next base: position 20,391,042 of record OX459053.1, on the reverse strand, counting down.
TAGGTACAGGGTCCAAGTTATCAGTCAGCTATCACATGAGAGAAAAACCTCCTAACGATACGCGTTTGTACCGCTTCTGATCAAACCCTGGATCCAATTACCCAACGAGAGCCTCCTCAGACGACACATATTTGTTTTTTTTATTTTATTTATTTATTTACTTCAACCTTATCACATAAAATCTTTACAGGATTACACCCAATACGATAAATGCGCTTATTCTAAGTTACTGTACATTCGTAACTACAGTAAACTTAATCTATTAATACACTCCTTGTGAATTCACCTAGAGTACAGCAGAATAGGTCCATCTCAATACCAACGAGGTTGAGCGTGCGGAGTGCACGCTTATTATAAGCCAGCACTGTCTAACTGCATGGCAAAAGATTTTATTCCCTTTTTAGGGTTCCGTACCCAAAGGACAGCAACCCAAGAGTGGTGGCCCAGTGGTATCAGCCGCGACTTACAAGTTGTAGGTCGTGGGGTGTCGGGGCCAGGCAGGCGCTTTACTTTGTGTAAATTATTTCTTTACCACTGCTCTCAAAACGGTGAAGGAAAACATCGTGAGGAAACCGGCATGTCCTAGTACATGTGTCCAAAATTCGAAGACATGCGACAACCAACAACCCTCACTGGGCCCGCGTGGTGGATTACGGCCCATTCCGTCTTACAGAGAGGAGGCCTGTGTCCCAGCAGTGGGAACATTAATAGGCTGATGATGTGATGTGATATGTACCCAAAAGATAAAAACGGGACCCTTTTTTTATTTTTTTCTTAAAAAAAAAAATATTACTAAGACGCCACGATCCGTCTGTCTGTCCGTCTGTCACCAGGCTGTATCTCATGAACCGTGATAGGTGGACAGTTGAAATTTACACAGATGATGTATTTCAGTTGCCGTTTTTTGCGATAATGATACGGAACCCTTCGTGCGCGAGTCCGACACGCACTTGGCCGGTTTTTTTTATACTTTCTCTTTGCTCTTAGCTTGCACAATTAATTATGCAATAAGGTTGTGGGTCTAGCTGTTTGTTTTAGTGTGTTTACATGTTTGGAAACGCACCTATGATACAGGAATAATTCTTAGTGTGGGGCAAAATGCTGATGCTTGGGGCAAAATGCTGCAGTTTTTTTTTTGCTGCGATTTTGGGCCAGTTCTTTAAGGAGATCATCTCACCTCATCATCTTTTTCTGGGTCCACCCTTATTTTAAGAACAACTTTCACGAAAATAATAATTAAATTAAATTAAATTTATTTCAAATTCAGACAATTTTAGAGTCCATTCTTTGTTAGTACACAACCTTATAACTAATGTTAGTAATCAGTACATGACACAAAAACAAATGAATTTATAACAATTACAGGGATCCAAGTAGATACAAATTAAATAAGAAAGATACAATTTTAAATAACAATTAAAGTTGTCAAAAAGTAAAAATGTCACTGAATTTAAATGTCAAAAAATTTATTAAGATTTATAAAACTAGAATGACATAAAATTAAAATGTCAGAAATTTGAAAATTAAAATGTCCAATTATAAAATTTAATAAAACTAAAATTAAAACTATAATGACAATAATAAACTTAAATCAGTGATCTACTCTTTCCAGGTAAGAACCAAAGATTCGAAACAATGTATACAATTCTACTACTTCTGGAAGAAACTCACGAAAGATTACAAAACGCTGTACTTGCGGAGCTGGACCATGGACCAGCAGGTCTCATCACAAGTAAGCAACGCCATTCACTCTGGACTACAACACTTTGTCTTCCGGCTATCTGATGAGTGAACACCGAATGTTACGGATCTTAATACACGCGACTTGTCTACATCCAGGGTTCTGTAGGGCAGTATAGCGCGCTCAGCTCCGCGGCGTGCTCATCCTCCGCGTCCACCTTCGATACCGAGGAGTTCCCCTGCAAGATATGCGGGAAGTAAGTGCCGAGACGCGCATACTGCTTACATCGACATACAGCGAACTGCGCAAACGCAATTTATGTGGAACATTGACTCCCTAAAGTTATAACCCGTGCCAAAACTTATCGGTACCCTCAAAACTCTCGATATTTCTTCAACTAACAACGTTAAGTTTCACCTAAATTGCATTCTGTGCATGCATTATGTATTAAGAGAAATATTTACAGCTTCACTAACGGAATGGTCGGAAATATGTTAAAATTAAGTTTAACGATAGGACTACTGCTCAGTGAGTTCGGAACTAGTCGTGTAATATCGTAAATCGTCGTGTACGATAATGATGTTGATTTCACGTCAAAAAATGTTTGCCAAACTTCGTATTTTAAACTAATTATATTTATTTATATTATTATATAATATCTATTCATTATAGAAATATTTTAAGGGCGTACTTTGCCAAAAAAATGTACTTTGTGCCAAGCATCCACGGTGCCTAAATTCAGAAGCACGTATTCTTCTTTGGAATATTATTAAGATATATATTTTGTTAGACTAAAATTAGCGAAATTCAAGAAAGTGTTGTGTGTATCTTACGTGCCATTAAATTTGCTAAAATACAAATTCAAACGTTAAACGAGACAGAGTAGTCGTATGTTAAGGCTACAATGAATAGATTTTATTATTTAACAGCGATTCATGTAAATATAAATGTATTTTCATTGTATTTTAAGACAGTGAATTTATGTCCATTGCTTAAGAGGTTGATATCTTATTTATTTATCGTAATTATCGTAGGATTAATATTTAAAAGGTTTTGTGTATTAATGTTGTATGTATATAAGTTTTATCTAATACTAACGCTTACCGCTTGCTTTATCTGCAATTATGCTTATAAGTTTTAATACTTTCGTTTGTTTTTCTTTTGCTTCTTTCATTTTGTTATTGTGTTGCTATTTCTAATAGTGTACCCTGTTATGTTTCAGAGTATTTAACAAAGTAAAAAGTCGTAGCGCACACATGAAGTCGCATCGGCCACTCGACGCCGAGCCAAAACGGCCAAAACTCGAAAAGCCTTATGAAAAGGTCGAAAGATCCGATGACAGATCCCACGCGACAGCTGAATACCAAAGTAAACCGCCCGCTCAGTAACTACTCCTTGCTCACTCATCCCGCCGCGCAACCACTCCAGACCGTCCGACTGACTGTCCGATTGTCCGACACTAACGACTCAATCTGTATCTAACCCAGTACCGCGCGCACGCACCCTCAGCGTCACACACATGAGTGGGTCGCTCGGAGGACTAAATGCTGAATTGTTTAAGCATTTATTATGATAACGAAATAGTTAAATATAGATTAAATTAAAAAGTGACCTAGAAAGAGCGACGTAGGAACTAGTAGCTAGAGGAGAATTAGCTTTGGACCTATAGAAAAAGTTAACTTTGGAAATTCTCGTAATGCTAAGCTTGGAGAGAGCGCATAAAGATATTTTGTATAACGATTGGTACATAAATAGGTAGCTCTTCGTAAAGTTTTTATATGACAGACTTCTTAATGTGACTTGCAAGTGTGATGTTGTACATAATGATAGAACAAGTAGTTCTTTGTATCGCTACAGTTCATCGAGGCCACAGGGAGTCTACTCTCTAGCTCCGTCAACGAAGTTACGGGCCCGTCCGAAACTACTCCGAAACTTCTCAGTGAATTCTACTCCGTAATGATATTTTTTTTCAAAAAAGACAAATCGGGAGTAGGTATAACTGTCAAATTGTGTTGTCATTCATTAGTAGTTGCCCCGAACGAATCATGCCTCCGTATGAGATACGGAGTACAAAAAGTCCGTAATAGAGGCTGAAACCACGGACTTCATGCTTAGGGAGTAGAACCCCTGCTCAAAGTCCGAAACTACGGACTTCGTGCTTAGGGAGTAGAACCCCTGCTCAAAGGCCGAAACTACGGACTTCGTGCTTAGGGAGTAGAACCCCTGCTCAAAGGCCGAAACTACGGACTTCGTGCTTAGGGAGTAGAACCCCTGCTCAAAGGCCGAAACTACGGACTTCGTGCTTAGAGAGTAGAACCCCTGCTCTATCGAGATGTTGATCTATAAGTATTACCACAACTCGTGTGATAAAATAAGTCGTGTAGTAACTATACTACCTCGTTTCTATTGATTGTTTCGTTTATCCCGAGCTCAGCTCGCTGTTACATTTGCTTGTTTGCTCATTACGTTTGTTAATTTTGTAGTTATTCATTTCTATTTATATTTTTCTAGTCGTATTAGACAATTTTATGTTGAATGCACTTTGGAATTCAGTCACTGCTCTGTTGTAGTTAGCGTAATATTAAGACAACGGAATTCAATTCAGCATCCGTACCTAACTAGTCACATAACGATGTTGTTTCAACGCACTTAGACAAATATTCAAACGTTTAGATTTTCTCCGTGAGCTCGTGCAGTCAAGTGGAAACACGAAACTTATTGATATATATATATATACTTTTGATTGATCGAAAATAAACAATGAATTGATGTCCGTCACTTATTAGATGTAAATTATATTAGATTATTATAAAACTATCTTCCACTTGATTCCGAAGCGCTCACGGAAATCGCCAAAATGGAGGGATAATATTTTTTTACACAAATATTATTGAATGCTCAAATGTGCTATACTTTATGTTGGTAATATTATTATCTAGTTCATTGTTAATCGTTCTGAATAATACGCCATTATTTAATACTTGACATTGTATATCTAGTTAATTTATTTAAATGTGTACATTTTTTTCTATAAAAATGACATATAAATGTGTCTACGTGTACCTACGTGTTGTGATATGCCTACTTATGTATGTATGGTTTATTGTTTCATCGTATTCTGTCTATTTGTTGATGGTACAAACCGGGAAATAAACATTGTTGCTCAAAATTGTATTAGCGAGTGCTCAACTTGCCTGGCATTCGGTTTTATACTCCGCTGCTCCCAAAGTTGCCAACTTACTTCTCGAGTAACGAACACTTCGTGGTTGTGATGTTTCTTAGTCTACTATTTTCTTGTCTTCCGATACTTGTAACGATTAAATTAATTTTGGGGCAGAATTCCTTGTAAAAGACATGTTATAACAATTTATCTCGATTTTTATTGAATTAACAAATTCTTCTTTAGAATAAAGTTTAACGATATCTATGAAGACGCGTGCGACGCGACCAGTATTATGAAAATAGCTCGATATATCTAAATATATTTTTTATGACAGAGTTATGAAGAACTACGTGTGTGCTGTATCGCGCTGGAGGTCAGTATTGAGGTAATATCATACGAACAATAAAATAATTTAGAATTGCCGTTGATTCATAGAGACGTACCTACACGGTAAATACATAATAGTGATGCCCAGCAGATATGTACTCCTCAGTGCGGTACAGTGCAGACTTATTACCGAAAAACGCAGATACCTATTTAAAAGATGTATAATTTTTTGTAATATCTTCTGGAGATTCGTTTTCCTTCCACGAGTACCTGAACAGAGTTCTGCCAAAGTACGACATAATGTATCATTTGAACCCGTGTGTCGCGGGGCCTACTGGTTGTTAATAAATTATAATGTTCTACGCATAGTAATTGTAAATCACTAACTTGTGTGATTATTTGGTTGTGTTAATCTATCTTAACAATTTAGACGAAATTTTCTAATTCTATACTTTCTAAAATGCCAAAGTTTTACCAAATTGATAGTTGTAACTGATTTAAAATAGGTAGGTACAACGTTAATAGAACGGAACATAGGTAACCGTCGAATTAATTAAAACTGACGCGTTTCGTTTTGAATAAGGCAAGGTTTTACTGAAACCCCAAACGAATCAAAGCCACAGATAATATAATACTAGCATACAGATGTTCAAGGTACAATGTAAGGGCTCATCCCTTACAAAGAAACTTTGCCACGTAACTAGCGTTTTTCATCTGATTATACCGATTATTTTTTGTAAATCGATCGCGTTCGGTTCCGTTCCACGGCGATAGATAGATCACCATCTAATAAATAATCGAAATATCGATAGATAAATCAAATAATTAGAATAATCCTGGTCAATTTCTTTGTATGGGATTAGACACCACTGTCAAAGCTTTACAATTCATAAACTACGAAACCAAGTGCCATTTATGTTGTTGTATGTACTAAAATTCATGACTTTAAACAGACGGCCATTGTTCTTTTCTCTAAATCCAGAGCGCACAGAGTTATTTTCCTAAAAAAACTAAAAAATTAAGTCATACAAAACTAACGTGTAAATACTGAATATTTTTCGAAAATAAACTTAACGGTACCGGAGATAGTTCTACGTCGTAATACAATCTATTAAAGACAAGTCCCTCCAGACATAATTTTTAACAATACTCTTAGCTATTAAGACTGAAAGGTACTTTCTAAATTCAGAACTTTGTTGATTTCGCGTAAATGTAGATAACTGTCCTTCCTCTCACTATTTATTAACTGTTAGTAGTGTAATCATGGTGTCACTAACCCATTCCATATGCCCAGTCATACTAGTCAGGGTATAGCTTTTACGGTACCCTAATTTAACCAAATATAACCTAAACTAGCGAGCATTGATGTTCTGTAGAGCGCCCGGCGCCCGCTGCGAGCGCCAGCACCCCTAGCGTTAGCGCCCACTAGACATGTTGCTGTATTCTGATAGAAGTATGCACTCAGATGATAAGTATTAAAAATTAACATAAGATTGACGATTTAAACAAAACTTATTTCAACTTAAATATAGAAGTGCCTTACAATTTTAATTTTTTATACTATTTTCATAATTTATTTTCGTTTTTTTTTTAACTAAAAGCACTGGAAATTGCATTTATTGATCCACCGTCCGTTCTGCTAGGCCAGAACCGATGTGCGGATCGCACTGTCGTGTTTTTGTTTTATGTTGTTTTCGTTTCTTAAAATAAAATAATTCTTAGAAAATTAAATTAGAGGTTTAATGAAAACCAAAAAGACGTTATTTTTTCATATTTTTCTTTTAAAATTAGGAACGTCTATAGTATTAAAAATCACGAATAAATAAATACATAAACAACGTCATCAGAATATCGTAAAAAACAATAACTAAAGGTCAATTGTATGAAGAGTCATAATATGAGGAAACGTCTTACCGATAATGTAACTTAACGAATCACAATGAATACAGCGCTAATTAAGTGTAAGTACTAAATGTTCGTAATATTAAATACCGATGTTCTGTTCGCTTAAATGTTCTTGTAATCCGATTCCCGTTTGTACTCTGTATTCCTGGCACATAGTGTAAATGTAAGAACTTCTGTATTTGTGTCATAAAATGTTACTATAGTATTAATATTTTGTAAGTCTAAATGGATATTATATTCTTCTAATTTTGTATCAAGCGCGCGAGCGGTGCGGCGGGAGGCGCGAGCATGCGCGCGGAGACGCGGGGAGTCGCGCCGCTCCGCCTCGGTGTACTACGTACTAAATACGTACTTGTAATATAACTGTAGACGATTAACGTACCGTGCCAAACGCACGATAATTGATATTACACTCTGTGTTGTGATTTTGAGAATTCTGTAAATTACAAAAAAGTCTTTGCAAAATACTATGGAAAAAAAATTGTAGACACCTTTCTAGATTAGCACAATTCTTCGCGTAGACACATTAGGCCAACAATTTATTAAGAGTTTAGATTAATACGGACGTACGTAGGTAATCATTGGCAGATTTAAGTGTATGTATGAATAGATTCATTGTTGTATTCGATCAATGTGATGATTCCTAAGAACAACGATTACTCCAGCCCTGCCGTGGCGCGCGGGCGACTCTTCACAACTTCGCATATCCTTGAAACAATAAGTAATAAAATTAATTTCTATTATATATATTGATAAATTTATTAGGGTAACTAATTTTTTAAGGCAATGACTATTACGTGATCTTTTAGATTGTCTTTATTAATAAATATATGGTGAAGGTTTTGTCAATTCGTTTTTATTTTATTGACCTCTCTACTACTCTAGATACACCCTTTCCTCCCTCCCTCCTCGCGTCATTTTCCTCATTACTGAGGGTCGTGCTCAGTTTCTCCCGTACGATTTCCCTCCATCTGCTGCGATCCTTAGCTTCATGAAGGGCATTGTGGAAGTAGATGTTCAGAGAAGATTGTATTTGGTCCGACCATCTCGTGGGACTGCGTCTTCCGGGACGTTTGCCATCTACCGTGCCTGTCACCATCAGCTGTTCAAGATTGTGACCCTCTTTACGAGCAATATGTCCGAAGAATTCCACACCCTACGAAGGCATATAGTTGAAAGTGTAGTTTTGACATTATATACACCCTTAATTTAGGCAAAAGCTTTGCTTACTGCAACCTCCACAAATAAAACTCGTACATGGAACACATTTTTAACCGACTTCAAAAAAAAGGAGGTTCTGAATTCGTCGGAAACTTTTTTTTTGGTCTATGTTACCCGATTACTCAAAGACGCCTGGACCGATTTGGAAAATTCTTCTTTTGTTTGCAAGGGTACTTTCCAGGTGGTCCCATGGTCATCAGATGATGGAATCCTGGAGCAATCGAGGGAACTCCTCAAATAGTATAGGCATACGTATAGCGATTTTGGTATTTTCATCAACAATGCAAGCATTTGCACTCAGAAAGTATCATTTGGTGAAGTAGAACTGATGAAGAAGACCACAGAGGGTCACTGGAACTGCTTATTGAAAGTTTGTGACGGGTATAAGATATCTCGAATAGTTAACCGATTATGATGAAGCAAATACTTATAAATAATTATTGGTACTTATGAAAATGGTACCATCAAACTGATCTGACGATGAAGCCGGAAGGTAGGCACTGGAACTCCGAAATAACACAATGTATCCTAATCGTGTTTGGGCTTATTGGAATCGTCGAGTGATGTACTTTGTTAATAAATTATTTACTTGGTTATTTGAGGTATCTACCAATACTAAGAAGACCAACAAATTTAAACAGACTTCCAAAGCAAATCACTACAAAGCAAAAAATCACTTTCTTTTCCGAAGCCGGTGGCTTTACCTTCCTATTGTTTTTGTGTTAATTTTTCGACACCGACTTCTGAAAAAAAAATTTTTCTCTTTGTAGTGTTTTGCTTTGAAAGTCAGTTTATTTTTTTTGTTAATGTTTATTTATTTATTATATGCTTTATTGTACACCATATTATACATTAACAAAAATAAACTTAAGTCTAATACACATACAATGGGCGGCCTTATCGCATGATGCGATCTCATAACGGCAGGCTCTCTTTTTCTTCTTAAATTATAATCTTCAGCATTGCTGACTGCAATAGTAAAAGTAACGACAAGGTAAAATAAACCAACAATACAATAACTGACGCTCTCAAACCGTAGCTTTTCTAAAGTTTATCCAATCGTAGCGTCGCTACGCAAAATCGCTACGCAAGAACTTCATGCTTCTACGATTGTAGCTAAGCTACGATGTCGTAGCAGCTCGTAGACTGCTACAGATTCGTAGCAGGTGATAGCAAGCTACGAAGGCGTAGCATCTCGTAGCAATCTACTAATCCGTAGCAGCTCGTAGAAGGCTACAAAAATGTAGCGGGATTCGTAGCAGCTCATAGAAGGCTACGAATTCGTAGCAACTCGTAGAAGTTACTTGAGCCGATCAAAAAACAGGCCTTCTTGGCCCATTTTTCATTGGCATTCATCGGCAATGAGGCACTGATCGAGTCAAAACTCCAAAGCCTTGAACATCGGTGCCGAGTTGCCAGCTTGTTCGGGGAATGTGCGATGGAATTGCATGATCTAATTCCACCTAGACCGTTCTATCATCGGACTATAAGGCCGCGTTTCCACTGACGCGGAGCTGGGCGGAGACGTGCGGAAGCGACCAATTACAATGGTTGAAATTCCTCATCGCGCCACTCGTCTCGTCTGTGATTGGTCGCTTCCGCACGTCTCCGCCCAGCTCCGCGTCAGTGGAAACGCGGCCTAAGACGTACAGCTATGTGCCATCCGTACATTGAGGACTTCCCACCCATACGCACTAAACTATAAACGCTTCGGGGATACTTTAATTGTGCTAAGGAGCTAGCTAAGGAGTGGAATTCCCTGCCGGAGTCTAATTTCCAAAAAAACAATTAATTGGGCATCCACAATGTGGCGCCCAAATACGGGCATTTTTATATTTTCCAATTTTAATGTAGCCAGTGACAATCGCAAGGATAAGACGAATCGATTGACGTAAGAATCATCAAAAGCGTTTGGTAACAAACATACATACATAGACTGATACGGCACATACATACGGCAGTCGGTAGTAAAAAAAAAAATAGGCGACGAATTCGTAGCAGCTCGTAGAAGGCTACGAATTCTTAGCAGCTCGTACAAGGCTACGATTTTGTACCAATTCGTACAAGGCTGCGTATACGAATCGCCTCACCCTTTCGAAGGTTGTCAAAAAAATCTATTTATTCGCATTTGAGTTGGTGCGATACCCACTTTAGACTTTTAAAAAATAATTGTATTCAGTATTTCTTACTTTGTAACCTATTACATACAATATTTACAGTACTTGGATGGTAAGTTTCAACTTAACAATTTTGTAGTTTTTATTCCATCTTTGAAGCAATAACATAGTGGTCAGGGGTATTTAGGTAGAGCACAGTTGTGCCCAGTGGCATCAACCGCGACTTACAAGTTTTAGGTCGAGGGTTTAAACCCAGGCAGGCGCTTTGTGTAAATTCATTAGTTCATCAGCACTGCTCACAAAACGGTGACGGAAAACATCGTGAGGAAACCGGCATGTCCTAGAACCAAAAATTCGAATACAAATGACATCCACGAACCCGCAATGGGCCCGCGTAGGTCATGCAACCGGTTCTACCCGGTTCCAGAAGAACCGGGTATACCCGGTCGTATTATTTTCAGAACCGGTTTCGGAAGGAGTAAACCCGGTTCCTCCGATTCTTCAAAAAAACCAAATTTAAGTACTTTCACTGAAATTATGTTTATTATGGTAGCAGTAACGTTGCCTGCAAAGTCCATAAATATCGCAAAGGAACAAAAAAAATGGGCTGTCAAAGAGCCCTGTTTTTTTGCTTAAATCTCGTAGTTTTAATGATACTTCAATTTGTACTCAGAGCAAGTTTATTCCATGTTCAAATGTGCACAAAAGAGTCCTAAATAAAATTCGCTAATGCTCTTTGGTTTTGGATATATACGCTAAACAAAATTATAAAGAAAAGTACATCAGCATCATCATTTCATCCGAAAGACGTATACTGCTGGAAATCGGCCTCCCCCAAGAGTCGCCACACTGATCGGTCTTGTGCGTTTCGCATCCACCGGACGCCCGCAACCTTGACCAGGTCGTCGCTCCACCTAGAGGGAGGTTTTCCAACGCTGCGTCTTCCAATACGGGGCCGCCACTCTAGAACTTTTCGGCCCCAACTGCCATCTGTTCTGCGAGCAATGTGCCGTGCCCACTGCGACTTAAGTTTGGCCATTCTTCGGGCTATGTCGGTAACCTCGGTTCTCTTGGGATGTCTTCATTTCTGATTCGATCACGCAAGGTAACTCTAAGCATAAACCTCTCCATTGTCCTTGTGTGACTTTAAGCCTTCTGATGAGACCCATTGTGAGCAACCACGTCTATGTCCCGTAAGTAATCACATACACCGGTCATCACAGAACAGAAAAAACGCTGTGTGCTGGACATAGTCTTTCGTCTTGAGACATTGTGGTAAGTTGGACGAAGAGACCGCGCAACATCCCGAACGCTGCCCAGCTGAATCGGATTCGATGGTTGATCTCTTTCTCGAAGTTGCACCTACCTAAATGGACTGTTTGTCCCAAGTAGACATAATCGTCCACAACTTCGTAGTAATGTAGTCTCCAACTTTGATAGGAGTGGGTGCAACATGGGCATTCAACATCACCTTGGTTTTGTCCATGTTCATTTTTAGACCCACTCTTTCGGAAGATCTACTGAGGTCATCGAGCATTATACTGAGGTCCTCCATGGTCTCAGCCATGACGACGTTTCAGAGATATGACGTCTCCCTGTCTCATATCACGCTGCGGAAGGATAGGTGCCGAAGTCTGATCATGAAGTCGGACTGACATGGTGGCGTTTTTGTATTAACACTTCAGCACCTCGATGTACCAGTAGTTTATGATTTGGCACCGTTGGAAAGACTGCAGTGCAGCCCAAGTCTCGATTGAATCGAAGGTTTTCTCTTAGTCCTCAAACCCTAAACAAAGAGGCAGGTTATACTCTTCGGTCTTCTGTATAACATGCCGTAGCGTATGTATGTGGTCTACAGTGCTAAAGCCTTTTCGGAAACCGGCTTGTTCCGGAGGCTGGAAATCGTTAAACCGGCGCGGGAGACGATTGATATGACGACGTGATGACTCTTGAAAATAACTTATTTTTTTTATTATTATCGATAGGCTCGCGTTTGACCACTACCTCGCCTGATGGTAAGCGATGATGTGGCCTACGGTGAAGCACGCTTGCCTAGAAGAAACCTATTCACTCTTGACTTAAAGACCCCAAGGTTGTAGCTATCAGGAAACAAAGACTCCGGAAGGGAATTCCACTCTTTAGCTGTGCGCACAATGAAAGTATTAGCAAAACGCTTTGTGCGTACGGGTGGGATGTCCACCATGTACCGATGGCGCATGGCCGTACGTCTTGTAGTCCGATGATGGAAAGGGCTAGGCGGAATCAAATTGTGCAGTTCCGTCGCACACTCCCCGAAATGTAACCGATAAAAAACCGACAGGCTGGCAACTCGGCGTCGATGTTCGCGGCTCTGGAGCTTTGACGCGACCAGTGCATCATTGCCAATAAGCCTCTTGGCCCGTCTGACAATCGACTCAAGTGCATCAAGCTGGAATTTGGCAGATCCATCCCAAAGGTGAGAGCAGTACTCCATGCACGACCGAACTTGCGCTTTATACAAGTTAAGCAGCTGTTCAGGTGTGAAGTACCGTCTCACCTTTGCAAGAATCCCCAACTTTTTTGCAGCCAACTGAGCTTTCGCCTCTATGAATGGACCAAAATTAAGGGTTGATGTCAACGTAACACTAAGAACTTGTAGACATGACTAAGAAGTGAGATGGGCCTATAAGCCCTCAATCGGGACTTGTCGCCCTTCTTGAAGAAGAGTACCCCTGCAACATTCCTGTGGCCTTTTCCCTTCGAGTATGATGGAATCAAACAGCTTCTGAAGGGACTTAAGTACCGGTTTTCAACCCGCGTTCAGGAGTTCGGCCGTAATTCCGTCATCACCCGGCGCCTTGTTGTTCTTAAGTTGTTTCAGAGCCATCCCAATCTCGTAGAGGCTGACATCCAGGACAAGTCTAATTTATTTCATATTCATAGTGATAATTGCTTATCCTGTCAAATTCTCTATGATATATTCCAAAACTAAATAAAACAGCCGGAACCAAGGAAACCGGCAGCCTAATTGTGTAAGTAAATTCAGAAAACAGATTGTTTCCGTTGCCGAATTTACTTACACAATTAGGCTGCGGATCAACCGGTTCTAACTCTTGCCAGACCCGGTTCTTAAAAACCTGGAACCGGATGCGGTTCTGCATGCCCTAGGCCCGCGTGATGGATCCCAGCAGTGGCAACATTAAAAGGCTTATGATGATGGTGATTTAGTAATAAAATAATAATAAAAAATTGTTTATTGGAACTAAATTTGTACAATCAAACACTTATAAACATAATGACGCATAAATAACAAATTCACAAGAACGAGTAACAATGTATGTCAGTAGTATTTGTAAATGAATTATGGCACCCAAAGAAAGATTTAACTTGTGTTATGGGTACCAGGATCCTCACACTTGTGTTGTATATCATCAGAGGGTCAGAAGTTAAAGAAGTGATAAGACAAAATAAACCATAGCCTTTTCATGTGTGTAAGTGTGTTGAATGTGGAGTTGTGATTCTGCGAGTTTGTGTCAAGGGGAGAATTCGTGTATAGGTTGTGTATTATAGGAATGACAACTTTATGAGATTTTCTGTTTCGTCGTAGCTCTGTACCTGTAACCAGTCATATACCCGTCTCTTACATTCCCGAAAACCAGTAGAATAACCCTCAGTTTCACAGCAGATAACGCGTGTTTGAAAATTTGTCAGATTAATTCTCCGATAATTTTGAGCTGGGAAACTGGGGGTAAATGGAGCAATGTTTGTTGGTTTTATTTTAAAGATGACTTCCGATACCATAAAAATGTCTCCGGGCCAGTGTCCTCCTACAGTTTTGAGTAGGGCAAATTCGATTCGATATATATGTATATATGCACTGTATATACTTTTATCTACGTATATAAATACAAAATCTGGGGTATAATAAATTAAATAAAAATAAAACCAGAATTGTCGTCTCCATCCGTTTATTAAGAACATTGTTACCACAATGAATCTGATCTACAGACCGATAAAACTCTGTTACAATTACGCAAAACAATTGATGGACAACAATAAAATAAAAATACGTAACACAATAACATCCACGGAAGTAAATCAAACACTTTCGAATTGTTATCTGTAAACATAATATTTGTATATACTGACAGTTTGCACGCGAATTTTAAGGTTAAGTTTATACAACTTGAAGTGTAGTGTTGTTTTTAATTTTAGCAAAATATGCAATATGAAATGCAAAGATCATTTCAAAGTGTGGAGAGAAATATAAGTAAATGTAATTACTGGTAGGCTTGTGTAGTACATGTACTATTAGGAAGCAATTCCTTTAGGTGAACGAGAACGAACTATTCTGTTTCGGTCGTTTAAATCGATCATCTAGTACAGTGATCCAAGCGACATCGGATCGCTCAAGTGCTGAATCAAAACTAATTAGTACGGTACGAACTACGATTGTCTGAGCCTGAGCGAGTGAACGAGTTGAGAGATTTGAGAAGCGTGCGCGCGAGCGTGATGACTGATGAACGACGAACTAGTACAGTTTGCTCTGTCTACGTACGATCACGATGACCGACCCGGCGCACAAAAATATTTTGATGACCGGTGAACTAAAATGAACTAATGGTACTAGAAGACCGAACTAGTTCATTTCAACGATTGTACTAGTTCGGAGCGTTCCATTCAGTGTCCGAGTAAGAACAAGCCTAATTACTGGTATTCAAACTATGACCTCAAGATACCTATACTCTAATTTTTTATTTCGTAGACTAAACTGACATTTGGGGGGTTGTCACTTTATCGTTACGTAAATAGTGTCGTCTCCTAACTATCCTGAGTGATCTAAAATCGAACTAGATCGAAAATGGAACTATTTCACGGCAAAAAAAATAAATTTGTTAAGAAACTATAGCGGCCCTTATTTAGTTTCTACTCATTTATGTCAGACATCATTTTTTATATCGATCGCATTTATTTTATTGATGATTTCATATTTAACACAATAAAAGTGTTACTATGCGTATGAATACTGTTATATTTCAATATATTAAAAATTAAATTGAGGAGTCATGTCACATCGATTCGATGTATTACTTATGATTGAGCCTTACCTACAACACTATGCTCCGCGCTTGCCACATTTAAAAAAATAAGGTCATTGACAGCTGTCAGTTTAGTCTATGAAATTAAAAATCACAATATATGAAAACTTTTTAGTCGAGTATAAATGCAGTGTACAATACTACGCTCCAAGACGTCAACTTAACTGGATCCCACAAATATAACATTTCAACAACACGGATTCAAACTTCGGTTAGATTTATATTATTTATAACAAGACACAAAACATTTATTTTCTTCCATTTGTAAAATTGTAATAAGTACTGAAGTGTAGCGAGGCAAAATTACTATTTATAAGAATTTAATAAGTTAGGTGAAAAATTAAAACATACGGACAGTAGGACAAGTAGCGCTAAATATAATTTTAATTATCATACAAATGGACGTAGCATTTACAAATATTTTTCCTCAGAAATCCGTTATTATAAGGCCACGCACACACTACGCGACTTTCTAACAGCAGAGTTATTGCGACGCGACCAGTCGCCGCGTCGGTCTACGCCTTAACTCTAAGGAGCGTCCTCACTGAGAGCATTCACGTGTAATGAGCATTCGACGTCGAATATTCGAGGGGTGTGGACGTTGAGCCGAGTGTTACAAAGCTTACACGCAAGCACAAACTTCGGCCAGTGTGGACGTCGTAAATATTTTCGCGGAAACGACTCGCATTCTAATGTTTACGCAAATAAAACGCTCGAAAGCGAGTACTCAGATGATGAAATGAATGAGTATGTATGTAGAAATATTACTCGCCACTTGTAAGCAAGGAACATTTTCTTGATCTTATGTGTTTGTGACCTTCGAGGTCCATAAAAAAAAACAAAAATGCTGCAGCCACAACCGCTCTATCCGACATTTTGAAATGAATAACATTTAACGAGATCGTTTTCGAATGCTCCAAACTCGCAAGGGAATGCTCGACTCGAACGCGAATGCTCGACTCGAACGGGAATGCTTGACTCGAACGCGAATGCTCGACTCGAAGGCGAATGCTGGGCTCGCTGGGAAGCATTTGTTGCTCGCTTACGATTGCTTGTTTACAAATGCTCACGAACAAATGCTCCCAGTGAGGACGCTCCTTTAGACACGTCTGAAGGGGAGGTGTCTACAAAATTATGTATACAGCCATTATCTTAAAACATTTAGGTATTACACTCATTCTAATAAAAATTGACGGGACAGTAACATCGAATTGTAATAAATCTACTACGACGACTAACAACCGAGCTACATAACGTATTGAAAAATGAAACACACAAGAAATCATACGATATTTTCTATTAAAATTGTGTTTGTATATCTAACCAGTTAAAACACGTTTAAATTAAATTACTCTCGAAACCACAGACTTACCAGTGTCTCAAGACAAAAGTCTATGACCAGTGTGTGTTGCCAGTGATGACATATGGCTCTGAGACGTGGTCGCTTACAATGGTCCTCATCAGAAAGCTTACAGTCACTCAAAGGGCAATGGAGAGGGCTATGCTCGGCGTTTCCTTGCGTGATCGAATCAGAAATATAGAGATCCGCAGGAGAACCAGGGTTACCGACATAGCCCGAAGAATTGCCAAACTTAAGTGGCAGTGGGCAGGGCACATTGCTCGCAGAACGGATGGCCGATGGGGCAGAAAGGTTCTGGAGTGGCGACCGCGAACCGGAAGACGTTGCGTTGGAGGCCTCCCACCAGGTGGACCTATGACCTGGTGAAGGTTGCGAGACGCACGGGACCGGTCAATGTGGCGACGCTTGGGGTAGGCCTATGTCCAGCAGTGGACGTCTTTCGGCTGATATAATGATGATTCTCGAAACACAAATGCATGAATGCACTATTATACATATTATACACGACTACTAACTAAGTAAGTCGCAGTATTGCCACACAAAATATCCAATATTATACGGAATTCAAATACAAAGTAAATGAAGCATATTTACAGATCCCACTTAATTCGTGCATAAAGAAATATAATTATTTAATAAAATCGGAATTATTGCATTACTAAAGTGTCCATGAGACAAACTCAACACTTATTATAAACACCAATCTACCCAGTGCTAGAACAAACGAAATGATAATTTTTTAGAAACATTTCTTTTAACTAATGGACTAAAATACATACATATATAATTGGTGTCAGTCAACATCGTTTTATAGTTCATCAGTGGTAGCTCCGTGTTTTGTATGTCGTTCTACAATCACATACATACACAAATAGTTCACACACCTAATATTAGAATTGTATGAGAAAATCACGCACACACCAACACAGACATATTGAATATTATTGGTAACACCGATTGGAGAATTTACGAAAAGAATGTGGGTAGTTTACTGAAAATTTATTTTTTATCCGTCAGGTAGATCAATCAATCTGCCTAGCCTTTTCCCAACTATATTGGGGTCGGCTTCCAGTCTAACCGGATTCAGCTGAGTACCAGTGTTTTACATGGAGCGACTGCCTATGTGACCTCCACAACCCAGTAACTGGGTAACACGGTACCCCTTGGCTAGACTGGTGTCAGATCTCAAGCTTCTGACTACTCGTAACGATTGTCAAAGATCTTCAAATGACAGCCGGGACCAACGGCTTAACGTGCTTTCCGAGGCACGGAGGAAACTCGGTATGTAGGAATGGTCACCCATCAACGGACCGACCTCGTCAAGCGTTGCTTAACCGTCAGGTTGAATAATAAAAAATATTGAACACGTATTCTTTCTTTTGACACGTAAAAATAAAATGACGACGATATAATTGCGTTGAAATATCGTGTGACGTCACGCCGCTAGTACACTTTATACTGCCTTAGTGACGTCACAAGCCCCAACTCCTGAACTTTGATGCGCTTTATCTTTGTTATTTTTTATTGATTTGGTAAAGCAAAAAATGCGTGTCCAATATTATTTGATAATCTCACTGACGGACTCAATAGAATTATCATTTTTCTACCCAGAAAACATTCCTATTATTAATAGTAGGCCAAGTCGTAGTTAAAAGGAATTTCTAAAAAATAATATTCAATATCTATTGTCGCAAACTTTAGGCCTTCAATGTTATATGAATTAGTACACGTAAGACTTCACTTTAAAACACAACTACCCGCTTAAAAAGGTCATTCTAGAACCCGAAACTAAAATCTTTTGAAAACGAAAAATATTGCAGTTCCACAAAATCGAACTAAATGTACACAGATGTACAAAAAATTTAAAAAAAAACGAAATCTTACGCGTACTAAGAAAAGCTGGCACACGAATTATGTGATGAGCTTTTTCTCAAGTTCCTTATCCTCTTGAAGCACAGCTTCTTCCAAGTTCTCCATACAATTCCGGCAAATAGGTTTGTGTACAAAACACGGCGCGCCGCCACTGACGCGCGCACACTAGCTGCGCACGCGCCGCCCCGCCCGCGCGCGCGCCTGGCCGCGTACACTGCGTCACTCCAACCTCACCGCCTTCTTGCCTTTCACAATCGTTGGTTTGTTCTTCATTATGCCTTTTCGCCTTTTAGATGTCTGTGGACAGGACAATCCTGGTAATTTCATTGTCTATAGGTGATAGAGAGATTTAAAAAAAGCATTGCAGCCAACAGACACATTCAGCGTTGTTTACACTTTAAGTGAAACATGCAATGCTGTACAAGTTGTAACAAAGGTTTGATGTTCGAGAAAAAAAAAAAACATTACTAAAAGATTTTATTTTTAATCATTGTATAGTACGACTCAAACTTAGTGGAGGCTTTGAAGTGCACTTTTTACTGCGTAGTACTTACTGTACTGTGCAGCGAGTCCCATCGTATTTCGCGACACACCATTAAGTTTGAATCTGCCTATAGCTTACCATCCCCTTTAATATTTTAATTTCTGTTACACTTTGTATTTTACTGAAACACATTGATACGCTAAACTTAATAAAACCAACCGATAAAAAAAAACTAAATAATCAAAAAATAAAGAAAATATCGTACTATTCATATCTATGATACCTTTATATCAAAAACAGACTTTTCTAGAACTATATTTCACAACTACTCTAACAAAATAAAAAATAAAGTAAGTACTCTAACAAAATTGCCAGACGGAATACCTTAAAAAGTTAAAATACCAATAACATTGAATGGCACCTGCCATCACAATTAAAACCATGCAAATTTGTATCTGGCAACCCTTTAAACGTCAAAACGAAAAAATGCGAAAATTAAACAGAAAAGCGAAGATGTATGACGTCACACAAGCTCAGGCTACATACAACCACATACATCGGTTAAACAGAACTCAACAGTGGTAGGTACTATACCATCGGTCCGCCTCCTAAGGCTAGCTGAAATACGAGAAAATTTGTCAGTACACCTGTATTAGTAACTAAGGGTTAATTTTGTTGCTACAAAAGTCGACAGTGAAAATATCAAATGACTTAAGGAACATATGGATGCACTGATGGATTTTCAACCGTCGGCGGAAAGACGAGAGTTGAATATTTAAAAGTCTATGTCTCATTGCATCTGAAATTTTCACCGTCGTCGTCGTTTAGGGTTATATTGGTTAATATGGGATACAAATTACATATTTAAGAGAGAGCTTCTAAGATCTTGGGACTCACGCACGCACTGCGGTTTTTATTCGCACGTTTTTTCGCCGCACATTCTGCGGTAAAAAAATCGCGTGTAAATAGTATCTCAAGAAATCCGTGTTTTACCACAGAATCCACCGCACCGAAGTTTAAATTCGCGCGAATATTTTGAGCTCTATGAACAGGTTGAAAGAGACAAAATTCGCGCGATATTTTAGCCGCAGTTACCGATCAGTACGCGGATAAAAATTCGCGCGGCTAAAAACCGCAATGCGTGCCAATCCTAAACGCTAGTCCTAAGGATCAAATAGACTCCTCTCCGTCAAGTGGAAGTAAGAGCAGTAATTGGGGTTAATAACACAGTAATGGCTGTTTTCACGAACACTATGCGATACCTAAATAAATTCATTAATACATATTATTATTTTTATTTTTTCGTTTATTAAATATATTCTGTTCGGAACGAAAACGTTTCGTTCCTTTTCCTTTCCGTGTCAGTTCGCTGTCATCGATTTGACAGCTTTTGATTGAGTTGACAGTTGACACTGGACTCGTAAAAATGTGATTGCCAGCGCTAGGCGTGACGATTCGGTCTAGACCTGGTTTGAAATTGATTGTTAGCCAGCAGATCTTTATTTGAAATCACGTTCGTCATCCGCGAGTGGTATGGTGCTTCGCCCGTGCAGTGGTATTTGTGTATATTTCACGCGCAGCGAGGTATTCGTGACGGGAACGTGTCTCGCAGTCTGGCGGGAATCCCGGATTCCATTTGTTGTCCCGTCCTTATTATACATATTTTTAACTATAACCCCTCGACCGGGCACGGGATTAGACACGGGACCAGGAGACCACCGCGGGATTCAATGTAGGTGCATAGTTGTAGGTATCACTTTCCACCTGTCAGACAGGAAAAATGGAATAGGAATATTGCTATGGGTCTCAGTGTTCGGCTCTTGGCTTTGTGACCCGCAGACCTGTATTCAACATTTTCTACACACTTTCTATTTAAATTTTTAAATATTTCTTTATAAAAAAAATCATAATAAAACATTAAAAAATAAAAAAAATAGAGGCCCATCGGTATCGGCAACAAGGTCCAAGCTACCGGTGGTTAGGGCTCCGGAAACAGGAACCCCCTCACAATGCGAGCCATATCGAGGAGTACTGCCTTCTGTATCAGGCCCTTGATCCAACTGCCCAATGACAGCCTCGACAGATGGTCGTCGAGGTCCTTGGCCATCAGTCCGTTGGCCGTAACGACAATCGGCACAATGATCGCAGAGTCCACATTCCATATGTCGACAAAATAGTGTGCTAAGTCGAGATACTTGATTTGTTTCTCTTTCTCAGCTTCAGCTTTCAAGAGGTTCTCGTCATGCGGGATGGTGACATCGATTATCATTGTGCGGCGCGCTAATCGGTCTATCACCACTATATCCGGCTTATTGGCAACAATAGTCCTATCAGTGATGATAGACCGATCCCAGTACAACGTGACATGGTCATTTTCGAGAACTGGGTCGGGCACATACTTGTAATACGGTACCACAGAATCCACTATATTGTACTTCAAAGCAAGTTGCTGGTGAATAATCCTGGCCACTTGGTTATGCCTGTGTAAGTACTCGCCGTTAGCGAGACGAGAACAACCAGAGATAATATGTCTGATGGATTCACCCGGACGGTGGCAGGCCCGACACACGTCAACCGTCCCGTCCTTCATTATATGTCTCCGGTAGTTATTCGTCAGAATTACTTCGTCCGTAATTGCACAGACAAAACCTTCAGTTTCCCCGAAAAGGTCGCTGACACGTAGCCAGGATACGGACGCTGGGAAATCTACATCAGACACATGGAGAGACCGATAGTAGCGTCCGTGTAGCTCCTTGCCTTGCCATACCTCTTTGCGTTCATCTGTAGTTAGTATTACAGACTTGCACCAGTTCTCTTTAGCCATGGACAATGGTGTGAGTCCCTTGTTCACTGCAACAACATCCCGGTGCACACCCATTATTTTTATTTATTATTATTATTTTTATATTATTGTACGAGAAGCTCGTGGCTAAATAATAACAGGCTCACAGGTCGATCTTTAAGGTTAAGCAACGCTTGACGAGGTCGGTCTGTGGATGGGTGACCATTTCCACACAGCGAATTTCCTCCGTGCCTCGGAAAGCACGTTAAGCCGTTGGTCCCAGCTGTCATTTGAAGATCTTTGACAGTCGTTACGGGTAGTCAGAAGCTTGAGATCTGACACCAGTCTTGCCAAAGGGTATCGTGTTACCCAGTTACGGGGTTGTGGAGGTCAGATAGGCAGTCGCTCCATGTAAAGCACTGGTACTCAGCTGAATCCGGTAAGACTGGAAGCCGACCCCAACAACAATTGGGAAAAGGCTAGGCAGATGATGATATTACGACTCTGCGCTGGGCCGAGAGTAGAAAAGCTAACTGGATTTATATGTCACATAGTGATAGTGAAAACGGCCATAACTTTTATAATTATTTGAAGTATAAACCACAACCTCAAAACCATAGAGAATCAAAGTATTTACAAGGATGTTAGTAAGATAATAATGTTATATGAAGTTTTTTTTACCTTTTTAGAGATAGAGTTGCTAGTCGGGACTGTTCGTTTTGCAAGCGGCAAGCGCGGGCGATTGAATTCATCTGGCTTTTTCACTCTGGAAATTGGACACAAATACATAATATGAAAATTCAACAATAAACCTTTTTTTTTAAACCGTGCCCCACACTAGAATGGCAATATTTCTCCTGTATCATGAGTGCATTTACAAACATACAATCTCACATAAACAAACAACCAGAACAATTATCTGTAGGTCATACAAATATTTGTTCCGTGCGGGAATCGAACCCGCGACACGCAGTGCAGCAGCTGATCGCTCAACCACTGCGTTAACCGTGTCGTAACTTTGAAGGGTAAACACATTGGATACCAACACGTGGTTACCTACCCTATAGAACTGGTCCATTATGTACCACAACTAAAAAGTGCAAAATAAAAATAAACCTTTTACAAAAAAATACAACCAACTGCCAAATAAAAACGAAGAATCGAAAACAGGAACACCGACTTTCGAAATTAAAGTTATTTTTCACTTTATGGCATTTTTACACACATACATACATACATAAACTCACGCCTTTTTCCCATGGGGGTAGGCAGAAACTACAGAACGCCACCTGCTACGATCCTTACATACTTGCCTCACACACATTCATACATCTAGTCATACACACACGCCGGTTATGGGTACTGCGCACTTGGCCTTTCTGAAGAACATCACCTATAAGGTCTATGTATGTCTTTCTAGGGCGTCCCCTCCCGGCGTTTCCATTCACGTCTGCCTTGTAAATACCTTTCGTTAGTCGACTTTCATTCATCCTCTCAACATGGCCAAACCATCTTAACATACCCTTTTCAATTTTAGTCACTACATTTTTTTTTATTTTTTTTTTTTATTTTAATTTTCTTTTTTATAACTATTTAATATATTGAATAAATAACGTAAACATTCTCTTCACTGTTTTGTTTCTACTCACCCCCTGCATTCATATTCACCCCATTTGAAGGTTCATAAAGATTGTAGCAGGTAGCGTTCCGTGGTTTCTGCCTACACCCCTGGGACGAAGGCTTGAATGTATGTATGTATGATTAGGAAACATACCTGTATATTCTGACCAGCCAGTGCTCAGTGGTGTAGGCCTCCTCTAGATAGGTGAGCTTGAAGCCGCGGTTCCCGGGCAGAGCGCCGCGAGTTCTGTCGTACCCAGGCGGACTACCGCCGCTATCGTATCTAGAGCGATAAACATTTTATATTAAGGTTCCCCTAGTCGACGGCACGAACTATTTTGTGCGCGAGGTTAAAATGCATGCTATCTCATCCGACAACAAGTGCGAAAGAGATAGACGCTGTGATGAGCAGTTATAAGCTAGTTCGCGTACGAATTAGCACTTTTGCAAGTTTGTAGCGAAACGCATGATGATTTAGGACGAAAACGAGCGCGCGAAATTTTATAAACAGAACTTTGGTAGTCTAGATATCATGAAAAAACGACTAAATGTATATTTTCAAAATGAAATTATTTGCATTCTTGAATTACTACCCATCAGCACGTCACGGCTACGTCGCCTCGGAACGACGCGTCGTTCGTCGAAAAAGATGTGAAGAAGAAACGAAACTCAAAGTTGTTTCGTTGTGTCAAAAATGCTGAAAGTTTTAGCGGAATTTTTCAAGACACGACTACGTTTTACGTTGCGGTATCGTGATGTGTATATTTAAAACGTGGTAAAGTAAATATTCACGTCGCGACACCGTACCGTTCCAGGCTGACGACGTCGTGACGTGGTGGTGGCACAGATAATATAATACTAGCATACAGATGCCTCATCCCATACAAAGAAACCGTGCCGACGTAACTAGCGTTTTTCATCTGATTAATTTTGTTATTTTTGTAAGTACATCAATCGCGTTCGATCCCGTTTCACGGCAATAGATGGTGTTAGCAGCGACTTGCAAGTAAAAGGGTTTACTAGGTTCGTGAATATTTTTTTTTCCTTAAATACAGTGAAGGTTCGTTTTTTAGTATTTTTTTGCACGTTTTTACAGTTTTTTTGCACCGAAATATGTTACAATGCCAATTTTAGCAATCGAGTGGAATGCCACAGAAATTAAAAAATGCGCCATCTATTGGCATCAATTTTAAATGATCCGTTCAAATAATCTTTGAAATGTGAACTAAGTGCCCAATAATCCATAATTTTGTACTTAGGAGAGTTGATTAAAAAAGAACATACAATTTTTATGTTCAATTCCAGAAAATGATAATTTTACACACAATTATATTGAATTGTGTGTACATGTGGCGCCATCTAGTGAGATTTATTTGAACCAAATTTTCTTTCTTAGCAATGAGACCCCGTGGTGATGGGAACAAGCCCTAAAAGACAATAGGTATGATAAACCTGTTATAAAATATTTAAAAAAAGAAGTCGGTAAAAAAAGCAAATGGTGGATGGACGAAATAATGGCGAATGAAGGTGAATGTGGCTGGCGTCAAGGTGATAAGTAATATTGTGAAATAAACATACCTATAATATGATAGTTTGTACATTAGACAGTTTAACATAGTTTTAGACGCTTCTGAATCGACCCTGTATTCGCCTCTCTCCGTGAAGTAGTCTGCTTCCTGTAGGCAATTTATCAAAGTTTTAGAAAACAAATAAAAAAAAAAAAATACATACGTAACTTCAAAGTACATAAGTGCTTTTTATCTACACTCACAACGTAATGTGCTAAATTTGAATTAAAAATATATAGGTAAAATTAAAAAAAAATACTATTACAGTGCAACATTTTCCTTCGATTTTCAAACAACTGCATCATAAAATAACTTTTTTATTTTTTATAGCACACTTTTACTTTTTAATTTATTGGCGCTTATGGGCTCATTGACATTGACAGTCATGGTGCAATGAGAATCTAAATTGCCCGCCATACTGCAAATTTTTCCGTTTCCACTTTTATTTTATTTCAAATGATGAGTGAAGATGTATAGAGTGTATGCAATGGCATATAATTAGGTATTAAAACACTCGTGTGTTAATATTATCCTATATATAAACCCACGCTCGTGTTTTAATAACCCCTATTATATGACCATTGCATAAATTACTATTATAGAATCTATGAACCTCAAGTCTACTTTTTAAGTTTAAAACTATCAATCTGCCTAGCCTTTTCCCAACTTTATTGGGGTCGGCTTCCAGTCTAACCGGATTCATCTAAGTACCAGTGTTTTACATGGAGCGACGGCCTATCTGACCTCCGCAACCCAGTAACTGGGTAACACGATACCTCTTGGCAAGACTGGTGTCAGATCTCAGGCTTCTGACTACTCGTTACGACTGTCAAAGATTTTCAAATGGCAGCCGGGACCAACGGCTTAACGTGCTTTCCAAGGCACGGAGGAAACTCGGTATTTTGAAATGGTCACCCATCCACGGGCCATCCACGGTCCATGCTTAACCTTGATGATCGACCAGTGCGGCTGTTATTATTTAGCCACGAGCTCCTCAATGGAGAAGAAATCAAAAGTCGATATAGATTGTGCAGTTCAACAAAAAGCGACATTATGACTCTTATTTCGTTTAATAGAAGGTACAAATTGGAAAAATTGACGCTCTTTCGAGTAAAGAACACTGGCCACTTTTACGAAAAATTAATTAAAAAAATGCAAAGACCCGACTTTCGTCTCTTTAGTTCGCTTTTTAAGCAGTCGGGTTTTTGCATCTCTTGTTTTTTTTTTTTTAGTTAACATTTTTCCGAATCTGGTATATTTCTGAAATCGCCTCTTAAAACCCTTAATTTTGATGGCACACACGATGGGTATGGAAGAAAAATAAAATTGGGCCCCCACAATATGGCGCCCAAAAGCCGCCTTTTTCAATTTTAATGTGGCACTCGCAGGGTTCAAATCGGCCAACGCGTTTGGTCTCTGGATCGCTACATAGGAACAAACATACATACATACATAGACTGATAAACATATTACCCTCCTTCGGCAATCGGGTAAAAAACTTTTTTTTTGTTAAAAACATGTCTAGCATTGCACAGGTACCTTTGAATGGTCTAATTTAAATATATAATTTTTGATTTTGATTTTGTAATTAATTAACTTTATCAAATACTCACATGAATATCCTTAGGATGTTCGCCCTCAGCGATACGAACCATCCATATGAACTTATTGATATCATCACCGGAGTAGCCGATGGCTCCTCCGAAGATCACCAGCACGTAGTCCACATCTAACATGGTCATGATCTCATACGCCGCCGTCTCGTTGCTGGCCATCGCCTTGCCGACCAAAGCGATGTGGGAGTTGTTCCAAGTGTTGTTGTCAACTAACGTTGTGCGGTTACCCATGCCCGCTATCTATGGAAATTACAGGCAGAATTTGAGTTTTTGTAATTACTTTGTAACACCCGGCAGAGCATTAGTACATTTCGTGACGAGCATAAAAAGTCGAGATTTTAACACGAGCGATGTAGCCATATTTCGAAAGCCAGTGTTAAAATAAAGTCTTTATATGCGAGACAGGAACGATTGTTTTTCCACTACCTGATGAGCTTACTTAATTAAATGCAAATAAGTTCCAACAACAATTTTCTAGAAACGTTCAGACTAAAAACCACAGACTATATACACACAATAAACGCGCGCTTTTTCGAGAGGTAACAGGTTCAGTATCATTCTGCCAGTTACATAATGATATCAAAACTCCATACAAAAGTCATTAAGTAACTGCTATTAGGCAATTATGTTTTTTTTAATTTTGATTTTATAATCTTGTGTCTAAATGTTCATATTTCGAAACGAATTTCTTAGGCAATGTGTTACATAATAGACAAGGTAGTGGAAAAGGGTCATTTATACAAGACAGTATTTTGAAAAACGTCTGAAAAATGTGCTGAAAAATGTTACTATAATTTGAATGACTACTTAAACGATAAATTTTCCTAACTCAAGACCTCACAGTGACATCAAATAATAGAACAATTATGCATGTATCTTCAAATAATTTATATCTTAATGTATTGTATTGTAATAATACTAGGAATGACATTGAAATAAATTGATTATCATTATTATTATTGAATGAATTAAATAAATGATTATTAAATAATCTATATTAATATAATTTTAAGGAGGACATTACATTAATTTGATCTTTTAAAATATTTTAAATAATTTTATATGTTTCAATGTCAATCTTGATTTTAATAAACCATGATTGTACACATTTTGCATGCCTTACGGTCGAATCACTTGAAACATGTACATATAATAACACCATTGTAACAGTGTTTTCTGCAAAAATAAATAATTTGATTTGATTTGATTTGATGAGGAAACGCATAAATTCTTATTCCCATACGCACTAAACGGTTTGGGAATACTTTTATGCGTACAGCCACAGATAATATAAGATTAACATGATTAGGTAGGGTAGTGTAGGTATGGTTGGGTAGGTAGGGTGCCTCAAAGAGATGTCAGCAAAAACTGACGGGGTCCGCTAGGGCCGATGCCTGTCTGGGTCGCGGATAAATTTGAAAGAGAGTTACCGCGGCCCTGGCACAAGCAATTGAAGGAACACGGGTGGATTTTAGTCAGTAAAAGTCTGACACGCTCACTCGCTTCACCCAGAGCGGGAGAAGTCATTGGATGAATTCACAAAAAAAAAAAAAAGTTTAGGTAGGGTAAGGTAGGTAGGGTAGTGTAGGTATGGTTGGGTAGGTAGGGTGCCTCAAAGAGATGTCAGCAAAAACTGACGGGGTCCGCTAGGGCCGATGCCTGTCTGGGTCGCGGATAAATTTGAAAGAGAGTTACCGCGGCCCTGGCACAAGCAATTGAAGGAACACGGGTGGATTTTAGTCAGTAAAAGTCTGACACGCTCACTCGCTTCACCCAGAGCGGGAGAAGTCATTGGATGAATTCACAAAAAAAAAAAAAAGTTTAGGTAGGGTAAGGTAGGTAGGGTAGTGTAGGTATGGTAGGGTGGCTTAGGTAGGGTAGAGTCGGTAGTGTATGGTAGATAGAGTAGGGTAGGTGGGTAGAGTAAGCAGGGAAGGATAGGTGGGGTAGGGTAGGGTAAGGTAGGGTTTAAGGTGGGTGGGTAGGGTAGGAAGGGTAGGTGGGTAGAGAAGGTATGGTAGGTTGGGTAGGTAGGTAGGTAGGGGGGCGTCCACAAATTACGTGAGATGTTTAAGGGGGGGAGGGGGTCGAGTCAAATCTCATCTAATCTTACGTTGGAGAGAGGGGGGGTCTCGGCAAATATCACGCAATTTTTTTTTCTAAAATAAACAAAAAAAAAAACTATTTTGGTCCATTTAATCCAGATTGTACATGCTTAAGATTTAATCTTAAGCGTAATCGTAATACGATTAAGATCATTCATTAATTCGTTCGAAAGAAAATAATTTCATTCATACTTCGACGTTATACATCTACTGATTGTCAAACCACCATATACAGCATTTTTTTTCTTTTTACAATAACAATCCAACGCGTTTACGTAAGAAACCCACATTTTGAAAAATCTCACGTGAGATTGGGGAATGGGGGAGGGGGTTCAATAAAATCTCACGACATCTCACCAGGGGGGGAGGGAGGGACAGAAAATTAAAAAAAACACCTCACGTAATTTATGAACGCCCCCTAAGCTAATTAACGGGAGCGAAGCCCCGGGGGTCAGCTAGTCTTAGAATTAATTAACCTTGTAATTTTAGTTTTACACAGTACGAGTATTTTGCAGTATTACGTTTCAAGTAGTAATTGCTAAATCTCCATCACTAATCGGTAAAACAATAATAGTTAAACGCTAATAAAAACCGAGACCAGCATTTGTGATAACATCGGTTTTGCGCATGAATGAATTTAAAAATAAAAAAACATCAAGGACAGATGTTTTAAATTGTTACCTGATAACCATAATCCCACCAAGACATAACTCTGGCGTCTTCAGCGGTATTCTGTGACAGCCAGCCGTATGCTTCCCTGAAGTCGTCCAGGATTTTACGAGATCTGGAAGAATAAGATGATGTCAGATATCATCATTACATACATACATAAACTCACGCCTTTTCCCATGGGGGTAGGCAGAAACTACAGAACGCCACCTGCTACGATCCTTACATACTTCTTTTGCTTCACACACATTCATACATCTAGTCATACACACACGCCGGTTATGAGTACTGCACACCTGGCCTTTATGAAGAACATCACCTATAAGGTCTATGTATGTCTTTCTAGGGCGTCCCCTCCCGGCGTTTCCATTCAAGTCTGCCTTGAAATACCTTTCGTTAGTCACCTCAGAGTAGTCAGATATGAAACGCCGACCTCATCTAGTTTTTAAAAAAAAATATGTTAGACATGTAAAAGCGTTTGTACAAACCAACTTACAGAAATAAAATCATTTATCATTTATCATTTCATTCATCCTCTCAACATGGCCCTACCATCTTAACATACTCTTTTCAATTTTATTACTTTTTTTTTTTTTTTTTGAATTAGGTACATTTAAACATATGTGTTATATATTTTTGAAATCACCTCTTAAAACCTCTTATTTGGATACCCCACACGACGGGCTTGGAAAAAAATATTTGGTGCCCCACAATATGGCGCGCAAAATCCGCCATTTTTTTATTTTCCATTTTTAATGTAGCCAGTGACACTCGCAGGGTTAAGACGAATCGATTGACGTAAGAATCATCAAAATCGGCCAATGCGTTTGGCCTCTGTAACGCCACATGGGAACATACATACATAGACTGATAAACACATTACCCTCCTTCGGCAGTCGGGTAAAAAAGGACTTACCCATCATTGCCGTAGCTAGCCAGCACAATACTAGGGCTGGAGTAAGCGTTGGAGGTGGCCCAGGTACAGTGCACGGAGAACAGCATCAGCAGAATCATGAAGAGAATTAATGTGACCGAGCGAACGTTCATGCCGAGTCCTGTGTCTGGCGGGAGGGTCGGCTCGTGTGTACGCTTCTTTAGTTTACCGGCCTGTTGGAAAATTACGAAAAGAAAACGTCAAAAATTAGGAGGGAAAAATCTTCGTATAATACTCACAACGGATTTTTGTGGCTCTGAAGTTGGCTCTGTCAACTATTGCGCACGAAACAGATCAACTGCATAGAGTAAGCGAGATAGGATGATGCGACAAACGTATGCGAGTGAAAGAGACAGTTATACAATGCTATTTTCACTTTCAATATTGGCACAAAAATAGCTGAAAAGAAAACGTCAAAAATTAGGAGGGAAAAATCTTCGTATAATACTCACAACGGATTTTTGTGGCTCTGAAGTTGGCTCTGTCAACTATTGCGCACGAAACAGATCAACTGCATAGAGTAAGCGAGATAGGATGATGCGACAAACGTATGCGAGTGAAAGAGACAGTTATACAATGCTATTTTCACTTTCAATGTTGACACAAAAATAGCTAGAGCGCAGCCTCTTGCAGCCAATTCAGAGCCACAAAGATCCGTTGTGAGTATTATACTGTTGGGTGTTGTTGCGAAAAAAAAATGATTCCAAAAGAAGACCTGTAGGCTTATTACGTATCTTTTGCAAGAGCAAAACGATAGCGATCAAACTCTTTTATGTCATAAAAGTCGGTATTTCCCGCAGTGTAGGTATGGTAGGTCCTACACGATCGTTTGCTAATCGCTCGCAGTTTGTCAAATGCACTTATTAACAAAAGCGAACTAAAAAGTCGTAAACAAGCAAAAAAATCATGCTGTGCAGTCGGAGGATACATACGCGCGAGCTGGCTGACCAAAACCAGATGTATCCTCCTCCTGCACAGCATGATTTTTTCCTTGTTTACGACTTTTTAGTTCGCTTTTGAAGCAGTCGGGTTTTTTGATTTAACTTTTTTTATTTATAACTTTTTAGTTAAGTTTTTTTTCGAATTAGATACATTTAAACATATAAGTGTTATATATTTTTGAAATCACCTCTTAAAACCCTTTATTTTGATACCCCACACGATGGGTTTGGAAGAAAAAAAATTTTGGGCCCCCACAATATGGCGCCCAAAATCCGCCATTTTTATATTGTCCAATTTTAATGTAGCCTATGACACTCGCAGGATTAAGACGAATCGATTGACGTATGAATCATCCAAATCGGCCAACGCGTTTGGTCTTTGGAACGCCACATAGGAACAAACATACATACATACATACATAGACTGATAAACACATTACCCTCCATCGGCAGTCGGGTAAAAAAAAACCGCCAACAACTCTAAAACGTTTGTATTGAAGAGCAATTATTGCGCAAAAATCGCTATCGTTTTGCTCTTGCAAAATATACGTTATAAGCCTGCGGAACATAGTAGACTAATATTACAATTGGACGACACGGTTAGCGTAGTGATTGGGAGGTCGGCTGCTGCGCTGCGTGTCACGGGTTCGACTCTCGCACGAAACAAATATTTGTAAGGCTTACAGATAGTTGTTACGGATCTGGGTTTATTGTGTATGTGAGTTTGAATGTTTGTAAACGCACCCACGATACAGGCAGAAATTCCTGGTGAGACACGCTTAAAAAAAGAAAAAAAACCGGCCACGTGCGAGTCGGACTCGCGCACCGAGAGTTCCGTAAAAACCTCAGCCTAAAGGTATTATAGACCTCAGTATTTGATATGAATTTCAATTTAATACCTCTATGCGTTCATGAGGAAAGGAGTAACAAGTTTTCTTTATTTTTTATTTTATGATGTAAATAAAACTATACGGTATTCGCAATTATTCCTTAATCTGTGCTATAAGACGTTGCTTCGTACCAAATTTCAAGATTCTGAGTTCACGGGAAGAACCCTGTAGGTTTTGATTCCCTTGCGAGTGTCGAAAATTTGCGGTAATTTGCGGCATAAACGGCAGTATCTTTTGATTGCGTTGGCTGAGAAGTTTGTTGTTTGTTTTGCACAGTTTTAAGGGACAGTAGACCTGAGCATTTGATATAAATTTCAGCTTGATACCTCCACGCGTTCCCGAGAAAAAGGGTCTTGACAGTCAGACGGACGGACGGACAACAAAATGATCCTATAAGGTTTCCGTTTTTTCCTTTCGAGGTATGGAACCCTCAAATAATAAACAAGTGGTCATTTTGGATGACGTACCACTGTCATCATGATTCTTTAGGCAAGACGTTACTATACAGGACGAATAGTACTATCTCTTATTCACGGCGGAATCATAATGACAATAACATGTCACAGTAAGGGGCGGGTATTGCTATGCTTTTCTGAGAACTGTTAAAGCAACATTCTTCAATTCAATCTGTCAACAATTGCCCTACAAAAATCTTCGACTATTCTAATATTTGTAATTTTTTCTCCTTACCAATATTTATTTGCTAATTGTGGAGTCTTATAAATATCTCTGTGTTGTTTAGTGGTAAGCCACGCAAAATAAATTGATAAAATACCGGCAAAGTGCGAGTCGGACTCACGCACGTACCAGGGTTCCGTACCATTATCGCAAAAAAACGACAAAAAAATCACGTTTCTTGTATGGGAGCCCCACTTATTTTATTTTGTTTTTAGTATTTGTTGTTATAGCGGCAACAGAAATACATCATCTGTGAAAATGTCAACTGTCTAGCTATCACGGTTAATGAGATACAGCCTGGTGACAGACAGACAGACAGACGTACCGCCGGTCCCGTTTTTACCCTTTGGGTACGGAACCCTAAGAAATAACATGTTCCTGCCAACTTGGGTGCCTGATATGCTGAGGCTGCTTGAGCCACCTTGCTCCACATTGAGACGCTTTTATATCTAGCAGTATCAAAAAACAGAGTAAATAGTTCAAACCTTACCTTATCATACAAACTCTTGGACTCCTCGGTGTCAACCTGAGGCGCTGGCAAGTCATCTTCCCTCAGAACCAGGTCCAATAGGATGGAGAAGGCGATGCCAGAGAGCACGCACACGACGGGTGTCAGCGTCAACATGAGACGGACCATCACGCCGGCGAAGTATACTGCGCTCAAAGCGTAGAGGGCCACTGGAAGGGAAGTGTTAGGGTTAGAGAAATATAGAATTGTGAGAATTTCTATAAGTTACACAGCATTTTTAGATGTAACATCTTTCCTCTTGCTTGCCCGCAAACTGTGGCAGTGTTTTAAGGTTACACTAGTCGAAAATTCTTCCATACAAACGTAGTCTAGCGATTACGCCACTGTTTGACGATGTACGTTCTAAATAAAAAATGATATCAATTTGTCTCATCATTATCTAGTCCTGTATGGAAACAAAAAAGTAAAAAAATATATATTTGAAAGTTATGAGCGTCGAAAGTACCATATTTCAACACTAATTTTAACGCATCTTTGGGCGGAAATATAGGAAAATTGCAAAACGGCCTCCATACAGGGATAGATTAGTAATTCAACAATGCAAATAATTTTATTTTGGAAATATACATTTAGTCGTTTTCTCATGATTTCTAGACTCCCAAAGGTCTATAAAAAGGTTTATAAAAATTTCGCGAGCTCGTTTTCGTCCTAAATCATCATCCATTTCGATACAAATTTGCAAAAGTGCTAATTCGTACGCGAACTAGCTTCTTACTGCTCATCACAGCATCTATCTCTTTTGCACGTGTTGTCGGATGAGATAGCATGCATTTTAACCCCACGCACAAAATAGTTCGTGCCTTCGACTAGGGGAACCTTAAGGGACGGAAGTGTGTAACAAAAAGCTGGGGGTGCGCGCAATTTGATTTGACCAAAGAGCGCCCGC
This sequence comes from Orthosia gothica, assembly GCA_949775005.1. Classification (NCBI taxonomy): domain Eukaryota; kingdom Metazoa; phylum Arthropoda; class Insecta; order Lepidoptera; family Noctuidae; genus Orthosia; species Orthosia gothica. The sequence goes on along the minus strand of OX459053.1, from coordinate 20,356,616 downwards.
GGTGGTAGAGTTCGTCGTTAGATGTTACCAACCCATTTGCGGAGGTTGGTACTGTCAGCCAACAGTGTGTGCTGCGTATTACCATTATTACCAAGGTGAGTGTAAGCACAGTATAAATATGGACAAACAGTATGGAAACTACTCACACTACTGACAGCACTGCGGACGCTGCTTAGGAGGGTCTCGTCGATGGTTTGTGTGAGTTTTGCGTTTCAAGCGTTTGTAGGTAGTTTCCATACTGTTTGTCCATATTTATACTGCGGTGTAAGTGATCTGACAGATGTTACACATCAATGCGACTAATATAAGGCTCGCTAGTTTTGTTTTAACAGCTACAAACTTAAAAAGTTAGCAGTAAGTGCATCTGCATCAAACTGACTAAGAAGTACAGTAATTATCACAGTAACACTGGTTGACTGAAATTCTACAATAATAAATTAGTCGCCATTTCTTACTTTTTACCCGACTGCCTTAGGAGGGTAATGTGTTTATCAGTCTATGTATGTATGTATGTTTGTATGTTTGTTCCTATATGGCGTTCCAGAGACCAAACGCGTTGGCCGATTTGATTCGATTGATGATTCATACGTCAATCGATGCGTCTTAACCCTGCGAGTGTCATAGGCTACATTAAAATTGGATAATAGAAAAATGGCGGATTTTGGGTGCCATATTGTGCGGGCACAATTTTTTTTTTTCTTCCTAACCCATCGTGTGGGGTATCAAAATAAAGGGTTTTAAGAGCTGATTTCAAAATTATATAACACTTATATAATTAAAATGTATCTAATTCGAAAAAAACTAACTAAAAAGTTACAAATAAAAAAACTTCATTCAAAAAATCAAAAAACCCGACTGCTTCAAAAGCGAACTAAAAAGTCGTAAACAAGGAAAAAATCATGCTGTGCAGGCGGAGGATACACCAGATTTTGGTCAGCCAGCCTGCGAATATGTATCCTCCGCCTGCACAGCATGATTTTTTCCTTGTTTACGACTTTTTAGTTCGCTTTTGAAGCAGTCGGGTTTTTTGATTTTTTGAATGAAGTTTTTTGTCACCATATCAATGTATCAATAGTGTGGGGCGTAGCCAGCCGATGGCCCAGGGAGGTAGGGGCAAATTGATATGGAGAATGAGAAAAGTATGAAATGTAGGTAAAGTCGAGTGCACAGTATTAATATGGACAAACAGTACGGTCAGTAGTAGCACGCACTACTGACAGCATCGAAAGCTGCTTAAAAGTCTCGTAGATAGGCATGTTTGTGTGAGTGTGCCGTTTCGAGCGTTTATAGGTAGTTTCCGTACTGTTTTTCCATATTTTATTATTATTGTCTCCTTTATTCATATTCTTTCTTATTATTTACATTTTTAAATATTATTATAAAAAATACAAAAAAAAAAAAACATTTAAAAATATATAAAATAGAGGCCCACCGGTATCGGGAACAGGGTCCAAGCTACCGGCGGTCAAGGCTCCAGAGAGAGGAACCTCCTAACAATACGAGCCGTGTCCAGCAATACTGCTTTCTGGATCAGGCCCTTGATCCAGCTGCCTAACGAGAGCCTCCTAAGGTGTTGGTCGAGGCTCATGGCTATTAAGCCATTGGCTGACACGACACACACATTATTATTATATACTTTATTGTTCACCACTAAAACATACAGGACAAACATTTACAAAAACAAGTGCACAATGGGCGGTCTTATCGCACTAGGCAATCTCTTACAGACAACCTTTGGATGGACTGAACAAGAGGAGATGAATATAGGGCTGTCAGTGTACCAAATATCATAAATAATATTACTTACACATAATAAAATAAAATACATATATACAATACTACATAATAGACTAATAAATATCAAATTTATAACAGAGAAAGGAGAAAATACAAATTATAGTGAAAGGTAATGCTTGTTTACCATTTTCTTAAATGTCCATATTTGTCCAAATGTCCATATTCGTGTCCATATTTATACTGTGGCAGAGCGTAGTTGAGCGTAATGAATATTAGGAAAGGAATAGGTGAATACATTCGAGTTTCGACGTACGGGAATGATCGATCAAGCAAGTCAAGTCGAAGACTTACTTACGACTTTGGTTGCTTTACATTTGGCAACTCTAGCCTAACCTTGGCGACGCTCTTTACAATAGCCAGCATAGGATTGATAGTAGGTTTCGTCATCGGAGACTCGAGAAATTAACCTCTGTTTTATAAAATCTAAATTTTATAAAACAGAGGTTAAGTTCTTGAGTTAAACTTTTTTTTCTTTACTTTACGTTATTCGAAACAAGTCATTCAGGTATAACTTACCCCTGAATTAAACCTTAAACCATTTTTACAGCTATGAATAAAGACGCTGATTTACCAACTGATGAGCCAAATCACTGAAAATTCAAAGGTATAAATGTCACTCACCAAAAACCCTCTCATCGTTGATATTCTTGATGCAGTACCACAGGCCTACGGGGAAGGTGCACACCAAGATGTGCAGGTCGAAGAAGAAAGAAGACCATGTGGTGGGCTGATGTTCTGACACCGACGCTATGATGGGGATGTGGATCTTCGCGTATGTTGTGTCCCAGAGCGAGTAGAATCTGAAATAGATGTAGGTGTTAGGACGTTGAGGGTAACAAAACTGTAGTCCAGTTTATTTGAATTCGGAAATCGAGATAATTTTCATATTTTGGAACAATAAACTCTGTCATAAAAGAAAAAAATATGTGTTTTAAGGCTTTTTACCCTGCTGCAAGGAAAGGGATATGTGTTTCGCGCGTATCTTGTGTGTATGTATGTAATATTCTTTATTACCTCATATCTTTCAAACCACTTGACGGATTTTTCTAATTAAGACATCGTTAGATAGGTCTTGGCCGCCCAAGTGTTCTTAGATAAGTGTCGTTAAAAAAAAGGAACATGGCGGATTTTGGGCGACATATTGTGATGAACGCAATTTTTTTTTCTTTAAAATCCTTCGTGCGGGGTATCAAAATGAAGGGTTTTAGAGGTGATTAAAAGAATATATACCACTTATATGTTTAAACGGCATTCGAGAAAAAAGAGTAAATAAAAAAAAAACAAAAAACCCGACTGCAAAGATGTAAACAAGATGAAAATCATGCTGTGCAGTCGGAGGATATTTATAGTTTTGGTCAGCCAGCTTGCGAAGATGTATCCTCCAACTGCACAGCATGATTTTCATCTTGTTTACATCTTTGCAGTCGGGTTTTTTGATTTTATTTACAAGCTTTTATTTAAGAACACGCATCAGCTTACTTAGCTGCTATTGTATCTTACGAATAATGATAAAGGGGCCAATCCGCGAAAAATTTCTCATCGGAAAAAGTAGTTGTCACTAAAATATAAAAACAATTTACAAGACCATCTTCATTTCATTTTTCATTCTATATTGAATGGTTTTTTTTTAATTTACTGTCTAGATCATTAGCTTTAAAAATAAACGTAAAACGGTGACAATTGTTGCTAATTTATCTAATTAAAATATAAATAAGGAACGGAAAAGGTAATTTTAGCGTGTCACACCTTCTGTCGCCAACTTTGACTAAAAAAAAAAACGAACGCACATCTGGCGCCAAATAATTTGAGTTTGTTCAAACGTTTGTAGTTTTTTTTTTTTCTTTTTTTTATCACCTCACTGCACAAATCCTAAAACTGACTTAGAATAACGGTCGGAAAGTTACTAATTACTGTCGAACAATAGAACAAAAGTAAAAAAATAGTTAGCGAGGAATCAATGCTGCCAACTCGAGGAATCCCCAACTCATTGACTAAGACACCAACCTAAGAAACAAAGTAGCATTTAGGTGTATTAGTTCTAAAAAAATAGTAATTCGTTCCGTATTTAAGCACATAACAGAGTAAATAATAGTAGGTGTGCATATAATTATATGATTTAAAAAAGAGCTAGATTTAGCGCTAGGCGCTAGAATGCGCTATTGAACAAAAAAGCGCTAGATCTGGCGCTGAAAGCGTTAAGTTGGCAGCACTGTATTTTGCATACACCTTTAGTTTGGATGACAATGCATGGTTAGCATTCAAATCCAATATGGCGGACGGGCCAAGATGGCGGACTAGTTATTTTTTGTGCACTGCCATGTTATGGGTATCAAATGAAAGGGTTTGGTGAGAAGAATACCAAAAATCTTGTTTAAAAAAAGATTTTTAACCGACTTCGCAAAAAGGAGGAGGTTATCAATTCGACTTTATATTTTATTTATATAGAATATAATACTCTTTATTTTTTTTTCTCTTTATTGTTTTTTATGTGTGTTACCTCAGAACTTTTTACAGGGTGAACCGATTTTAATGATTCATGATCAATGAACCTTCAAGAAATTGTTGTTACTGAAAACGCTATCAAAACAATACCTTTCACGCGTGAAATATCATGTTCAGTACTATTCAAACAATAGGTGTCAACATTGAGGTCAACATTACATCAACACGAACATTCATATCAAGCTATAAAACATGGGTTTATTATCGTCCAAGTCAACACCTGTAAACGTCCTAGTAACACGTCAGACATAACTCGAACACATGTTTCAAAAATAACAACTGGCGTTTCACATGTATTATAATGTTCGTTTATTGTATAATATTAAAGTACGAGTGTTTTATACCATGTTGGTTGGGTGTGCTTTTAACCCGACTGCCGAAGAAGGTTAATGTGTTTATTAGTCTATGTATGTATGTTTGTTCCTATATGCTATATGGCGTACTAGAGACCAAACGCTTTGGCAGATTTTGATGATTCTTACGTCAATCGATTCTTCTTAACCCTGCGAGTGTCACTGGCTACATTAAAATTGGAAAAGCATAAAAATGGCGGCTGTTGGGCGCCATTTTGTGGGGGGGGGGGGAAAAAGATAATTAAAAAAATTAAAAAACCCGACTGCTTCAAAAGCGAACTATAAAGACGTAAACAAGAAGAAAATCATGCTGTGCAGTCGGAAGATATATCTGGTTTTGGTCAGCCAGCTCACGAATATGTATCCTCCGGCTGCACAGCGTGATTTTCTTCTTGTTTACGTCTTTTTAGTTCGCTTTTTAAGCAGTCGGGTTTTTAATTATCTTTTTTTTTTTATCAACTATTCTAAGCACAAAATTATGGAATATAGGGCTCTTAATTCACATTTCAAAGATTCATTGAGCGGATCATTTAAAATTGATGGCGCGGTTTTATGCCACTCGATTTTTAAATTTGTATTGTAACACATTTTGGTACAATGAATCTGTAAAAACTTGTATTTAAAGAAAACAATAGTCACGAACCGCGAAAACCCTTTTACTTGCAAGTCGCTGCCAACACCATCTATATCCGTGGAACGGAACCGAAAACGCGATCGAAGTACTTATAAAAATAATCAGTTTAATCAGACGAAAAACGCTAGTTATGTCGGCGTGGTTTCTTTGTGTGAGATGAGGCATCTATATACTAGTATTATATTATCTGTGGTATTGTGTAGAACAACCCAATAGTTACGAGCTCATTCATAAATGTGTAGAAAATAGTGCATTGAATTTCTACTATAGTTACAAAGACCGGTAATAATATGAGGGGTTTGTAAATATTAGTTCATGATAAGAATTCATATCAGCTAGCATTAATTTGCTCTTGTTTTATGATTAGTGAAACAATAGGGATGTTTCCTGGGTCGAAAAATGAATGGCTGTCAGTGATATTATCTAATAATATTGGACACGTATTTTTTGCTTTAACAAATAAATAAAAATTGACAAAGATAAAGCGCATCAAAGTTCAGGAGTGGGGGCTTGTGACGTCACTTTGTCAGTATAAAGTGTAGCACACCGTGACGTCACACGGTATTTCAAAGCACTGTATCGTCGTAATTTTCTGTTTACGTGGCACAAAAAAAATACGTTCCCAATATCTTTAGGTTATCTAACTGACGGACTAAATAGATATTTTTTGTCAACTACCCTATTAACATGAATTCTAAACGCGGATATGACATTTGCTGTAGTTTTTTCAGTCTTATTAATCATATACGTTATCATTCATGTCCTTATTCATTATTAATCGTAATTAAAAATGGGCAATCAACTGGTTGATAAGATAACCGATTTTTTTTTATTTTTTTTTTTATGTATATTTTTACTCCGTGCCTCGGAAAGCACGTTAAGCCATTGGTCCCGGCTGTCATATGAAGATCTTTGACAGTCGTTACGAGTAGTCAGATACTTGATATCTGACACCAGTCTAGCCAAGGGGTACCGTGTTACCCAGTTACTGGGTTGTGGAGGTCACATAGGCAGTCGCTCCATGTAAAACACTGGTACTCAGCTGAATCCGGTTAGACTGGAAGCCGACCCCAACATAGTTAGGAAAAAGGCTAGGCAGATTGATTTTTTTATGTATATTTTTTTGCCATTTTTATTTTTTTAATGTATAGATGGGTACCTAGTAATCGGGTTTAAATCTGGAAACAAACCAGAAACAAAAATCTATATTTTTTCGACTTTAGGAATTCTATAGATTGCCTAAGAATTGTATAGAATTTTTGATCTCATACAGTTCCTATGTTATTAAACCCTGCTGGTTTGTTTTTATCCCATTTCACATTCCTTCTTTTACTGAGGAGCTCGTGGCTAAATAATAACAGCCGCACGGGTCGATCTTCAAGGTTAAGAAACGCTTGACGAGGTCGGTCCGTGGATGGGTGACCATTTCAACATACCAAGTTTCCTCCGTGCCTCGGAAAGCACGTTAAGCCGTTGGTCCCGGCTGTCATTTGAAGATCTTTGACAGTCGTTACGGGTAGTCAGATGCCTGAGATCTGACACCAGTCTTACCAAGAGGTATCGTATTACCCAGTTACTGGGTTGTGGAGGTCAGATAGGCAGTCGTTCCATGTAAAACACTGGTACTCAGCTGAATCCGGTAAGTCTGTTAGCCAACCCTAACAATAATTGGACAAAAGGCTAGGCAGATGATGGCATTCCTTCTTTTACTCTTCTTGAATATTTTATGTACAACAGCTTTCGACGTACTGGCACGTCAAGCCAATAGACAATCGATAGAAAGGACTACCGTTTTAATGGTTTTTCGGCAAAACGGACGCTCGATCAAATGGCTATTCGAAATTGTGGTACAGCGATGCTATGAAATTTCGGCAATTCAGACGTTCGATCTGATGACTTCGGGCATATGACATTCGATCAAGTAGGTAACCGTTAGCCAACCCTAACAATAATTGGGCAAAAGGCTAGGCAGATGATGGCATTCCTTCTTTTACTCTTCTTGAATATTTTATGTACAACAGCTTTCGACGTACTGGCACGTCAAGCCAATAGACAATCGATAGATAGGACTACCGTTTTAATGGTTTTTCGGCAAAACGGACGCTCGATCAAATGGCTATTCGAAATTGTGGTACAGCGATGCTATGAAATTTCGGCAATTCAGACGTTCGATCTGATGACTTCAGGGAATTAGCCTTCGGGCATATGACATTCGAAATCAAGCAGTAACCCCAGTCATCTGGGCGGATAGAGACATAGCTTTTCTGAAATATATCCAATCTAAGAAAAGAACCATATACACTTATTCCTTCTGAAGGAACCTATTGGAGGAACTCCAACTCCACCCGTATCAGTCGCTATGAAACGAAAATAAAAGTTTCGAGACGAGGATATTTATGTGGATAAGTAACAAGCTAGTGGAGGCAAATACTTAGAATATGGGCCTAACCACGAGGACTCATTGCTAAGAAAGAAAATTTGGTTCAAATAAATCGCACTAGATGGCGCGACATGTACACTCAATTCAATAGAATTGTGTGTAAATTTAACATTTTCTGGAATTGAACATAAACATTGTAAGTTCTTGTTTAATCAACTCTCCTAAGTACAAAATTATGGAATATTGAGCTCTTAATTCGCATTTCAAAGATTATTTTAACAGATCATTTAAAATTGATGTCGCATTTTTAAATTTCTGAGGCATGCCACTGAAATGTTAAAATTTGCATTGTAACATATTTTGGTGTAAAAAAAACCTAGTTAACCCTTTTACTTGCAAGTCGCTGCTAACACCATCTATTGCCGTGAAACGGGATCGAACGCGTTTGATGTACTTACAAAAATAACAAGATTAATCAGATGAAAACCGCTAGTTACGACGGCACGGTTTTTTTGTATGGGATGAGGCATCTTTATGCTAGTATTATATTATCTGTGGCCTAACTGTTTTAATACTAACCTTCCACTCCAAGGTGCGATGACTCCAGCATACGTCAGCAATACAACTGCTAGGAACACTGCACCGGCAGCAATCAAACCACCCAAGATGAGCAGCTGCTTCCACTGGCCTTTGGGGTTCAGACTGTGGAGGTACTTCATGGCGCCTATAGCCATCACCAGCGCGAACACACCTGTTGACAACGAAACATCATATTATTGGCTTCATAACCGGGAGAGAATCACAAGATTTTAGACTTTATCTGTAGTACCGCAAAGTTCATTTTTTTGCAATGGAAATTGATATTCGATATGTCCACTTTCGGTAATTTAAATCAATCAAATCAAAATATTTTATTTCAATTATTGCGACCTTCGAACTGATACGGTGATACCCACAAATATAAATCTAACTAGATGACGCGATTGTATGTACTTCGCGTGTCAAAAAACCGGCCAAGTGCGAGTCGGACTCGCGCACGAAGGGTTCCTTACTGGTAAATTGCGGTTTACGATTTATGACGTACTAAAAAAAAACTACTTACTAGATCTCGTTCAAACCAATTTTCAGTGGTAGTTTACATGGTAATGTACATCATATATTTTTTTTAGTTTTATCATTCTCTTATTTTAGAAGTTACGGGGGGGGGGGGACACATTTTACCACTTTGGAAGTGTCTCTCGCGCAAACTATTCAGTTTAGAAAAAAAATATATTAGAAACCTCAATATCATTTTTGAAGACCTATCCATAGATACACGTATGAGATTGATGGAAAAAAAATATTTTGGTTTCAGTTTCAAGTATATAAGTAAGTAAAAATCTTAATGCGGTTCACAGAATATATCTACTTACCAAGTTTCAACAGCATAGTTATTATAGTTTCGGAAAAAAGTGGCTGTGACATTCGGACGGACAGACAGACAGACAGACAGACATGACGAATCTATAAGGGTTCCGTTTTTTGCCATTTGGCTACGGAACCCTAAAAACGAAGTAAAGTTACGATCAATGATCGTAATCTGAGCTTTTCATTTAGCATTATCGGCACCGGAATTTCACCGAAATCTAGAAAAATGCCTTTTCATGTCATATTGAGCTGTAAAGAACGTATAGAAAAAGTTGGCCGAGGCATTGGAAATGTTTTCTTTCATTGGTAGATTTGTTTTTAAATTGTTTGTGAAAAACTGGCACGTTTGGTTTCAAACAGATGGAGGGACTTGCGTTATCTAGTTAGATTTATGTCTGTGCTTGTCACCCACGGTGTACAGGAATATTCTGAGTAGTTGAAAACATAATACAGCTAAATATAAATATCGCCTGCTGAAAGCGATGCATTATATCGGGTGTCCCAAAAAGGACGCAAGATTTCAATTTGCCGCCAGTTTTGTATTTTAGTGCTGGCAACCCTGAAAAAAAAAACATTTGACAGCTGAATGTTTAGGATTTGTAAAAATGGCGGGTTATACGAAAGATCAACGCGTTTTTATTATTGAACAATATTTGAAAAGTAATGAAAGTTTGGCGGGTACGGTTCGAAAATTCCGTGCAAAATATGGTCGGAATATTGGCTTGAGTTCATCAACTGTGAAGAGACTGGTTGGAAAATTCAGGGAGAGTGGATCAATTAATGATGTTCATTCCACTGGTCGTCCAAAAACAAGCCGTTCAAATGGCAATATTGAATCTGTGCGTCAGAATGTCCGTGAACATCCAGGACTTATTAGGCATCGTGGACAAGAATTGCAAATTTCAAGAAGCTCTCTCCAGCGTATTCTCACTAAAGATCTGCATCTCCATGCTTACAAAGTTCAAATAACACAAGAACTGAAGCCCCGTGATCATGGACAGCGAAGAGAGTTCGTTGAATGGATTATCGACCGCCAAAACAGGGATGCAGATTTTTCAAACAAAATCATCTTTAGCGACGAAGCACATTTTCATCTCGATGGCTTTGTTAATCGTCAGAATTGCCGCATTTGGGGCTCAGAGAACCCACATGTGATTGTTCAAAAACAAATGCATCCACAACGTGTCACTGTTTGGTGCGGGTTTTGGGCTGAAGGCATTATTGGACCATATTTTTTTCAAAATGAGGCCGGTCAAGCGGTTACTGTTAATGGGGCTCGATATCGCAACATGATAACAAGGTTTTTTTTAGCCGAATTAGAGGATATCGATGTGGAAGCAATGTGGTTTCAACAAGACGGGGCCACTTGCCACACAGCCGGAGAAACGATGCAATTACTGCATGAAACTTTTCCTAGTCGTGTGATCTCTCGATTCGGTGATCAGAATTGGCCCCCTAGATCTTGCGATTTAACGCCTTTAGATTTCTTTTTATGGGGTTATTTAAAGTCTAAAGTCTATGCCAATAAGCCTACAACTATTCACGCTTTAAAACAGGAAATTCGACGCTGCATCGGGGAAATTCAGCCGCATCTATGCAAAATGGTCATAGAAAACTTTGACAAAAGAGTGCGTATGTGCCAGCAAAGCCTAGGAGGACATTTGCCTGACGTGTTATTCCACAAATAACCCTATTTTATGTACTTCAAGATTTTATATACAAATATATTATAACGAAAAAATAAAAGTGCTTTTCTTCAATTTCAAATCTTGCGTCCTTTTTGGGACACCCTTGATAACCATTACGGGTAACGATCCGATCTGAAATGGGCTTTTACGACCTAGGATAATCTGATAACTTTTTTACCGTTTTTCATATTGATCGGACAGAAATTTAGAAAACAAATGCAGTCATATCCTATGTGTGGGTCTTCTTAAAACAAAAGCTGTTGCCATTTTGCTGAACTGGTCCTTTTTGGCGCAGCCGTGGGACACACAATGTTACAAATATATTATTTTCTTTTTTTTATGTTATAGTTGTTTAGTCCAAGTTTTTATTTTTTATGTAGTGTGCTATGGCTTGTGTCAAATAAATGTGTTTTCTTTCTTTCTTTTTTTGTATATCACGAAAATATGTAGTACTAGCTTCTGCAAGCGGCTTCGTCCGCGTGAAATTCGAAAACTATCTCTAGGAAACATATACCCGGGATGGAAAGTATCCTATGTGCTATTTCTGACTTTAGTCTATCTCTGTGCCAAATTTCATCCAGATCCGTCCAGCCGTTTGAGCGTGTAGAAGTAACAAACATACAACACACACTCACAAACGTTCGTCTTTATAATATACTAGCTGTACCACGCGGCTTCGCTGCCGTCAACTGGTTACCTACCTACCCATCTACCCTACCTACCCTACATACATGATTGTTGCGTAACTTAAACCGTTTACGTAGCGCACGCAACGGAAGCTCTCAAAAAGGAATATTTTGCCCGTTTTTAGGGTTCCGTAGCCAAATGGCAAAAAACGGAACCCTTATAGATTCGTCATGTCTGTCTGTCTGTCTGTCTGTCCGTCCGTATGTCACAGCCACTTTATTCCGAAACTATAAGAACTATGCTGTTGAAACTTGGTAAGTAGATGTATTCTGTGAACCGCATTAAGATTTTCACACAAAAATAAAAATAAAACAATAAATTTTGGGGGTTCCCATACTTGAAACTAAAACTAAAATTTTAAAAGGTTTCTAATATCATTTTTTTCTAAACTGGATAGTTTGCGCGAGAGACTCTGCCAAAGTGGTAAAATGTGTCCCCCCCCCCTGTAACTTCTAAAATAAGAGAATGATAAAACTAAAAAAAATATATGATGTACATTACTATGTAAACTACCAGCGAAAATTGGTTTGAACTAGATCTAGTAAGTAGTTTTTTTTAATACGTCATAAATCGTAAACCGCAATTTACCAAGTACGGAACCCTTCGTGCGCGAGTCCGACTCGCACTTGGCCGGTTTTTGCAACATTTTTCATTTATGCTCCGCTCCTATTGGTCGTAGCGTGATGTTATATAACCTATAACCTTCCTCAATAAATGGACCATCCAACACAAAAAGTTTTAATTCCAACCAATAGGTCCTGAGATTAGCGCGTTCAAACAAACAAACTCTTCAGCTTTATAATATTATATAGTATAGTTTAGATGAAGTATGATGTATGAAGTGTATGAAGTATGAAGAATGTAGTATGAAATATGAAGTATGCACTATGATAGGGGAATGTCTAGGTAGGTATTTAGTACGAGTAACTACGTATGATGTACGTAAAGGAGAATTAAAGTTCGTTACCCTCAATTAGCCCGGCGAGCCTGCGTGGGATTACATGCCGCCATGATACAAACTCTTTCATACATTTCACATTTTCAAAGGAAAAGTAGCATAGGTAATTCTCGGATATCTTAAATTTATTTTCCAAGTGAATCTATTCAGTAATAGCTGGACCAAAACTTGGATTATCGCCAAATTGTATTCATTCGTAAATCGTGCAGCACTTCAAAAAATTACCATAAATAAAATGGCTTGAAATGGGTGAAATGCACATAAGGAGTGAAACCCGATAACGCCATAGTAACAATTGTGTCCACAAACTGCTGTTCAATTTATTTCATCATTGCAATTAGGTATAGTTATGTACAGAAACAACATAAATTCGCTCAATGTCATAGACAGGGGAATTTTAATACGACTTATACATACATACATAAACTCACGCCTTTTTCCCATGGGGGTAGGCAGAAACTACAGAACGCCACCTGCTACGATCCTTACATACTTCTTTTGCTTCACACACATTCATACATCTAGACATACACACACGCCGGTTATGGGTACTGCGCACTTGGCCTTTCTGAAGAACATCACCTATAAGGTCTATATATGTCTTTCTAGGGCGTCCCCTCCCGGCGTTTCCATTCACGTCTGCCTTGTAAATACCTTTCGTTAGTCGCCTTTCATTCATCCTCTCAACATGGCCAAACCATCTTAACATACTCTTTTCAATTTTAGTCACTACATCGTTGTCTTATTACCTCATTCCTCAATCTATCATTTAAAGTTACACCACAAATACTCCGCAAGGAGCGCATTTCTACTGCATTAATTCTACTTTCATGTCTTTTTAGCCATACCCAACCTTCACTTCCAATAAGTGTAGGCACCAGCACGCTGTTGTGAACGGCGGTAATACGACTTGTATATTTTGTTACTTGTATGTATGTATGTATACATACATACAAGTAACATAGCTAAGAACACTCTCGATAAAATCACCTTTCGAACAAAAAAAACTAAATTAAAATCGGTTAATGCGTTTAGGCGCTATGATGCCACAGACAGACACACAGGTACACAGCAACACACGTGAAACTTATAACACCCCTCTTTTTTCCGGCGGGGGTTAAACACCCCTCTTTTTCCGGCGGGGGTTAAAAAGGAGCGCAGCGGGGCTCCGTCGACAAACTTTTATTTTCAAGTCGCTGTTATAAACATTTTTATCCGTCCACTTAGTATTTCAGTAAGCCATATTCAGTATTTTTTACACCTTTAATTTGAATTTATTTTCACTCGTTTAAATACATGCATTTTAAAGCAATCCTAAGCATTTCAATTTAAACAATACTGGAAATAATGTCTCGGCTAAAAAAAACGAATTTTATTTCGACATGTAGCCTTGAATTTATTGAATACGGCATGTATTGTAGCCTTGAATTCATTTTATTTATCTGTAAAAGCAGAGCGGTGAGCAGTTCATGTTTTTTTGTATTTAATTTCCGTGCTACGGATATATCGATGCATTGAAGTGAAATTTGCTCAAGAAAAATAAGGCGATAAAGACTTTCTCAAGAAAATCCTTATTAAAATTCGGATTTCAAGCTGATAGCATACCACCGTGTAATATACTCGTATACTGATACCACTACTGCCGAGACCGTATTTATTAGTCCCCAAGCTTTCTGAATCATATATCCCTTAAAAAACTAACAAAAGCAAATCTAGGAATCGAATTGAGGACTTTACGGACTTATTTGCTTAAGGCCGTACTTACGAAGTAACTATTTAGTAATCTGTGGCCGTACCCTGACCAAAAAATCAGCATGAGATATATATATGAGCATTCCTATTGGCCTAGCGGCACTGTAGGCGCATGAATTACAGTAGTGAATACGCCCAGATTTAAGAATAAAATCTTCATTAAATTATTTATTTTTTTTTAAAAAAAAAACTTACAAAATGTTCGTTATCAAATTATCTATCCATTAGTGTTAGTACAAAAAATAATTAATGAACACTTTACGAGGTGCTGGTGTGCATGCTTTCAATAATTATTTCTCATTTTTATGGTTTTGTTGGAAGGAGATTAGTGAAACATATACCTCTTTAAAAAAAATATACTACCATTTTGGAATCAATATTATGTAGAAATTTTATGTATTTTATTAATTGATATTTCTTTTTAAATAAAGAGTAGATAGCTCTTAAAAACTGCACAAAAACGACTAGCGCGGCGTTTTGCTCGGGGAGGCGCCTTATGAGAAATATACGTATTATACTTCAATCGTCTACTTAAACATTTATGGTATGTACAATGTACAATACGAAGCATAATAACAAAATTTATGCTAGCACTATCGCTACAGATCGGCCAATAAAACGACAACACTTCAATAAAATTTCCAATTCAACCTTGAGCGCCACATACACATACAAATTTAAAACATTACAAAATCTCTATCTGTTTCGTTCTCGCACGGCAGTTGTTTATGAATTGTATGAGTATGAATAGCTCGCAGTTTGGATTGAATAGAGAATGTTTACGTTATATTGGTACGGTAGTGAAATGTTAACTGGTGTTCCACAAAAGGTTAATCTTTGCATTGTATGCCAATTGTAGAGCACGATGTCGTGTAGTGATGACCGAAAATGTTATTGCTGCATGCTCTAAGCGCGCCAAAAAGTAAAATAATGCGCCCTGACTATGACAAGAAATTTCTGCAAAATACATTTTTTTTTCTAATTATCTATAGGCTCGCGTTTGGCCACTATCTCGCCTGATGGTAAGCGATGATGTGGTCTACGTTGAAGCATGCTTGCCTAGAAGAAACCTATACACTCTTGACTTAAAGACCCCAAGGTTGAGCTATCAGGGAACAAAGACCCTGGAAGGGAGTTCCACTCCTTAGCTGTGCACATAATGAAAGTATTAGCAAAACGCTTTGAGGGTGTGGGACTGTCCACGATGTACCGATGGCGCCTGGCCGTACGTCTTGTACTCCGATGATGGAAAGGGCTAGGCGGAATCAAATTGTGCAGTTCCGTTGCACACTATCCGAAATGTAACCGATAAAAAACCGACAGGCTGGCAACTCGGCGTCGATGTTCGAGGCTCTGGAGCTTTGACGCGACCAGTGCATCGTTGCCAATAAGCCTCTTGGCCCGTCTGTCGTCAATCGACTCAAGTGCATCAAGCTGGTATTTGGCAGATCCATACAAGAGGTGAGAGCAGTACTCCATGCATGACCGAACTTACGCTTTATACAAGTTTAGCAGCTGTTCATGCGTAAAGTACCGTCTAACTTTTTACTTTGCAAAAATCCCCAACTTGTTTGCAGCTAACTGAGCTTTCGCCTCAATGAATGGACCGAAGTTGATGGTCGATGTCAACGTAACACCAAGAAGTTCGAGATGAGATACATTTTCATCACCACTGCTCTCAAAACGATGAAGGATAACATCGTGAGGAACCCGGCATGTCCTAGAACTAACAATTTAAAGACACGCGATGGATCCGCGTGATGAATTATGGCCCACTTCCTCTCATAGAGAAGAGGCCTGCGTCCCAGCAGTGGGCAAATTATAGCCTGATTATGCTAGGCTTATGTATTTTGATTCTCAATTCTTTATTGTACACAAAACAAAATTACATCTATATACATAAAAAACAATTGCTGTTCGTTAGTCTCGCTAAAACTCGAGAACGGCTGGACCGAACTGAATAATTCTTTTTTTGTTATGTTCGACAGAATACAGGGAAGGTTTAAAAGCAAAAAAATAAAAAAAATGTTTGGTTGGATAGGGTAGGTAGGTAGAGTAGTGTAGTGTAGTGTAGGTAGGTAGGTAGGTAGGGTAGGGTAGGGTAGGGTAGGGTAGGGTAGGGTAGGGTAGCGTAGGGTAGGGTAGCGTAGGGTAGGGTAGGGTAGGGTAGGGTAGGGTAGTGTACGGTAGGGTAGTGTAGGGTAGTGTTGGGTAGAGTAGTGTAGGATAGGGTAGTGTAGCGTAGGGTAGGGTAGTGTAGGGTAGGGTAGGGTAGTGTAGGGTCGGGTAGGGTAGGGTAGGGTAGGGTAGGTAGGTAGAGTAGTGTAGTGTAGGTAGGTAGGTAGGGTAGGGTAGGGTAGGGTAGGGTAGGGTAGGGTAGGTAGGTAGGGTAGGTAGGTAGAGTAGTGTAGTGTAGGTAGGTAGGTAGGGTAGGGCAGGGTAGGGTAGGGTAGGTAGGTAGAGTAGTGTAGTGTAGGTAGGTAGGTAGGGTAGGGTAGGGTAGCGTAGGGTAGGGTAGGGTAGGGTAGGGTAGTGTAGGGTAGGGTAGTGTAGGGTAGTGTTGGGTAGAGTAGTGTAGGATAGGGTAGTGTAGGGTAGGGTAGGGTAGGGTAGTGTAGGGTAGGGTAGGGTAGTGTAGGGTCGGGTAGGGTAGGGTAGGGTAGGTAGGGTAGATAAATGTGTGGTGTTTTTATGGCAAAACAAAGTTTGCCGGGTCAACTAGTATACAATATTATTATGAGAGATTATAATGTTGATGTTCAAAGGCGAGCTTAACTCTAAGAAGAGTTTTCTACCAGCTCTCTATCACTCTAATGTTTATTAGAGTGATAGAGAGAGTTTACAAAAGAAAGAAGAGAAGTAGTCCAGTGTACAATTTTAGAGTAATATAAATTATAAATATACATACATACATAAGCACAAAATATATGTGTTCCTTTATACATATACTAATATTATGTCATTCCGAAAGAAAATGATCCTTGATTTTCCTCTTGACGACATTCAGAGAAGGGCTGTCGCGGTAGGGAATGTGGTAGAGAGTGTTGATATGCATTTTGCTGACATGTCATCATTATAACACTAGCTTATTCCCGTGGCTACGTTTCCGTGGCATATTCCAGAGAAACCGTGCATTTTTTCGGGAAGAAAAGTTATTTCACAAAATCATAAAACCAGATTGTTTAAGAAGCGATCTAAAAAGGCGTAAACAAGAAGAAAATCATGCTGTGCAGTCGGAGGATACATATTCGCGAGTTGGATCACCAAAACCAGATGTTTTATTTTTTTATTTTTCGGATTAGGTACATTTAAACATATATAAGTGTTACATATTTTTGAAATCACCTCTTAAGACTCTTTATTTTAAAATCCCACACGATGAAAAAGAAAATTTGGGTCCCCAAAATCCGCCATTTTTCTATTTTCCAATTTTAATGAATCGATTGACGTAAGAATCATCAAAATCGGCAAACGCGGTCTCTAGAACACCACATAGGGACAAACATACATACATAGACTGATAAACACATTACCCTCCTTCGCCAGTCGGGTAAAAAGTAACCTTCTACGCGATTAAGCGATAATATAGCTTTCTTTTACTGAGAGAATTTCCGAAATCGGATTGTTACATTCAGAAATTACCTTTTACAAACATTTAAAAAAGAAACGGTAAAATAGATTAGATTTTATCTCAACAATGTTTAAACATTATCCTGAAAGCTATAAATACTGTAAGCATATATTACTAGCTGACCCGGCAAACTTTGTTTTGCCATAAAAAACACTACACATTAATCTACCCTACCTACTCTTACCCAACCTACCCACCCTACCTACCCTACCTACACAGGCTACTGAAAAAAAAAAACCATCTACTAAATAGTCCGAACAAAGCCTAAACATTTGGTTTGGATATGTGAGCCCGTTCTTGAGTTATAAAATTACAACGAAAAGTGGCATTGATTTTTAGGGTTCCGTACCCAAAGGGTAAAAACGGGACACTATTACTGAGACTCCGCGGTCCGTCTGTCTGTCTGTCTGTCACCAGGCTGTATCTCATGAACCGTGATAGCTAGACAGTTGAAATTTTCACAGGTGATGTATATCTGTTGCCGCTACAACAGATACTAAAAACAAAATAAAATAAATATTTAAGGGGGCTCCCATACAACAAACGTGATTTTTTTGCCCTTTCTTTACGAAAATGGTACGGAACCCTTCGTGCGCGAGTCCGACTCGCACTTGGCCGGTTTTTATAAATATACTAGCTGACCCGGCAAACTTTGTTTTGCCATAAAAACACCAAACATTCATCTACCCTACCTACCCTACCCTACCTTCCTACCCAACCTAACTACCCTACCTACCGACCCTACCCTACCTACTCTACTATCCTATGTACAGATAATTGTGAATGTCAAATAATAGTCGAATAATTTGCAATAAAATAATATTCCTATCTTTCAAGTTGAATCAAACTGCACACGGTGTGCAAATTTAATTTAAAATCGGTTAAGTAGTTTAGGAGTCCATCGCGGACAAACAACGTGACACGTGATTTATATATATTAAGAAGATAGATTGGTGTAAAAAAAAATACAGTATACTTAACAAGCATTGTGTAATCAATTACTCAGAAAATTGTAGTCGTTAAATTCGTGTATAAACAATTAAATCTTATCAAGCCTATGCTTCATGGTAAATGTGCCTTTGTGGCATTTCGTACCATTAAATTACATAAATTGAGGCCAAGTCATAACATTGTACCATGTCAGACCATGTGTCATGCTTCGATTTACACACACGACTGCCATACATAATTATGTTTCATAATAGCATGAAAAATATTATGAATTAACAAAGACCATAAGTTTTCGTATTGATCTAATCCCACCTTGCTACGAAGTATGCTGTTGCAATGTTTTTTTTTATGATTAAGAGCGGACTCTAGTCAACAGGAATTTGAAAAATAGGTATTTGAAGAAACTATTGCCGTCGCGACACCTCCAACCTCACCCCGTAAAGTGCGAAAGGGACAACTGCAGCTCAGGCTGATTTTACCTACAAAAACTTTGACTAAAAGACGTTTCGTATTCTGCTGTTTTCTTCATGAAAACTGGTCTGATCTAAAAAATTCTTATATCAAAATTTAGAGGAAAAGTATATCTATGCTCCTATCATTTCCTTTTTTGTTAAAAACTTATAATTTTTGTCTGAAAGTCTTCTGAACATGGCGGTAAAAACGGGCATCGGATTTTCGGATTGTCATATTTATTTTTGTGATTATGTTTTGGAAAAAAGGAAATTATACAGGCACGTATTAATTAGACCTAGATTTTATGGAAAAAAATCATTGCTCTAGAGGCATTATCCACGAAGAAAACAGCAGAATGTGTTTGTATGGAGAAAGTCTCACTAGAGTCCCCTCTTAATAAGGAGTAAAAATTGGTATCATTACCATTGGCATCATAAAAAAGTTAATTCAAAAAATCAAAAAGCCCAACTGCTTGAAAGCGAACTAAAAAGACGTAAACAAGGAGAAAATCATGCTGTGCAGTCGGAGGATACATCTGGTTTTGGTCAGCCAGCTCGCGAATATTTATCCTCCGACTGCACAGTATGATTTTCTCCTTGTTTTTTTTTTCGTTTTAGGCATAATTTAAACATATAAGTGTTGTCCTCTAAAAACCCTTTATTTCGATACCCCACACGATGGGTTTGGAAGAAAAAAATAAATTGCACCCCCACAATATGGCGCCCAAAAGGCTCCATTTTTCTATTTTCCAATTTTAATGTAGCCGGCGACACTCGCAAGGTTAAGACGAATCGATTGACGTACGAATCATCAAAATCGGCCAACGCGTTTGGTCTCTGGAACGCCACACAGGAACAAACATACATACATAGACTGATAAACACATTACCCTCCTTCGGCAGTCGGGTAAAAATCAAAATTTATTTACTTTTAGTATGAAAGTATCTTAAGTTTTTTTTTTATCTACGCTATAGGCTCGCGCTTGACCACTATCTCACCTGATGGTTAGCGATGATGTGGTCGACGGTGTCACACGCTGGCCTAGAAAAAAACCTTATCACTCTAGACTTAAAGACCCCTAGCTTAAGTGGTAAATATTTTCAATTTTCGATCTATCAGAGGCTTCATGCTTATTTCTTGGTAATGACTAAAATAGCCATGTATTATGTTATCAATCTATAGTTAATTAATGTTTATGGTTCCATATTACATGCTTTAAGCATACTAGTCACAGATATAAATCTAACTAGATGACGCGGTTGTATGCACTTCGCGTGTCAAAAAACGGAGTAAAATTACGATCCACCTTTTATAGATTACCGATACCTATATATTACCTTTGTATAGATTCTTTTACCGATTGTTTTATAAATGTGTGAACATTGTAGGTCTTCTAGATGCTTGTTAACAATTGTTAACTTTTTAATTCGTTTTATTTTCTTTTGTTTATATAATAATCAATAATAGTCTACTGAATGATAATTGTAATTATATTTTATTAATTGACCTATTGAATGATAATTATAATGATAATATGTATATTAATTAATCCATTGAATGATAATTGTAATGATAATTTATTTATTTATCTGGTTTTAAAATGTTAGTTCATGTTGCATAAATAATGTTAATGTTCGCATGCCGAATGGTAAAATATGGCTGAGCTTTGATATCATAACAACTATTGTATATTACCCATATTTGCAAAATAAAATTATATTCTATTCTAATATATAATCTTTTTTTTTTATCTTGCGACTTATAGTCAGGCCTACGTTGTCCCATATCTAAGTACTAATGCTGTAACATGGAAATATTGTAAAACCAAACCATTTTTTAAAAGAGTAACCGTGGAGTTTCTTGCCGGTTCTACTCCATAGGAAACGACCAACCAGAACCGTACACCTTTTGTCGACGTTTTATAAGTGCCCATGTAGGCCTATGTGAAATAAAGAAAATGAGTTTGATTTTGATCAATGAACGTAATTTGAGCTTTCATTTAGCACCGGAAAGCCACCGAAATGTAGAAAAATGCCATATTGAGCTGTAAAGACTGTATAAAAAAAATTGGTTGAGGCATTGGAAATGTTTTCTTTTTTCATTGGTAACTAAAATTGTTTTAAGTTGTGTGTGATCAAGTGGCACGCTTGGTTTTCATACAGATGGAGGGACTTGCGTTATCTAGTTAGATTTATGTCTGTGATACTAGTACTAAAATTTCTGCATAACAGACATTTTATAAAACGATGGGCACGAAGGCAGGTACTGTCACAGTACCAGTACATACTGTTGATAAAAAAAAACAGGCTAAATGCGTGTCGGGCTCCGCGCCGTAATATGGTACCGTAGTTGCAAAATAATGCGGACTAAGAAGAGGGTTTTTTTGTTGTTTTATAAATATTTAAACGGTTTCGACTCACACATATATTTTATTAGTTGGTCGACTATTACTGATAAACTTGTAAAGCTTACTTAGCTGTGATAGTTTTCCTTTTAATTTCATTATATATACTAGCGCCGTGAATTTTTCACATATCCAAGCAACCATTTAGCTGGCTGGCAGGGGGGGGGACAAATTACTCTAACAATATTAGCAATTTAAAGCTTAATTTTACGCAAACGAATACTTGTATCGATGAAAGATTTTTACATACCCATAATATTTTTTGAATGGCCTATCCAACGATAGCTCACACCACGGGATACACGAGAAAAAAAAAAACTTCCCCACTTTAAGTGTACAAGAGCTACCCTAAAAAAAAACGTTTTTACCCGACTGCCGAAGGAGGGTAATGTGTTTATCAGTATATGTATGTATGTAAGTATGTATGTTTGTTCCTATATGGCGTTCCAGAGACCAAACGCGTTGGCCGATTTTGATAATTCATACGTCAATCGATGCGTCTTAACCCTGCGAGTGTCATAGGCTACATTAAAATTGGACAATAGAAAAATGGCGGATTTTGGGTGCCATATTGTGGGGGCCCAAATTCTTCCAAACCCATCGTGTGGGGTATCAAAATAAAGGGTTTAAGAGGTGATTTCAAAAAGATATAACACTTATATGTTTAAATGTATCTAAACCGAAAAAAACTAACTAAAAAGTTATAAATTAAAAAACTTAATTCAAAAAATCAAAAAACCCGACTGCTTCAAAAGCGAACTAAAAAGTCGTAAACAAGGAAAAAATCATGCTGTGCAGGCGGAGGGCACACCAGATTTTGGTCAGCCAGCCCGCGAATATGTATCTTCCGACTGCACAGCATGATTTTTTCCTTGTTTACGACTTTTTAGTTCGCTTTTGAAGCAGTCGGGTTTTTTGATTTTTTGAATTAAGTTTCTTTTTATGATTTTATTTTACTACTTTGTCGGCGCGATTAATATGTATTATATCTATGCCAAATTATAGCTTTCAGGTACTCAGAGTCTCTGAGCTAAGCTGCTGACAAACGAACATGGCGAAACTGTAAGGGTTCCTTGGTGACTACGGAACCCTAAAAATTACATTATAGATATGGGCACATACTTCATATGGCTCCAACTGCCAACTACTAGTCCAAAGGCTTCCTCTCTTTGATAGAGAATGTATGGAGCTGAAAGCCAGCATCTAGGCCCATTGTGCATAGATAAGTAAATGGACCTAAAGCTAAACTAGACCATAACCAATTCATTGTTTTTATTTTTAACCGACTTTCCAAAAAGGAGGAGGATTCTCAATTCGACCGTATATTTTTTAATTTATGTTTGTTCGCGTATAACTTGGTCGTTTATGAACCGATTTTGATGATTATTTTTTGTTGGAAAGGCGATATCCCAAGGGTGGTACAATGATAAGGAAACCAGGGTCTGATAATGGGATTCTAGAGAAATCGAGGGAACTCCTAAAATATTATAGGCATACATATAGCGATTTTGGTATTTTCTTCAATAATGCAATAATTTGCACTCAGAAAGTATCATTTGGTGAAGTGGAACTGATGAAGAAGACCACAATCGCCACTGGAACTCCGAAATAAAACAATGTATCCTAGTCGTGTTTGGGCTTATTGGAATCTTCATGAGACGTACTTTGGCTATAAATGATTTTCATGTTAATTAGAGGTACGTACCAAAACTAAATAGAGTAAAATAAAAATCTTATAAACAAAAAAAACAAACCAACTTTCAAACAAAAATATTACAAAGCGAAAAAAAACTTTCTTTTCCGAAGTCGTTGTCGAATATCGGAAAACAATGGGTACAAAAGACGGTGTGTTTTTTTGTTAAAAAGTACTTTTTTCATTCATCCATACTAATATTATAAATGTGAAAGTAACTCTGTCTGTCTGTCTGTCTGTCTGTTACCTTTTCACGCTTAAACCGCTGCACCGATTTAGATGAAAGTTGATATGAAGATAGTTTGAGACCTGGGAAAGGACATAGGCTATATAGGTAGGGTAGTGTAGGGTAGGGTAGGGTAGGGTAGGGTAGGGTAGGGTAGGGTAGGGTCGGGTAGGTTAGGGTAGGGTAGGGTAGGGTAGGGTAGGGTAGTGTAGGGTAGTGTAGGGTCGGGTAGGGTAGGGTAGGGTAGGGTAGGGTAGGGTAGGGTAGTGTAGGGTAGGTTAGGGTAGGTTAGGGTAGGGTAGGGTAGATAAATGTTTGGTCTTTTTATGGCAAAACAAAGTTTGCCGGGTCAGCTAGTACCATATAATAGCAAAAATAATGACTTATAAGATATAGGACTAACCTGAAGCAGCCATATGTTCACTAGTCCGGATGGGCTGGAAGCCGACGAAGGGTATCTGCATAGACATCAACAGGCCCACGATGTAGAACACGCTGTAACTGACGAACAGTCGCTGGGAGAACCTTCCCATGATCAGCAGCAGGAACACGTGCAATGGGATCAAGTTGATGATGAACACGTAACCACCCCATGCTGACACCTACAATACAAATAATGATGTTTTACTGAAAATGTTAAAACACACAAAACAACCAACCAAGTGCAAGCGAAAAGGGCAAAAATATCACGGTTGTTGTATTATTTTCACCAAACAGGTTACCCGCTGAGTCAATCTAAAGTTTGTGTGTAAATTTCATTATTTTGGAGTCTATAAGGATCATACATGCATACTTTCTCTTTTATTTATTAATATTAGGCTTGAATGATGATAGTCTTGAATTGGAATTGTGTCTGGAGATTGTTAATAGCCTGTTTATTGACATACAACATTCTTGACTATACCTCTAATTTGAATCTAATCAGAGGCATTATAGTACAGTCAAATCCGTTTAAAACGACATTGAAGGGACCGTTCAAATGCTGTTCTTGTAGCCGACAGTCATTATAAACGTACACAATCGCACAAAGGTCCTTAAACAGGACACTTATATTCCGTTGTGATATCCAGTATGTTGTTTTAAGCGAAGTCGCTATAAACGGTTCTCACTGTATTCAAATTGGAAAACAATAAGAAAAATGCAGAAACTAATTTAATCAACTCACCATGTAAAAGTATGAGATGGCAGTGCAAATAGACCAGAAAACTGATCCGTTCTTCAAACTCTTCAGCCATAAGTAGTACGTGAACTGCAGTGCAAATATAGCAATACCCTCGTTGTCGTAGCTTCCTGCTACAGACCGACTGCTGTAGCCAGGCACAATGGCTATGAAACAGGCGGCAAACAGGCCCGCTCCACGAGACCAGAGCTCAGAGGTCAGCAAATACGTTGCTATGGCTGTGAGACCACTAAAAAGGAAAAATATTATTAATTTTAAAAGGGTGGTTTTTAATACTTTAACTGTAATTCCCCTTTTTTCAATCAAAATATTCGAAATTACTACCAAAAATACTGAATTGCACACTAAATTTGCTCATCAAATAAATGAATTATACTATACTGCTAGATCTTTAAAGCTTAACTGTTTTACTGAATAACTATCTGTTAACTAAAAGTAAATCTAATAATTCTTCGAGTGCAACAAAATATTTAAGTTTTAAGGGAGGGGGGGAAACGAAACAAAGTCGACGGAGCCCCGCTGCGCAGGGCTCCTATTTCTGTCTGCAGGGTCTAAAGTAACCTAACATGAAGGAGATGACGGGAGCTGAGTTCGCTCGCTTTGCTCGCTCACTTCAGCTCCCGTCATCTCCTTCGAACCTAACCTATCCGTGTCGGGGTGCCCTAAGCTCCCGAGCTCGCTTCGCTCGCTCTTGGACTAATTCACATTTATTTTATATTTAATTGAATAATTTGTGTGCAAATCAGTATTTTTGTTTTACGGTGAGTAATATTGTTTTGCAGTAGGTTATTAGTGGAGATATTTTGTTTGCTTAAATTTCTAAATAGAGGTGCAGTTAAAAATTCCCCATTTTAAAATGCCAAATACTTTTCCTTATAACAATTAAGGTTATATTTATTTAGTAGTGCATTATATTTAAAATTCTTGCTTTTTTAAATTGAAATATTATATAATTGTATTGATTTATGGCTAAATTTTAACAAGCCATCACTAAGTAAATTGTTTTGTCAATAATCTAGTGTAAGGCAATGGCTTATCAAGAGCATGTGTTTTAGAAATGTTAACATTGTTCCAATTTCCTGTTAAAGTACAACACTTCAAATTATCTGATTTTATCTATCATATCAAGTTCCAGTATAACAGATTCTGAACATGTTATGATCAATACTAAATAATGGGAGCTTTGATATAAAATAACAATTACCTGAACACAGGTGCAAGGAACACACAAATATCTCTAATGTGTATTGGAATATTGAGGGTGTGCAGAATCCAGTGGATTGTGCCTGATGTGATCATAAGACCAGGGTACACCGTCCCGCCCACGATACGACCCAGCGGGTACCACGCACGTTCGTCGAACCAGTTCAGGAAGTTGTAGAACCCATGCTGCACCATGTAGGCCGTGGAGCGGTAGTTGAACCTAGAACACGTAGGCAATAAATGGAGAGAACCCTATCTTCAACAGCTTATCATTACTGAGCTAATTCTCTACACTTACCATGGGTCAAACTCGTGAATTATACTCTCGAATCGTATAACAGCGAATAGCCGGGATGCGAAACCGGCCAGCCAAGCCAATGACAATACCGTAACAGTAATCAGAGTGCTGAAGCCGGTCGTATTATTGAATAATCCTTTATTACGGCCATTGCCCGACTTCGCAGCTGCAGTCTGCGGCATCTTTGGGGCTGATATAACTACCAACTATCCTAATAATTCACAACAAATATATTTTCATACATCAGACCCAACAATTCGATTCAGAAGAAAATTGACTTTTTGGATGACTGACGTACGGACACGTCTCTCTTAAGAATAAAGTTGCCATGTAAGAAAATAAAAAAGTCAAGACCGAGTTGCTTTATCATAGTTTAGTAAAACCGGTATTTTTTTGTGTTTTAGTTTCCGGATAGTGTGAAGGACTTTTATAAGTATTTTTATATGGCAATGTTTCTATTGGATTGGATTTGTGAGTGTTTTTTTTACAGCTGTTCTGTTTGTTGACGTTGACATTTTGCCATCCATCTCGTCCACTATTTCGTCGGACGTAAATAAATTTTAATAAATAAATACATATTGTAACAATTGACTGTTTTCCTAATGCAATTGTATCAATATAAATAACACAAATGCCCAATTATCAAGAAATAGTGAATTTAAACGTAGGCGGTACACGGTAAGATATCAATCAAATTGAAAGTGTGACATTTAATTTTTATTTTATTTGCTTTAATTTGTTGTATCTCGTCTCGACATTCTGTGTCTTAACATAATATATTAAGATTAAATTACGCTCAAAAGATGTGTTACATATTGATTCTTATTGCATGTACTCCAATTGAAAAGTTCAGTTATGGCTAACACTTCTTAGATATTTTATCGTAAACACTATTTTGTTTCTACTTACGCCGCCGAAAATACTCTCAATTATTGTCTTAACTTACTGGCTATCAGAAAACTTGCTAACGTAGTTGCATTGGAACTTTCTTACATTATTGTAATTTTAAGTTACATGATATACCTTTCAAGAAATGTAATCTTCTGTTTATTTTGAAATACGATTCGTTATTAGCGTATAGTATTCTGCTTGTGTAAAAATCACTGTTTTAAGCTTTTCTAAGCCAAACCACCTTTTTAGATTCTCAACATCATGGCACACATTAACCTGGGTCCCAGAGACATTCTTCACTGCCCTGCTCAGTGGCAGGATTCCCACGGTGCGGGATGAGACCGGAGCCATATTCATAGACAGAGACCCAAACCTCTTTGGTCTCATATTGAATTTTCTACGTACTCGGGATATAGATCTAAATAATGTTAATATTAGAGCTTTGAGGCATGAGTGTGATTACTTTGGCATCACCCCCTTGAGCAGAAGACTGGCTTTGTGCGATGAGATGAACCATTCATCCTGTGGAGATGTCCTGTTCTATGGATATCTGCCACCTCCATGTAAGTACTTTAATTATGTTTTAGAAATTAGCACAACATAAACAAAATAATGCTGACGTCATGTTATAGTGTTGAAACAAAATGTATTATCGTTCTATTGAAATTAAACGATTTAAGCCAATATAATTCCCTTTTCTACGACCTAACCGTTTACAATAAACAAATTTTAATGGTTAGGTCATATAGAAAGGACTAATTTTGGTTTTAATCATCTATTTTCCTTATAAACCTTAATACATTTTGGGTCAACTTATGTGTCATGCACTATAACAATTTTATAAAATAAACATGAATCATAGCCACACCTCCAGTTATCTAAGTTGATCAATGATGAATCATCCAGACCAATTAAGCTCTCATGCTTTGATAATAAATTCAGCAAGTCATTGTAGACTTATGTACCGACAAAATAAATTTATATAAAATTCTCATGCTTAGTAGAAGAGTTAATCATGAAGTACCAAATTTTGTTTTTCTGCATAAAGATCTTCTTCTTTCGTGTCGATAAACTCAAAGCATTCAGATTTTGTCTGACCAGTATGTAGCTACTCGGGCAGAGCTCTGTCTTCCGGTAAGGTGCAGGCGGTTGGGCATGAAGGGCAGACAAGGGGCCCCACACTGGCACTGTGTTTTGGATGGGTCTATGATACTCCATTTGGCCAGGTTGTTTCTACAGCGGCCAACCTGGGTTCGTAAACGGTTTAGGGATTTCCAGATTGGCCACTGTAGATGCAGATGCTCTGCCGGAGTGATGAAGTGTGGAGGAGTAGGGTGTGTATGTTTCCATAATTCACACCTCTCGGCAGTTGCATAAAGATACAATTCAGTAAATAAGAAGATACTATTAAAGTTTGACAACCCAACTAGAAAAAAAAAAACTTGGGGTACAAACACGAGATATGCCATTCATAAGTAATTGCATTATTAGACTATGAGAGAGATAACAAAATTAAAAACAAATACTGCTATCATTGGTCAATAGTGGAGATAAAATCTGTTAAGCTCAATAGCTTTTGATAATATCTACATGATAATTCTGATATGAAACTTTATGGTATGTGTGATTGCAAACAGCATTAGGCAAAATATTAAAAAAAAAAACTGGTCAATGTACACTTTCACTGAAGGTACATATTTCGACGACCGCTTTCGAAAATTCAAAAGTCAAATGCGCGCGTCTTTTTATCTGGATAGAACTGTGTTTATTATGTTGTGGAGATAAGGGTCAAATTCGCTTTGACTATCTCAGTGTGCTTTGAGCACAGAAATAATTCTAACTAGATAACGCAAGTCCCTCCATCTGTATGAAAACCAAGCGTGCCACTTTTTCACACACAATTTAAACAAATTTAGTTACCAATGAAAAAAAACATTTCCAATGCCTCAACCAACTTTTTCTATACAGTCTTTACAGCTCAATATGGCATAAAAAGGCATTTTTCTAGATTTCGGTGAATTTCCGGTGCCGATAATGCTAAAAGAAAAGCTCAAATTACTATCATTGATCGTAATTTTACTCCGTTTTTAGAGTTCCGTACCCAAAGGGTAAAAACGGGACCCTATTACTAAGACTCCGCGGGCCGTCTGTCTGTCACCAGGCTGTATCTCATGAACCGTGATAGCTAGACAGTTGAAATTTTCACAGATGATGTATTTCTGTTGCCGCTATAACAACAAATACTAAAACAGAATAATATACATATTTAAGTGGGGCGGGGCTCCCATACAATAAACGTGATTTTTTTTCGTGCGCGAGTCCGACTCGCACTTGGCCGGTATTTTTTGACAAGCAAAGTACATACAATCGTGTCATCTAGTTAGATTTATATCTGTGACTTTGAACCTTAGAGATTTGGTCAAAAATACAATAATGATGACGCAGCTATTTAAAAAGTTATAAAATAATGAAAACTTTTTGTTATAAACTTTACTTTTCAGTAAACACGGCCCTTCCGAACGGCAGCAGCTCGCGGAGCGGCAACAGTTGTTCACGAAAGAACTCGACAGCCTCAAGCACAGAGGTGTCTGTAAACAGAACTCATTCGCGAAACTCCTCACTTGATCTCCGTACTGTCGGCAGGATACCTTCACAGGATCAGCTAAGGTAATACACATTCTGATTTTAAGGTTTCGTACCCAAAGTAAACACGGGACCCTATCACTAAGATGCAACTGTCCGTCTTACTGTCTGTCACAAGGCTGTATCTCATGAACCGTGATAGCTAGATAGATGAAATTCTCACAGATGATGTATTTCTGTTGCCACTATATCAACAAATACTAAAAACAGAATAAAATAAATATTTACGGAACCCTTCATGCGCGAGTCCGACTCGCATTTGGCCGGTTTTTAAAACTATTGCTAATTGAAAACATTCCTGAAATCTGCTTAAATAGACAACAATTGGTTACAAGCTTTTCCCGTAGGTTGGCTCCTGTGGCCAATCCCAGGAACAGTGCATTTTTTTCAGGGTTAACTACGCTATGGTACTTCGCAATAAAGTAGCTTACTAACTAAAAATATTGCCATCAAATCAAAACTTTCAGAGATTGTCTTTTAGAAACATATAAACAAACAAGCAATTTGACCTAGTTATAATATTCGTAGATTAGTATATTTTGCTATGACACCTCCCAGCGCTAATAAAGAAAATTTGGTTCAAATAAATGTCACTAGAGGGCGCGATGTGCATCGTTTTGTTATTTAATTGTGTGTAAAATTAACACTTTCTGGAATTGAACATAAACATTTTACGTTCTTATTAAATTAACTCTCCTAAGCACAAAATTATAGAATGTTGGGCTCATAATTCACATTTCAAACATTATTTGAACCGATCGTTTAAAATTGATTCCAATAGATGGCGCGGTCATAAATTTCTGAGGCATAACACCCAAAGCTTATCGAAATGCTTATAAAAATAACCGGTATAAACAGATGGAAAACGCAAGTTACGTCGGCACGGTTTCTTTGTATAGGATGAGGCATCTGTATGCTAGTATTATATTATCTGTGGCTATAACATCTCATTATCTATCTATCTATATATATAAAAATCAATTGCTGTTCGTTAGTCTCGCTAAAACTCAAAAACGGCTGGACCGATTTGAATAATTATTTTTTGTTATGTTTGCCTGAATACAGGGAAGGTTTAAAAACAAAAAAATAAATGATAGGTTGGATAGGGTAGGTGGGTATGTAGGTAGGTTAGTTAGGTAGGTAGGTTAGATTGGTAGGAAGGGTAGGGTAGGTAAGGTAGGGTAAGGAAGGTAGGTAGGATAAAAGTACAATGAATTCAAAAAAATAATGTTAGGTGTTTTGTTACTTTTATGGCAAAACAATATTTGCTGGGTTAGCTAGTAATGATGATAATTTTGAAAAGGCCAGCGGGGTATTTGCTCTATTCAGTACCTACAAATGAGTTCCATCTCTATGTTTATCTTATCTTTTGATCGCAATTGGTGTAGCTGCATTTCACAGACACATACATTTATAAACTTTCACATACGTCCATTGTTAATAAAAGTGAGTCAGCTTGCCACATTTTTATGACTATAACAAACATTATACCTACTGTTATTGCTGTTTTTGCGCGAAGAGGTATTATATGAGGATTGGAACAACATTGTTTCTTTATATGGAAATTATGAATAGTGAACCAGTGCTTCACTTAGACAGTAAAATCATTTATTAACCGACTTTCCAAAAAGGAGGAGGTTCTATGTTCGACTTTATGTTTGTTTTTTTTTTTTTTTTTTTGTGTATGTTCACCGATATCTCCGTCAATTGTGGACCGATTTTGAAAATTCTTTTTTTGTTTGGAAGAGTATGTTTTGAAATTGGTCCCATTTTAATTTGGTGAAGGTCTGATCAAGAACTTCGGAGATATACAACAGAACTCTTCAATAAATAACGGCAACACTCTCGGGATTGCTGCAATCGCATGTCTGTTTATTGTTTATACCATTTCATAACATAACATTACGCCAGTACGCTCTAAAGGGGTACGCAGATCTCTCATTTCACCGGTTATGTTCAAGTTTCATGTTATTCGGGTAATCTATTCGGCGTTATAGGGACCTTAGGAAACAACTTGCGTATCTATTAGGTAGGCAAAACAAAAAAGGGAAAAATAAAAAACTTTTTTGCAAAAAAATACTACCGACTTCCAAATGAAAAACTACAAAGTGAAAAATAACTTAACTCTTGGAAGTCGGTGTCCATATCGAAAAAAATGGTACCTACGTAAGACACCGACTTCCAAGAGTTAAGTTATTTTTCACTTTGTAGTTTTTCATTTGGAAGTCGGTAGTATTTTTTTGCAAAAAAGTTTTTTATTTTATTTAAAACTAGCTGTCCCACGCGGCTTCGCTCCCGTCAACAAGCTGTCTATCTACCTACATACCCTCCTACCCTACAAACAATCTCTTCAGCCTTATAATATTAATAAAAATGTTGATAAAACCCCTTCGCAAATGAACAAATTTGATGACCATAAAAAAGGTTATAGTGAGTCAATCTTAATAAACAGGCATATGCTGTCGCGGACTTTATTTTACAACATTTAAAGAGGAACAATTCCATCATACATGATACTTTCGTAACTTAAACCGTTCACGCAGCGCACGCAACGGAAGCTCTCAAAAAGGATTTTTGCCCGTTTTTGCAACATTTGTCATTTATGCTCCGCTCCTGTAGGTCGTAGCGTGATGATATATAGCCTATAACCTTCCTCGTTAAATGGACTTTCCAACTCAAAAATAATTTTTCAATTCCAACTAGTAGTTCCTGAGATTAGCGCGTTCACAATAACAAACTCTTTAGCTTTACAATATTATATTATATATATATATATAGTATAGATTTTAGCATTCAAATGTGCCCCCTAATCATCATCATCTTCAGCTTCTCTGTGAGAGGGAATGGGCCGTAATCCACCACTCGGGCCCAGTGCGGGTTGGTGGATGTCACATGTCTTCGAATTTTTGGTTCTAGAACATGCCGGTTTCCTCACGATGTTTTCCTTCACCGTTTTAAGAGCAGTGGTGATGAAATAATTTACACAAAGTAAAGCGCCTGGCCGGATTCGAACCCACGACCTGCAACTTTGTAAGTCGCGGCAGATACCACTGGGCCACCACAGCTCTCTGCCGCTGCCGCCTATTTGAAATAGCGATTGAACTGTGACTTCTTATTCATAAAAATCTCTGATCTGCCACCTATCCGATTTTTCTGCCTAAGTTTCTGACCACCTGCTAAGCGAATTCTTAATTCGAATTCAGATTAAAAATCTACTTAACTAGGTGCTAACCAGTTCAGATCTCTTATGAATAACCAATTATGGGTTAAGCTTGCCTTTGTACATAAACTGTTCTATTGTATTGGTATGTACCTATGTATGTAAGTTTGTATTTACGTATGTTCCTGCGTAGCGCCAAAACTATTCATCCGATTTTGATGAATAAGGTGTCAATCTATTCGTTATTATGACCCGGGTAACATGCTATAAATAAATTATTCTTTTTTTACCCGACTGCCGAAGGAGGGTAATGTGTTTATCAGTCTATGTATGTATGTAAGTATGTATATATGTATGTATGTTTGTTCCTAAATGGCGTTCCAGAGACCAAACGCGTTGGCCGATTTTGGTGATTCATACGTTAATCGATGCGTCTTAACCCTGCAAGTGTCATAGGCTACATTAAAATTGGACAATAGAAATATGGCGGATTTTGGGTTATTGTGGGGGCCCAATTTTTTTTTTCTTCCAAACCCATATTGTGGGGTATCAAAATAAAGGGTTTTAAGAGGTGATTTCAAAAATATATAACACATATATGTTTAAATGTATCTAATTCGAAAAAAAAACTAACTAAAAACTTATAAATAAAAAAACTTAATTCAAAAAATCTAAAAACCCGACTGCTTCAAAAGTGAACTAAAAAGTCGTAAACAAGGGAAAATCATGCTGTGCAGGCGGAGGATACACCAGATTTTGGTCAGCCAGCCCGCAAATATGTATCCTCCGACTGCACAGCATGATTTTTTCCTTGTTTACGACCTTGTCGGTATTTTTTATTTTTTCAATTAAGTTTTTTTTTTAAACAAGCTTTTTCGTATTCTTCTCAGTAAACCCTTTCATTTGATACCCATATCATGGCAGTGCACAAAAAATAACTAGTCCACCACCTTAGGCCGTCCGCCATATTGGATTTAGAATGACGCCACTTAGCTAACCATGCATTGTCATCCAAACTAAACGTGTATGTAAAATTTAATCTTAAACGGTAGAGGATAACTGCTTTAAAATTCAGTTGCGAGATTTGACCCGAACACACTTACATACATACATACCTACATTGCAAGTTAAATAAAAGCTTGTAAAAAACCGTAGTCGAGTCACAGTTTTTAATTAAACATTTTGCTTATTATGTTTTGTGTACAATAAAAAATGTGAAAGTGAAGACGATGTATCGAAGTGTGAATTGAAAATAAATGATAAGAGTGTCGAGCAAGTGAACGAGTTTGTATATCTGGGAAGTATGTTCACAAGGGATGGAAAGATTGAAGAGGATGTGGAAAGGAGAGTGAATGCAGGGAATAAAGTGAATGGTGGCAAGTCGATGTCTCCGGAAGCTCGACTCGCCGTTCACAACAGCGTGCTGGTGCCTACACTTATGTATGGAAGTGAAGGTTGGGTATGGCAAAAAGACATGAAAGTAGGATTAATGCAGTAGAAATGCGTTCCTTGCGGAGTATGTGTGGTACTTTAAATTTTAGATTGAGGAATGAGGTAATAAGACAATGTTGTGTTTTAAACCCACAAAAATAAAATACCAGTACAAAGAAAAAATTCTGGACCTTTTCAAATATTGCAAAATTCTGCCAGTACAGACTTGACTTAACATGGCCCTCTTAATTGAACAATTTAATAATAAAACCATTCAAAAACCCATATCGCATAAAATAATCACCAGAAGTATCACAAATAATCAATTAATAGTACCTCAGGTTAAAAACTATTATGGAAGGCGAACAACAAAATTTTTGATTCCCACTCTATTAAATGAAATCCCACCAAACATAAAAAATGAAGTAAATTGTAAAATTATAAACATAAATTAAAAAATACTATTATGACAACATATTAACTTAGTCTAACTAATAATTGCAATGTTGAACGTTAGAAAAATATAAATAACAAACATTAAAAAAAAAAAAAAACTCAGTTAAAAATGTATCAACCTATATAACCTGTTGAGCTACCAGTTTTCTAATGATTGGCACAATGGCGCACAGCTTGGACGAAACCTCACTAACAAAATATTCACATACCCACAATCACTCTCATAATTGTACTTTTTCTTTTGCTGATAGATGTTTACGGCTTAAATAAAGGATTGCGTGAATGTTTGGTTTTTAGGATGAGTGAATAGTTGAGTAGTTAGTTAATATAGTTATTAAGGCGAATGTGAGTACCAACACAAACCCATACAGGTTTATTGGTACAAAATTAAAGTGAAATTGTATTCAAGACTGTATTAATGAATAAAAATAAATAAAAAATAAGATGTAGTGACTAAAATTTAAAAGAGTATGTTAGGATGGTTTGGCCATGTTGAGAGGATGAATGAAAGGCGACTAACGAAATAAACAGGCTAAGGCAGACGTGAATGTAAACGCCGGGAGGGGACGCCCTAGAAAGACATACATAGACCTTGTAGGTGATGTTCTTCAGAAAGGCTAAGTGCGCAGTACCCATAACCGGCGTGTGTGTATGACTAGATGAATGAATGTGTGTGAAGCAAAAGTGGCGTTCTGTATTTTCTGCCTACCCCCATAGGAAAAAAGGCGTGAGTTTATGTATGTATGTACAATAAAGAATAAGAATAATACTGAGAATGAAATGTATAAAAGTTCTCCAACTTGAAACATTTAAAAATCGTTCTCACAAGGTATACCTAACAACTACGTACAATTTCCAGTCGCTGCGGCAGAGGTCACTCGAGAGCAGCATCGTTAGGCAACGCGGACTGCCACAAAGGACATCGCCCGCCAGACAGTACGTATCTATGTCATTTTGTTTGTCTGTGCAATCAGAGCAATTCAACTCGTTATTCACTCATTGTGCCTTTGACTTTATGTGTCGTTCGATGGTTAAGTGGGGTAGGTTTGGGACACGAAAAAAGTATCGAGTACATTCCCATTCGATACCGATACTTTTGTACTCGATACTTTGCATCCGTTACTTTTACTCAATGAGTACTTTTTGGCAGGTATCGTATCGAATAATAAATTACGTTTTAAGTGGGTAATCTTGGAAATCACAGTCAATTGATTACTATTTAGCTCCAATATGCCGATAAATTAATATTTGCAGATAAATCGTCTTACTAATAACACGGAATAAAGCTATACCAGACCAGGTATAACAAAGCAATAACCATACATTTTCATAGGTTTATACTTGGTATAACTTTTATTAGTAACAGGGGTAAAGTATTTCTGTAAATATGGCAAAGAATACGGCAGTGAATATTGGATATTTTCACTTTATTTACATAATATAGTAATTAATTTGATAAATTGGATAACTAAAATGCCAATGTGTAAAATTGTTTTTTTTTCTTTCGTAATAGTCGATTGTTATATCAAATTGAATCGATAACGCATTAGGACATCACTAAATGGACAACATTATCTCGTATTTGAGCTATGAAACGTAAAATCGATCGTTGAACATACTTGTTTTCCAATTAACTTTAGACACTGGCAGAATAGTCGACAACCGATGTTGCCTTTTCTGCCAATGCTTGCCATATAAAAATAAAAACATGTGTTTGTAAGTATTTGACAGTAAAGATACCTAGCGTGTCGACATTTTTGGTAAGCTTTGCTGAGGTAGCCAACACTACAATAAATACCAATTTACATTAAAATATTTTATTTATTTAAACTTCATGTACAATAGTGGTACATAGGCGGACTTAATGCCACAAGGCATTCTCTACCAGTCAACCTTAAAGTATAATTAAAGTAGCCACAAAATAACACACGATAAAATGACGCCAGAAACCCAAAAACTTTGTATCTACTCAGCCATCAGCGAGCGATTGGCAATCGACCAACAACAAGGGAAAAAGTAATCGCAATTTGACAGCCACATTTGCTCGCCGATGGCCGTCGCTCTGCTGTCAAAAATCATGCGTAATACGAAATGATCGCGATCACCTTGCGATAAACGCACATTTTAGTTAGTAGATTTTTATTGTTAGCAGTGCTGTCGTAAAATT
Source organism: Orthosia gothica (assembly GCA_949775005.1). Taxonomy (NCBI): domain Eukaryota; kingdom Metazoa; phylum Arthropoda; class Insecta; order Lepidoptera; family Noctuidae; genus Orthosia; species Orthosia gothica. The sequence goes on along the minus strand of OX459053.1, from coordinate 20,319,671 downwards.
ATCATGGTGTGGCTATCGCTCATACATAATGCGGATTCGCGATTGAAGAGCAATTATTTAGCAAAAATAAGCCTGCCGATTTTTTGACGTAAAGCGATAATCGCGAGATGATTGTACAATCTCTGCGCAATTATTGCTGATTGTTGTTTCTTACGTAATAAGCCTGCCGATTCCCTAATCGTTACTCATTCCGACAACTAGCAAAGCACTGTAGAACGTTGTTACCTTTTATACGACTTCCTTGATACGATTGTACCAGATTATGGAAATTTGTGTAACTTAATATTCTTTATTTGCAGTGAGCACATGGAATGACAATATGAAAGTTCAAATTATAAAAGCACATCACAACTGGGTTGCTGTCGCATATACACACTTTGTGACGGGTTATAGGTATGTATACAGACATGACTATTATGTTGTCCTAATATTCACACGGTTTTATCAGTAGCTTCTTCATACAAGTGTGAACGAGGTTCTCAATTCAACTGTATTTCTTTTTACCCGACTGCCGAAGGAGGATAATGTGTTTATCAGTCTATGTATGTATGTTTGTTCCTATGTGGTGTTTTCATTTCATTTCGGTTTGAATCGTCTAATTTCAAGAGAACGATAATACATTTTGGTTCAACTTACGTGTCCCACACTATACCACTATTTGTCTCTGCATCACCCAAAGGTCGACTGGTAGAAAATGCCTAAGGCATTAAGTCCGCCTCTGTTCGCTTTATCTGCACGGTTAGCTAAGTGACGTCATTTTTAATGCAATATGGCGGACGGCCCAAGATGGCGGACTAGTTATTTTTTGTGCACTGCCTTGATATGGGTATCAAATGAAAGGGTTTGCTTGGATTTTCAATGAATAATTTTATTGTTTCTTCATATCTTTACAGATTAACAGACTCGTGTGGTTGGTACGTAGTATTCCAATCCCCGGTGCAAGATTCAGTAATAGAACGGATAGCGTTGAACGCCAAGACTGGTGGTGGTGCGGGAACTTCTAGCGGGACCAGCTCGACGGGAACTGACGTCATGTTGGGCATAGCGAGCGGCGCGCATGTCCGACTGTGGGCCTTCTCCACGCACAGCGAGCCTGTTAGACGTACTTTGGTTGGTGAGTGAGATTTTATTTGTACTAGACCCAGTCCAAAATTTTAGTCTGGCCACAGATATTATAATACTAGCATACAGATGCCTCATCCCTTTCAATGAAACCGTGCCGACGTAACTAGCGTTTGACGTCTGATTAGAAATTTAAAACTGCGCCATCTATTGCCATCAGTTTTAAATGATCCGTTCAAATAATCTTTGACATGTGAATTAATAGTCCAATATTAATAAAAAAAATATTAAAAAAAAAAAAATTATAAGAGTTAATTAAAAAAAAGTTAAATAAAAAAAACAATAAACCCGACTGCTTCAAAAGCGAACTAAAAAGTCGTAAACAAGGAAAAAATCATGCTGTGCAGTCGGAGGATACATACGCGCGAGCTGGCTGACCAAAACCAGATGTATCCTCCTCCTGGACAGCATGATTTATTACAAAAAAGTCTGCGAGAGAATATATCTCACTATCATAGATAAGTCACAATAGCAGCTTTTATGTTCTAAATTTTAATTAGATCGCCGGTAGAAACAAAAGTTGTTTACATTAGTATTAATTCTTGTTCAAATAAATAGTTTAACAAATTCGTGGTAAGTAGGTAGGGTCGGGTAGTATAGGTAGGTTAGGGTAGGTAGCCAATTGACGGAAACGAAGCCGCAGGAGTCAGCTAGTTTTTCATATTTAAATTCAACTTATAACTATGTCTGCTTTCCAGGTACTTTCAACCTAGGCGTGAGAGTAGAACACCTACTCTTCGTGGGTCCCCAACTGGTAGCTTTAAGTGGCGCTGGCAGCCGCAGTAAGGCAGGAGTGTGGCACACCAGCACGCAGCACTGGCAGACACAGGACGTGGCGCATCTCACCACTTACGACACGGCCGGCTCGTTCCTACTGCTCGGCACTGCCACCGGAGCCATCAACTATATTGGTAAGTGAACTGGTGTCTTAGAATAGCCAAGTTCCCCCTATGTCATGTGTAAATACGTGTACCCCTGCGCAACGTATGAGGTCATGTGTGAATACGTGTACCCCTGCGCAACGTATGAGGTCATGTGTGAATACGTGTACCCCTGCGCAACGTATGAGGTCATGTGTGAATACGTGTACCCCTGCGCAACGTATGAGGTCATGTGTGAATACGTGTACCCCGGCGCAACGTATGAGGTCATGTGTGAATACGTGTACCCCTGCGCAAGGTATGAGGTCATGTGTGAATACGTGTACCCCTGCGCAACGTATGAGGTCATGTATAAATACATGTACCCCTGCGCAACGTATGAGGTCATGTATAAATACATGTACCCCTGCGCAACGTATGAGGTCATGTGTGAATACGTGTACCCCTGCGCAACGTATGAGGTCATGTGTGAATACGTGTACCCCTGCGCAACGTATGAGGTCATGTGTGAATACGTGTACCCCTGCGCAACGTATGAGGTCATGTGTGAATACGTGTACCCCTGCGCAACGTATGAGGTCATGTGTGAATACGTGTACCCCTGCGCAACGTATGAGGTCATGTGTAAATACGTGTACCCCTGCGCAACGTATGAGGTCATGTGTAAATACGTGTACCCCTGCGCAACGTATGAGGTCGTGTGTGAATACGTGTACCCCTGCGCAACGTATGAGGTCATGTGTGAATACGTGTACCCCTGCGCAACGTATGAGGTCATGTGTAAATACGTGTACCCCTGCGCAACGTATGAGGTCATGTGTAAATACGTGTACCCCTGCGCAACGTATGAGGTCATGTGTAAATACGTGTACCCCTGCGCAACGTATGAGGTCATGTGTAAATACGTGTACCCCTGCGCAACGTATGAGGTCATGTGTAAATACGTGTACCCCTGCGCAACGTATGAGGTCATGTGTAAATACGTGTACCCCTGCGCAACGTATGAGGTCATGTGTAAATACGTGTACCCCTGCGCAACGTATGAGGTCATGTGTAAATACGTGTACCCCTGCGCAACGTATGAGGTCATGTGTAAATACGTGTACCCCTGCGCAACGTATGAGGTCATGTGTAAATACGTGTACCCCTGCGCAACGTATGAGGTCATGTGTAAATACGTGTACCCCTGCGCAACGTATGAGGTCATGTGTAAATACGTGTACCCCTGCGCAACGTATGAGGTCATGTGTGAATACGTGTACCCCTGCGCAACGTATGAGGTCATGTGTAAATACGTGTACCCCTGCGCAACGTATGAGGTCATGTGTGAATACGTGTACCCCTGCGCAACGTATGAGGTCATGTGTGAATACGTGTACCCCTGCGCAACGTATGAGGTCATGTGTGAATACGTGTACCCCTGCGCAACGTATGAGGTCATGTGTAAATACGTGTACCCCTGCGCAACGTATGAGGTCATGTGTGAATACGTGTACCCCTGCGCAACGTATGAGGTCATGTGTGAATACGTGTACCCCTGCGCAACGTATGAGGTCATGTGTGAATACGTGTACCCCTGCGCAACGTATGAGGTCATGTGTAAATACGTGTACCCCTGCGCAACGTATGAGGTCCGGGAGCAAGCGCACTGTGCTACCTAGAGTTTAAGCTATTAATCGAGTTCTTTGTCGGGTATTGTACCAATGATTAATAATACAGGTGTAGACATCAAAATGAGACCTGGAGTGTGACCATAAGCTCTTAGAATAAGGTTATTTTAAAATCGCGTAAGTGACAGATGTATACACGTCATATACATCTATAAACCCACCGTTAAATAACTTAACTTTCATAATGTTGCAATAATTCTAGGTGACATTTTCGAGCACACTTCGTTTTCACTTCGCTTGAAGTTGTCAAAATAGCGGCTTTATTAGACGGTTAAAAACCACGTTTTATTTTTCAATTGCTAATAATATCTTAACCTCCTTAAAAGGCGTTATAATAGAGTATTGTTTTGCTAAGTATCAGCGTAAATATTTCCTTTTGTTATCGCATGTTTGCTGCTAAAGGCATAAGCATAATCAATAATGTTATAATGTTCCCACTGCTGGGGCATAGGCCTCCTCTCCTGGGAGGGAGTGGGCCTTAATCCACCACGCGGGACCAGTGCGTGTTGGATGTCACATGTCTTTGAATTTTTGTTCTAGGACATATCGGTTTTCTCACGAAGTTTTCCTTCACCGTTTTCATGGTGACAAAATAATTTACACCTGAATCGCCTGCCTGGATTTGAAACTACAAATTGCTCAAAGTCAAATTTCTTAATTAAACCCCGCCGGAAAAAAAGGGGTTTTATAAGTTTCACGTGTGTTGCTATGTATCTGTGTGTCCGTCTGTGGCATCATAGCGCCTAAATGAATGAACCGATAATGATAAAAAAATTTTTGTTTGAAAGGTGATTTTGTCGAGAGTGTTCTTAGCTATGTTTGAATAAAATGGGTTCAGCCGTTCAAAAGTTATGGGCGTTTTACTGTTTGAATCGGGGTGTTATCGCAAGATTAATATGTCGGGGGTTTTTTAAATTTTGAAATTTTACTTGTTTCTGTTTTTTTTTGACGTTTAAAAGTAATAATAATTGATTCTACCGTGCATTCGGAAAAGCATCTTGTTATGGAGAAGAACGGACAAGAAACTCAACACTTACTGTTTTAACTCACCGGACAACCAATGTTCTCTTTTTAAAGCTTCCTTTACAATTTACATAATTTTGTCAGATATGCAAAAGTTCCCGCTACGGATGAAAGACAACGACCTACTAGTGACGCAGCTATACAAGGATCCGAATCAAGAGCCAATCACAGCTATTTCAGTATATCTCACACCTAAAACGAGTAAGTGATAAAACACTATAATATTGCCAGAGTTTAAAACCTATAAAAAATAATATATATATACATAGTCGCATCAAGGCTGGCCGATGGATGCAAACCATCGGGAAGTCAGGATGCATTCCTTTAGGTTAAGACATCGTGTGTGGGCAGGCAGGGATACAATCGTAAAAATGCAATCACACAAATTATTCGATACACTGGGTTTATTCAAATAGACACAGTTACAATCTTGCTTATTAATATTACGGATCGACACACATTCTACCACGTCAGCTCTAAGGTGGTCAGTACTCAACTGCCATATTCTGCTGTCCCCACCACGCAAGTGGTTAGAAAAAGTGCGCCAATGCGTAGTTGTTCTTGCTTTGCCGCCAGGGGCGTGCTTGTGATTTGTTTTTACGTCCGTACTATTGACTAAACCCGACATAGGTATTTTATATTTTTTGTTCACATAACAGTAAAAATTTACCAAGTATAGTGCTTTATACTATACATAATATACTTGCATTCAGATCTTAGATCTTACTAAACGATCTATTTCATCATAAACTTTTTAAATAACCAACATTAATTAAAAAAATAATATACATTGTGTTTGTGGTTCCATAGCTTGGAAACTATCAAATATTCAGAATTTTAATCGAGTTCTTTCCCTAGAGAACTGCTTCTTCAACATTATCCTTACATATACAGATCTATGCGGCAACTGGATAGAAATAGCATACGGCACGCGTTGCGGCTCGGTGCGCGTCATCGTGCAGCACCCCGAGACTGTGGGCCATGGACCGCAGCTGTTCCAGACCTTCACGGTGCACCAGAGTCCTATCACTAAGGTAAAAACATACATATACTAGGTGTTTTTAGGGTTCCGTAGCCAAATGGCGAAAAACGGAACCCTAAAGGTGAACGCGCACCTAGACGCACCGCACTCGCCGCACGCGCCGCAGTCATCGCATTTTATAAATCTTTATATGAAATCGTATGCAGCCTCGCGCACCTATCCGCGCCGCACGAGCCGCATTTCAGCAAAATGCTGAAGGTATACGGATTCCACCAGCGCGTGCGGATGACGTCATCAGACTCGGCGGGCGATGCGGGCGGCGCGGCAACATGATCCGTATCGTATGAAAATATAGTTCAAGATGTACAGAAGTGGATAAAATGCGTGCGGCGCGTTCGGCGCGGATAGCGCGGGGCCAAGAGAAAATGCGATGACTGCGGCGAGTACGGCGAGTGCGGTGCGTCTAGGTGCGCGTTCACCTTTATAGATTCGTCATGTCTGTCTGTCTGCCCGTCCGTATGTCACAGCCACTTTTTTTCGAAACTATAAGAACTATGCTGTTGAAATTTGGTAAGTAGATGTATTCTGTAAACCGCATTAAGATTTTCACACAAAAATAACAATAAATTTTTAAAGTTCCCATACTTGAAACTGAAACTATTTTTTTTTTTCATCGTACCCATACGTGTGGGGGTATCTATCGATAGGTCTTCAAAAATGATATTGAGGTTTCTGATATCATATTTTTCTAAACTGAATAGTTTGCGCGAGAGACACTTCCAAAGTGGTAAAATGTGTGTCCCCCTGTAACGTCTAAAATAAGAGAATGATAAAACTAAAAAAAATATTTAAATTCATATTATTACTACATTACCATGTAAACTTCCACCGAAAATTGGTTTGAACAAGATCTAGTAAGTACTTTTTTTTTAATACGTCATAAATCGTAAACCGCAATTTACCAAGTACGAAACCCTTCGTGCGCAAGTCCGACTCGCATTTGTCCGGTTTTTTTAGTATTTGTTGTTATAGCGGCAACAGAAATACATCATCTGTGAAAATTTTAACTGTCTAGCTATCACGGTTCATGAGATACAATACAGCCTGGTGACAGACAGGCAGACGGACCGCGGAGTCTTAGTAATATGGTCCCTTTTTTACCCTTTGGGTACGGAACCCTAAAAAAAACACATTGTATAACTATGGGCGTCCTTAAAGGACATTGACACGACCAGCTAAAGATATTGAGATTAATAATTTAAAGTAATCTAACGTCAGACACTCACGACGCTGTGCTAGACACTCACAGTGGCACGGGGTCCCAGCGCTAACAAAGAAAATTTGGTTCAAATAAATGTCACTAGATGGCGCGATATGCATCAATTTGTTATTGAAAATTAACATGTTCTAGAATTGATTATAAAAATACGTTATTTTTTAATCAACTCTCCTAAGCACAAAATTATGGAATATTGAAAGATTATTTGATCGAACCGTTTAAAATTGATTCCAATAGATGGCGTGGTTTTAAATTTCTGAGTTATGCTACTAGTTTTTAGGGTTCCGTACCCAAAGGGTAAACACGGGACCCTATTACTGAGACTCCGCGGTCCGTCTGTCTGTCTGTCTGTCTGTCTGTCACCAGGCTGTATCTCATGAACCGTGATAGCTAGACAGTTGAAATTTTCACAGATGATTTATTTCTGTTGCCGCTATAACAACAAATACTAAAAACAGAATAAAATAAATATTTAAGAGGGGCTCCCATACAACAAACGTGATTTTGGTGGCGTTTTTTTGCGATAATGGTACGGAACCCTTTGTGCGCGAGTCCGACTCGCACTTGCCCGGTTTTTTTAATTTGTATTGTAACACATTTTGCTACAATGAAACTGTAAAAACGTTAAAAAAATACTATTAAAACAAATCGTCACTGTATTTAAAGAAAAAAATCGTCACGAACTGAAAAACCCTTTTACTTGCAAGTCGCTGCTAACATCTAGCCGTGAAACCGAACGCGATCGATATACTTATAAAAATAATCATCTTAATCGGACGAAAAACGCTAGTTACGTCGGCACGATTTATTTGTATGGGATGAGGCATCTGTATACTAGTATTATATTATTATCTGTGCCAGAGGCGTCAAACACTGAAAACATGCAATCAGCTTACGAATTCTTTTCATCAAGTGTGAGATACTTAGAGGAGCTCGTGGCAAAATAATAACAGCCACATTGGGTCGATCATTAAAGTTAAGCAACGCTTGACGAGGTCGGTCCGTGGATGGGTGACCATTTTCAACATACCGAGTTTCCTCCGTGCCTCGGAAAGAACGTTAAGCCGTTAGTCCCGGCTATCATTTGAAGATCTTTGACAGTCGTTACGAGTAGTCAGAAGCTTGAGATCTGACACCAGTCTAGCCAAGGGGTACCGTGTTACCCAGTTACTGGGTTGTGGAGGTCAGACAGGCAGTCGCTCCATGTAAAACACTGGTACTCAGCAGCATCCGGTAAGACTGGAAGCCGACCTCAATATATTTGAGAAAAGGCTAGGCAGATTAATTGAAGTGTGAGATACTTAATAACTGCTTTTATTAAGGTGAAAGATACGGTCTGTTCCCGGCACTTTGCCCGCTAGATGGCGCTGAAATAATTATTTTTGGTTTATTTCGTTTTATGTGAAATCGGAGCATTACTAAGTCGTAGAAGTAGTGTTTGCGATACTCGGTCATAACCCTTTATTGAACTTGATTATAAAAATGCCTCAAAATCCACCTAATTCGATACATAATCCCAAAATAACATCTTTCATTGAATATACAGTCTTACACACACAGACGTATTCCCTGCGTTTTCAAAGTTTACCACTAGATGGCGTGTATTTAAAGAGGTATTAAAAGGGGCTAAAATATTTTGTAGAAATACTCTACATATCCAGTTTTCAGATTTCTTCTATCGTGTTTCAAGCAGTTATTGTAGTAAACTAAACTCATGAGTTTCTGTTTTATTGAACTAAACATTTTCACAAGATTTTATTTAACTTGCAATGTATTTATGTATGTATGTAAGTGTGTTCGGGTCAAATCTTGCAACTGAATTTTAAAGCAGTTATCCTGCACCGATTAAGATGAAATTTTGCGTACACGTTTAGTTTGGTTGAAAATGCATGGTTAGCTAAGTGACGTCATTCTCAAGATGGCGGACTAGTTATTTTTGTGCACTGTCATGATATGGGTATCAAATTTATTTATTTATTTTATTTTATTTATTCAGACAACAATTGAGTCCATTTTGTTAGTAAAAATACCTTATAACTAGTGTTAGTATTACACAAACAAGGATAAAAAATAATAAAAAAACAAAACAAATAGAGCAGGTGACCGAGGCAGAATGTGCAGAGAACGATAAGGCGAGGAAAAAGCTACCCGACCATTCTCCCCACATAGTGTCTCAGAAAAGGGGAGTAAGGGCTCTCTACTATTGTTTTCAGGATGCTGTTGTCACTGCCCCGTGTTCTACGCATCTGTGATGCGACTTTCTTACGAATTACCGCATGGAATCCGTCAGTTCGGTTCTGAGCAAACATCTCCGATGCGCTACAGAAACGGGGCAGTTTCAACAACATCCTAAAAACATTATTGTACTGGACGCGCAAGACATCTAGCGATCTTTTGGTGTAGCAGACCCACAGACCCCCCGCGTAAAGACCTTGACAAAACGCCTTAAACAAGGTGATTTTGACTTGGTCCGTACACCGCGAGAATCTACGGGCCAACATGTTACCTCGGACCGCTAGTGCCCTAAGTTCCCTTTCGAAATGAAAGGGTTTGCTGAGAAGAATACGGAAAAAGCTTGTTTAAAAAACGATTTTTAATGAGTATTTTTTTCTTTCTAGGTTTCTTTATCCGAGAACTACCTAGTATCAGTGTGCAGCGAGTACAACCACGTGAGAACTTGGCGTGTCACACGGTTCAGAGGAATGATCTCCACTCAGCCAGGAACCACTCCTAAGGCGGCCTTCAAAGTGTTAGCGTTGGAAGCGCCGACCGCACAGCCACATAATGACTGTGGTAAGTTTATATCCTCGTACTTGTGCCACAATGAATGTTTAATAGTATATTATGCAACTAATGAACAAAGGACGGATTTAATGCGAGGGCCGTAGATGAATCACGAGCAAGTGAAGGATTCATTCAAGAGTTGCATACTATATTTTATACCATGACTACGAGAAAAAGAAAGATTTAAGCGAAAAGCACAAGGAATAATAATAAATAAATAAATTGTTTATTACCTTCAAAATTTACAAAAAATGTGTTTCCCCATGGTTTAAATTGAAGCTGAGCTAGGTAACAGCACCTGTGTTTCAGGGGCCAGTGACCATCTCCGTTACGTTCATAAATATAATTAATTTTACACCAATGCAATTACTATTAGAATTACAATCCAAATAAGTATACACTAAACATCCTAGACTAAAATCAAAATCATTCTTAAAAGCCTAGATATAAACAAACTCAAAATTAAATCGATGAAGGAGTTTGAAAGTCGAGTATTCTTTTATTCGGTTATATAGCATTGAGATGGAGGTCGAATACATTGGTATGTTCCAAATTCCAACACCAAAACAGTGATTAAAAGTGCTTTTTATACACTGTTTTCAGTGAATTAAATAAGCTTTTTAGAGGGGGAATGGTATAAAACATATTTGTTTTGCTGATTTTTCTGCTAAGTCCGGCAAGAAAATTATTTCATAAAGGTTGACGTTTTGAAAGCAGAATAGAGATGTAGTCTCTAGAGTCGTATACAGATATAATTAATATATAAAATAAAACATATTTTGTTTGTAATTTTGAACTACACTTTAAGCAGAAATTCTTGTTGCAGGTCCTTATGGTGAGCAGGATGAAGAGCAAATATTTATACAAAAAGTTGTTCCGGACACGGATACGTTATACGTCCGACTAGCTTCAAACGGTAAAAGGTAACAAATACACACTAATTATAAACCTGCAATTTTGCTGTCCGAATTTGATGCCAAGTGCAATGTAAAATGAAACATCTCCAATAAGCATAAAGTTTATAATCCCTTAGATCTTTTTTGTCACATTTAAAGAACAATGGCAATTGCCCATACATTGTTTTAGCTGAGATTAAATTCCTACGTCATTAAATGAAGAATATCTGGTTTAACTCATCAACCTGAGTTCTGAATTAGTTTGTGCAAGAATTTTCGTTCGAGATGATTCTAGGACATGCCAGTTTTCTCAAGATGTTTTCCTTCACCGTTTTCAGAGCAATGGTGACAAAATAATTTACACCTGAATCGCCTGCCTGGATTTGAAACTACAAATTGCTCAAAGACAAAGAACAATGGCAGGTGCCTATACTACTATAGCTAAAACAATTTTAGCTGAGATTAAATTCCTACGTCATTAAATGAAAAATATCTGGTTTAAATCAGGGTGATGTTCTGAATTAGTTTGTGCAAGAATTTTTGTTCGAGAATGTCGAGAATAATCGATATTCAGTCATAAACTTTTGTAGGTTATGTTTGGGTAACTTTTAATGTGTTTAATAGGTAATATTATTGAATTGCGTGGAAGTAAAAGGGCAATATCGCATTAGCATTTCCCTTACCTAGTTATTTTAGCAAGAAATGTATAATATACTCTTTGGAAAGAGTATATTTATTTAAACTAATCGACTTTGACGTGTATCGAAAGGTCGTCGTCAACAACCAAGCTATATTTTTTAGACTTGTCTTTTTGCCAATCATTAATTGAAAGTATTTCATTTATATCTACTATACTACAAATTCTTATCCACCTGCAAGGAACATATTTATATTCTTAAACATAAACTGTATTGTTAACTCATTTACTGCAATAAACACAATAGTTACTATTTGTCACTTAGCAGATTAAATATATAATGGCAACACTAAGCTAAAGAAACTAACTAAGAAATCAAATAACTTTTTATTTATTATGATTTTCTTTTATCCGTTATGAACCAGCCCAATATACTTTAAAAAACGTAGAAAATTAATAGTATGTCTTTCGTATATAACTCACTTTCAGACGCTCAAATTTAAGTCAGCTAAAATTTCGCCATTGTTCTTTCTCAGGGTATGCACAATCCGTTCAGTAGACGGCTCAGCGGTGTCGTGCTTCGTGGTGGCGGAGTGCGAGGGAGCGCTGCGCCCGCGCCGCCTGCTGCTGTGCGGACATCGCTCTGGAGCCACGCAGATGTGGGACCTTACGGCACCCATAGACAAGGCAGTCAAGCTTCAGCCTGTGCCTGCCAATGGAGGTATGGAAATATTAGGTTCTCTTGTATATTCGAACAAGCTATTTGGTATACAGGTAAAAATGATCATGGCGTTGTGTGCTGGTTCCGGTAATGCCAGTAGATGGCGTTGTATGCTGGTTCCGGTAATGCCAGTAGATGGCGTTGTATGCTGGTTCCGGTAATGCCAGTAGATGGCGTTGTATGCTAGTTCCGGTAATGCCAGTAGATGGCGTTGTATGCTGGTTTCGGTAATGCCAGTAGATGGCGTTTGTATGCTAGTTCCGGTAATGCCAGTAGATGGCGTTGTATGCTGGTTCCGGTAATGCCAATAGATGGCGTTGTATGCTGGTTCCGTTAATGCCAGTAGATGGCGTTGTATGCTAGTTCCGGTAATGACAGTAGATGGCGTTGTCGATTTTTCTGAAATTTAGCCTATATCTTTACTAATAATAATAATATTATAAAGAGGAAAAAATTGTATTTTTGTATGTAACGAATAAACTTAAAAACGACTGGACCGATTTCAAAAATTCTTTCACCGTTGGGAAGCTACGCTATCCCTGGATAAAATAGGCACAGATAATATAATACTAGCATACAGATGCCTCAACCCATACAAAGAAACCATGCCGACGTAACTAGCGTTTTTCATCTGATTAATTTTGTTATTTTTGTAAGTACATCAATCGCGTTCGATCCCGTTTCACGGCAATATATGGTGTTAGAGGGACTTTCAAGTAAAAGGGTTTACTAGGTTCGTGAATATTTTTTTCTTTAAATACAGTGAATGTTCGTTTAATTGTATTTTATTGCACGTTATTACAGTTTTTTTCTGCAACAAAATGTGTTACAATACAAATTTTAACAATCGAGTGGAATGCCTCAGAAATTTAAAAATGCGCCATCTATTGGCATCAATTTTAAATGATCCGTTCAAATAATCTTTGAAATGTGAATTAAGAGCCCAATATTCCATAATTTTGTACTTAGGAGAGTTGATTAAACAAGAACATACAATTTTTATGTTTAATTCCAGAAAAAGTTAACTTCACACAATTCTATTGAATTGTGTGCACATGTCGCGCCATCTAGTGAGATTTATTTGAACCAAATTTTCTTTCTTAGCAATGAGACCCCATGACATAGGCGACTTTTTTCCCTGTGTTCCCACGGGAACGGGAACTACGCTGGTGGAAACTGCGAGGCGTCCGCTAGGCTATATTATAAAACAAAGTCGGGTTAGCTAAACCATTTCCCAACCACTGGGTCGTGGAAGTCAGATACGCAGTCACTCCATATTAAATACTGGTACTCAATTATATCTGAGTGGTCTCGATTGGGACCACAACATAGTTGGATAAACGCTACGTAGATTAATTAACCCCCGCCGAAAAAAGAGGGGTGTTATAAGTTTCACGTGTGTTGCTGTGTATCTGTGTGTCTGTCTGTGGCATCATAGCGCCTAAACGGATGAACCGATTTTGAATCAGTTTTTTTTTTGTTCAAAAGTTGATTTTGTCGAGAGTGTTCATAGCTATGTTTGAATAAAATCGGTTCAGCCGTTCAAAAGTTATGTGCGTTTTACTGTTTGAATGGGTTGTTTTCGCAAGATAAATGTGTCGGGGGTTATTTAAATTTTGAAATTTTACTTGTTTTACAAGTTGTAAGCTGCCTGTATATTGAATAGCTTGTTCGACTGTACAATACTACGGAGCATAGAGTGTTGAGTGCTCTAATGAACATTTTGTTTATTGGTAGGATGGATGGCATACCTACATGCTAGTATTAATTGGAGTCTGCAATAGAAGCAACTATGTTTAAATAAATTGTATGTGATTCATTTTATTTTTATTAGTACTTGTAGCCATGAAATAGCCATTCGCCGTTTAAATTGTTACTCTAAGCGTATCATTTAAGCTATCGCCAATTTAATTAGTTTTGTGTTTCTTAAATAATAGGGTTTGCCCGCAAAATAGTAGATTTGTCACCAAAATGTAGTCACCAAACAGTATAAAATCAATTCCACAATAAATCACCTAAAATCATGGAGATAATAGGGTCTGGTACCAAATAAATGTTTTTGTATGTATTATAATAGGTTTGCCCTAATAAGTATTTAAGCAAATTAATTTAAAGATATCACCAATAAATGGCGTATTCGGTTTAGGACAGATTCTGGTTTGGGCAGATTCTTGATACGGCAGAAGTATCATGATCAACATATATTATGTCACTAGAAAATTTCGATTTTAATCTATATATATAAAAGAAAGACGGGTTTGTTACATCACTTATAACTCGAGATCTGCTGGACCAATTTTCATGGTTTTTGGTTCGCTGGATTTGTCTCCGTCCAGAATACCAGAATAAAAAGGGTAGGGTAAGGTAGGGTAGATAAATGTTTGGTGTTTTTATGGCAAAACAAAGTTTGCCGGGTCAGCTAGTATAGAATAGTTGCAAGTTAGATTAGTGTATATACAACATAGTCGATGCTCCTATTTCTGAATGCAGGATCTAAAGTAACCTAACGCGAAGGAGATGACGGGAGCTGAGTTAACTTGCTTTCCTCGCTTACTTCAGCTCCCGTCATCTCCTTCAAACCTAACCTGTCCATATCCGATTCATTGAACATAATTTGTTATTTTAATATTGACATTCGTTTTAATATAGAATAGGTGCATCCCATCTACCATCCCCCTACGACCCATCGTTGAGGCCGGATTGGTTAATTTATAAAAGCGCGCCAATTTGTCTCCGCCTCTTTGAACAAATTTTCATCTAAATTATAAATTGATGTGTTAAATTGGTAACGAATAAATTATTACGTTTATATACGAATACTATTATTTTAATAACGACAGGAGTCGCAGTCTGAGCACAAAGCTATTATTTAAGTACATATTAAAACTATTATTATAAGAACTAAGTTTAAATTCACCTAATGTAGTACAATTTTTTTGGTACTCCATCTTTATTTTACACATATAATAACATTAATTTGATAATTCATACCTTCTTTTTTATTTTTTTATTCATACCTGGCAAAACTTGTTGTTTATCTAAGAATGAAAGTATTTTGTGGCGATAGATCTATTTATTAGGTGATACTTGATGACAAATATAAATTTTGGTGACAAGAAATATAGTCCCCTTGCTCTAATATGATAGAGAAGTCGTTAGTGTGTCCGTCATTGCCGGTCTGGACGGTCTTAATGCTTGGGCTTCCCTTGGCGTATGTACGTGTTCTTTTTTATACAAAATGAACTTTATTTCAATCTAGTATGGTATATTTTGCTTCAAATATTTTGACATATACACCAAGTGTATTGCCAGCATAAGAAAAATCACAGCTAGCTTTCATAAAATGAGTGTTTTGTTCAGCAGCAGAGGGCGATGAATCCCCATCCCCAGACGGGGGCCCGTCGCCCGACGAGCTGGTGCGCCTGCTGTCGGCGTGCGACCTGGACGCCACGCCCGCGCCGCCGGTGCCGGCGTCCCCCAACCGCCCCATACAAGCGCCATGAAACTCGGCCTCCAAGCTCTGCGGAGCCCTGCTCAGGTTTTACTCTTTAGTCGTCAACGCTTGACATGATCTGACTGTATTTCTTTGGAGATGTTATGGTGGCTTTTTTTATTGGATGTGTCGATAGGTTTTCTGTGAATGTGATTTTGTACGATGTTTTTTTTTATTCCAATATCAAGTTTTCCACTTTATAAAAAACAAGAAAAATATGGGGAAACATTTAGTATCCGGAAGCACGATTTTGGAGGTTTTAAACGGGAGTACTTCTCTTTCCCCCTAAACCTAGAAAATAAGTAGTTTTCACAATATTTAAGTTTTGAGGTTATGTACACCAAAACAACGCAATAAACAGTGCTAAAAGTGCTCTTGCATGCTTCTCTCGTCTCCGGCGCTGCGGGAAGTGCAACCCCTTCGCCCTGGAGTAATAAAGAATAGGATTTCTATATACACTCTAGCAGTATCAGCCAAGACTACGTGAAGTCGGAGTGCCCTAAAGTCGGCATCCACGAAAAACACCGAAAGCACATTCACGTAACTACTAGAAGAACGGAATGAATGACACGTCATATCAGGTCACCAACCCACAAAATGGTGGCAAACATTCCGTTTTATGATCGTAAAAATAATTAATTTTCATTTTTGTTTTTATTTTCTAAAATAGTAATATTTTTTTATAAAAAAAGAACAAAATTAAATTTAAAAATTAACATGTAAACGCATAATGACGTTCCATTGCACGTAACTTTAAACACAAATAATAAAAAAACTACGCGTATGCTAGGATTATGGGGGTGTCATTTGAAAAGGGATTGCTTTCCCTTAACAACCCCAAAATCGTGCTCCCGGATACTAAAGCCAGCCCAAAATATGTAAACGTTTATTCAACTATTCAGCCTGGCCAGTGTGTGCTTATTTTCTCGTGTCTCCTGTGCGGGTCACAAATAAATATTTTTCTTTCTTTTCTTTCTTTCTTTATATCAGGGCCGTGCCCGGGACTTGACAAGGCCGGGCCCAGGCATTGAAAATACGTCACTGGCCCATGCCCGGCCCGTGCACGGACGTGTGTGAACGAGTTCATATAAAATGTAGACACCGATATTTTTAAGCCCCTGACGGTCCGTCCACGTCCCTGGCACGGCCCTGATATGTGTGGATAGAACTTCAAGTGGAAATAACAACAACTACAGCGAAATAAAACTACATATCATATACCTTTTCCTCACAGACCTTTCGACATAATATTCCTCTAAACGATACGGTAACTCAAGATACCATAAGTATTTTTTCTAATAAGCTTTTAATGTTATGTATCATATGCGATACAATAGATAGACATTGATAGAATTTGCATGTAAATATAAAATTGATATCAAAACTATTCGTAAATTTGATTAACTTGAATAAATATTGCCAATTTTTGCCTTATGATACACTCAGAATGTCTACTCTAGTATTTGTGTGGAAAATTTAAATTATTGTTCGTATATTCTTTCTTCAATCAATTGTAAATAAATTGCAATTTTCATTGTTCATGTGTCCGCCTATTAATTCACTTTTCATCGCACGTTAACTTTGTGAAGTTTTCAATTTTATTTAGGTTATAGCTCAGAATAATAACTCTTACAAAAGGCTCGGCATACTTTTTTTTTTTTTTTTTTTTTTTATCGTCAATAGGCTTGCGCTTGACCACTATCTCACCTGATGGTAAGCGATGATGTGGTCGACGGTGAAGCACGCTTGCCTAGAAAAAACCTATTCACTCTTGACTTAAAGACCCCTAGATTGTAGCTATCGGGAAACACAGACTCCGGCAGGGAATTCCACTCCTTAGCTGTACGCATAATGAAAGTGTCCCCAAAACGTTTTGTGCGTATGGGTGGGATATCCACCATGTACCGATGACGCATCGCCGTACGTCTGGTAGTCCGATGATGGAACGGGCTGGGCGGAATCAGATCATGCAATAATAATAATACTGCAAAAATGATCTATTTACTACCAGAGTTTATGAATGAAGAATGTCTTGCATTGTTACTGAAGGTGCCTAGAACTCACCAGAAATCGCACGTCATACTCCCGCGCTCCGTTGAGGATGCCAGCCGGCAGGATCCCAGTGCATCAGGCAATTGCCCCAGAGAACTTAATCCACAGGCACTGATTTCGCTCATTTAGCTGGAGGATGAATTGTCCACAAGTACTTGAATTAGCACACCGTAACGCCCAGAGGTCTTTTGGAAGAAGAGCCTCAGTTTCTTTATTTTTTGCAGTAACGTTGCACACACGACCGCTCGCTAGCGTTCCTCTCAAAAACGGTTATGACGTAAGAACGCGCGGTAAAAACGCGCCAATCAGATTGCAAGATGTACTTCGTTTGAAAACCATTTTGTTCCAGGCACAAATATGAAGAAAAACAATTTTGAAATTATTGTGTTGTCATTTTCCTAAATAAAGCTAGATAAAATACACCAAATCAAAATTGAAAAGGAATTGATTTTATTAAAATGGACTGTAGCGCCATCTATCCCATGGATAAATAAACTGAGAGCTATTCATCTTTCCATTATTCGATAGATGTCAGTTATTTAATGCACATATTGATTTTATATATCAAGAGAATAATTGCGGTACGCAACATGCATTCTTCGTCATAAACTCTGGCGTAAAACTCTATGGTCTCTAAAGGCCAGTTTTTTATGCATAGTTAACTCAACCATTGGTTAAATATGCTAACGAATGGTTTCAAATATCGGTATAGTTCTCGCCAAACATCTTGGCCGCCCTGAAGTTGGCTACAGTGGCTTCGCATGATAAATCTCATACAAAAACAGCACCGATTCGTGCCTTGCGCATCGGAAAGCTAACTTAAGAGCGGACTCTAGTCAACAGGAATTTGAAAAATAGGTATTTGAAGAAACTATTGCCGTCGCCGTCGCGTCACCTCCAACCTCACCCCGTAAAGTGCGAAAGGGACAACTGCAGCTCAGGCTGATTTTACCTACAAAAACTTTGACTAAAAGACGTTTCGTATTCTGCTGTTTTCTTCATGAAATCTGATGGTCTGATCTAAAAAATTCTTATATCAAAATTTAGAAGAAAAGTATATCTATGCCTCTATCATTTTCTTTTTTCTTAAAAACCTATCAATTTTGTCTGAAAGCCGTCTGAACATGGCGGTAAAACGGGCATTTTTTTCGGGTTTTTGGATTGTTATATTAGACCCAGATTTTATGGAAAAAAATCATTGCTATAGAGGCATTATCCACGAAGAAAACAGCAGAATGTTTTTGTATGGAGAAAGACTCACTAGAGTCCCCTCTTAAGGTCGGTCCAGAAGTGTCATCATCAGCCTTATAATGTTCCCACTGCTGGGACACAGGCATCCTCTCTATGAGACAGGTAATGGGCCTTAATCCACCACGCGGGCCCAGTGCGGGTTGGTGAATGTCACATGTATTGGAATTTTTGGTTCTAGGACATGCCGGTTTCCTCACGACGTTTTCCTTCACCGTTTTAAGGGCAGTGGTGATGAAATAATTTACACAGAGTAAAGCACCAGCCTGGGTTCGAAATCATGACCTAAGACACGAAACGTAAAACGCGTTTATTTAACAATTGTTGCCATCACAAATGGTCAAATAAGTTGAAGAGTTTATTATTGGAACATTTGTTAAACTGACAATTGATGAATATACGCGTTTTACCGAAATTTTAAACTATTTGTTTTGTTTAACCATTGGTTGAGTTAAATACGGATCATAAAACTGGGCCTAAGTCCGAGTTTCTCACCTCTAAATTGTCGTAGAATGAATGTGACAAATTGCCAAGCACGCGTTGTATGCTGTGATTGGCTGTTGAAAATTCATTCAACCAATCACAGCTAACGCGTGATTGACAATTTGTCATATTAATTCTGCGATAATTTAGAGGTGAGAAACTCGGCCTAAGGCGTGAAAAACTTAACTCGAGAGTTGCTAACACGTTGTTAAATTAATAAATGTCGTACATAACACGGAGTTAGCTACTAACTCGTAGTTAAGAAATTAACGCGTAAGCCGTAGATTTTTTCGTAAGAATGAAATAAATGATACACCCCCTTGTTAGTCAGTATTCTGAAGATTAAAGACTAAGAACATTGGTTTATTTTATTAAAAGTTCACGATATCATAGACTGCAAGAGAACCGCACTCTCATGTCCACAGCAAAGAGTATATTATACAATGTTCGACTTTTCAAAACGTGTTTTAATTTGCTTCTTGTTTTTTTTCCGCTATGTTGACGTCATCTTTAGGCTTCCGTACCCAAAAACGGGACCCTATTACAGATAGACAGACGGACAGTGGAGTCTTTCCACTGTCCGTCTGTCTATCTGTCAACAGACTGTATCTCATGAACCGTGATAGCTAGACAGTTGAAATTTTCACAGATGATGTATTTCTGTTGCCGCTATAACAGCAAATAAGTACTAAAAACAGAATATAATAAATATTTAAGAGGAGACTCCCATACAACAAATATATTTTTGCTGTTTTTTGCGATAATGTCACGGAACCCTTCGTGCGCGAGTCCGACTCGCACTTGGCCGGTTTTTTTATATATCGTATATTACAGGGTTCTGTTAAAATGTAACTAATAAAATGAAATTGGCAGAAACAGCTAGATTTGCACGCTGACTGGGAGAGGAAGCATAATGCTTCTTCCTATGGGGATCACATCGCTTGAATTTTGTACAGTTCCGATTACCTGCATCATCATCTTCCTGCCCTTGTCCCATGTTACTTGGGGTCGGCGCAACACGTTTTCTTCTTCCATACCATCCTGTCCCCCGTCATGCCATCACTGACTCCCTTTTCTTTCATATCACTCCTCACACAGTCCATCCATCTTTTCTTTCCTCTCCATCCATCCACATATTCATAAGTCTTTTAGTATTCATTTCATCCCTCCTCATCAGATGACCATACCAGGACAAACGGTTTCCTTTTAACTTTTCTGTCACCGACGCTTTCAAATTTCCTCTAATATACTAATTTCTCACTTTATCTCGTCACTCCGCACATCCATCTCAATATTCTCATCTCTGCTACATGCAATCTGTTTTCCATTCCATCGAACATTATAGGAGTTAATAAATAAGGGCCACAATTCACCAATGATTGAAATAGATAATTGCTTTGGAATATTGACACTGATAGCTCCGGAACTTTGCTTAGATGTGCTGAACACATTCAGGTTCATTTGTGAAATGCTCTATTAGTCATTGTCAGCTTTCTGGGTGCTTTTCTAGAAAAAATGTGTGAGGTAATGAGGAAGGAAAATATCTACTAATGGTGTCACTTCATTTTCTTAGCTAGGCCTAGCGAAGATCTGTTGGAAAAGGGCTGTTTTTACATTAAAAACAATAGTTAAAAAAACTAAAAAACACTCGTTATTAGAAAACCAATCTAAAGAGTAGAAAATAATTTTCAATAATATTAAATTAAGAATAGTGTGATTATCAAAAAAAAAAATTTTGTTGTCTAAAAACGTGGGGTGCTTTTTAAGATATTTTATTAAAAATTACTCTTTTTTCACCCTTATCTGTCAATAAAATATAACAATTGACATCACGCTGTTTTGAAAATTATTTTCTGTTTTTTAGTTTTGTTTTCTATTAAAAGCGTGCTTTTTAGTTTTTTTTTCAACTATTATTATTTTTTAACTTTTAAGTTCAATCGCTAATCCTGAAGATCCTGGTAAGGATAATAGGACAAACTATTTAAATTATTTCATTGTCATCGTTCCTTGATAAGTAAAAAAAAAACAAATTAATCCGACGTTTTGAAGGGGGTGAAAATCACGTTCAAATATTCCGTTACATGGATACGTACATAGCAAACTAACAACACCACTTAGCTGCACACCGTTTCACAGCTTCGGTACGCATCCTCACTACCTCATACAGCTTTCCACAGCTTCACTACGCTTCCTCGCAGAGCTTCGCTGCTTCGAACATCTTTGGTGGAAAAGCACCCTAACGCTACCTAAGTAACTGTGACTACCCTGTGAGACTTCATAGTGCGATATCTGCCATCAAATGCCAACAACAGAGTTTGGCATGTCTCGAATTTTATCAGTAATTATATTTTATCTATTTAGATTTTATTACGAGTCGTTTTCATGTAGTTAAGGCACTTGTCCCACCGCCGACGATACGCGAGTAGCGGAAAGTTAGAAACTATAAACGAGTTGGCGAGTAGCGAATGTTTAGTTCCGATAGTTTTGTCGCTCGGCTATTAGCGAGTGTTATTGTGCGACGGGCGATTATTCGCACCGTGGCCGCACTGAAGGTAGAAATGACTGCTGATTGTTCTCTCCGCGTGGGTTCTGATCACCAAGTGAACAAGCGAGCATCGCTGAGCGAGTATAAATTTGATAGCTTTTGTCGCTGCGACAAACTTGTGGTGCGAGAGTACTCGCCGGCAGTGTGAACAGCCAGCGACCAACTATTATTAAATGTGTCTATTTTATTGACAGGGATCTTATAGAATAGAATACTCTTTATTATGTACACCATATAAGTTACAGAAAGGATAGACGTAGAAAATAAATAAGTCCGCCCATTATGTCACCCAGTGTAATATACACTGGGTGACATAATGGGCGGTTTGTACGTTTCTTCAGCGAGACAATACTCGATAGATAATCGCTTACTCGTCGGCGGTGGGACAAGCGCCTTACGAGTGCAAAGTTTAATCGTGTGTAAGACTGATTTGATTCACAAGCTCAATCACGAAAAATTCCCTATCACTATCTTGAATTCTTCATTTTTGAATATCAATGTTTTGTATAATTAAGTATATCTAATAAGCGAATGTATATGTTACTGAAATGAAAGTAAATTAGATAGATGTGATCCATTGTTTCTTATAAACCTATATCAAATGCATTTAGTAACGAAATGTTAAAAATGTAATATTTAAAGACAAATCTCTATTCTACTTCAACTACGCAAGGTTCATTTTTAAAAACGTAAATGTAATTTGTTTAATTGCAGCTTGTTATAAGTTTTTTCAATAACTTTAATACTTCTAAATGTCTATTTTTGAAATTGTATTGAATAGATAGGAAATGTCATATCAATGTTTAGAAAAAAAATCTAAGTAATAATGATTTCGTCGTATATTGTAATTTTTTTCATTTATTAAAATTTTAAAGGATTTTCAATAAGGTCTACTTGGAATCTCGTCCCAGTGTTCGATCAATATCAAAATGTGTATGGCCGCTCGCAGTGTTTAGCTAGAATATTCAGAAGCGATATCAGCTTTACGAGGTTTTTCAAAGCGCAGAGCAGAAAGTTCGAAATGCCCAATCTTTAGTACGGCACTAAAGTTTGGAAATTTCGAACTTTCATTCGTTCACGATATCAAATAGGACATCGGACAGGCACGCGGGAAGTCTACCCTAGACTTTGTTCCACATAGACAACCAGGCTGCCACCAGGGCTGTTAGTAGTGAATGAGCCTAAGGTAGGTAATATTGTAGGTAAAAAGATATTAAAATATTTTTTCAGAACGCATCTTATTTGGTTCGAAGTGAAGTAGATGTTTGTCTCTATTTAAATTTTATATGTATTTGTGCGTCTTTAAACGAGTGTATGCTATTTATAGTGTAAATTAGATTGTTCCTAGATAATACAAAATTATGTATATACGGAGTAAATAAAATATTATTTACATATAACTTGTGTTCGTTATTTATAAATTGACGTATTCCAAACTGCTCGGCACTGATGGTTCTTGCCAAAGTCTTTTTAGTGCATTAATAATAGTTTTAACTCTCTTCCGGAAAGTGATAATTCAGTCTCACACCATGCTAGAAAAACACGCATATCCACACGGCTTGGCATATTTGCAGCAAATAACTGGTGTGGAAAACTGAAAGCTCTGTCCTACAACTTTGCAAACAAATTTCTCCAAGAAATATGTCCGTGACTACCGCCGGAACACCAACGCCAATCGCTTCCACACTTGGTAAATAATTACTACTCAGTTGGCACTAATTAGTAGTCGCGCAACAATATTGGTACCTTAGTAGTTTTAGAGAAAATCGACTATGAAAGTGGTCCGGCGAGAGTCACGTTCCCTTAAGCAGGACCACCATGAGCGCCGTAAAAAGGCCCGCATGCTACAGCTATTCTAAGTATACAAATAATTAGTACCCTTATATACGAAAAGATTTCGTAAAAAAAAACTGAAACATTTGTATCAACTGAAAAATAAATGATGATAACTTGCGCGCTTGTTCAGCAGGACCACGACATTCAAGGTTGATTCCAAGTTTGAAGAGCCTGTCGCTTTCTTCAAACCTACATAGAAAATTACTACCCTGCAAGATAAAATTAGTAATGTCCGTGACTACCGCAGGACCCCGACGGCAATCGCTCCATATTTGGAAAATAATTACTGCTCAATTGGTACCAATTAGTACTCGAACAACAGAATTGGTACCTTAGTAGTTTTCGAGAAAATCGACTTTGAAGGTGGTCCTGCGGTAGTCACGCTCCATTCAGCAGGACAACCATGAGCGCCGAAAACGTGGGCATGCTACAGCTATTCTAAGTATACAAATAATTACTACCCATAAATGTGATCCATTTCGTAAAAAAACAGAACTGAATCATTTTTGTTTATCGAGAAATCAACGATGATAACTTTCGCTCGCTCGATCAGCAGGACCACAACTTTGAATGTTGATTCCAAGTTTAAGGAGCCTGTCGCTTTCTTCAAACCCACATAGAAAATTACTACCCTGCAAGATAAAATTAGTACGTAAAATTCACAAATAGTACTCCAGTAGTTTACGAGATATACCATGCCATTGGTGGAGTGGCGGTAGTCACGGTGGTAAATTTTATTTTCATGATTTACCCCCAGTTTCCCAACTCAAAATTATCGGAGAATTAATGTGGCAAATTGTCAAGCACGTGTAATCTGCTGTGATTGGCTGTTGAAAATTCATTCAACCAATCACAGCAGATAACGCGTGCTTGAAAATTTGTCACATTAATTCTCTGATAATTTTGAGTTATGTCCGTGACTACCGCAGGACCCCGACAGCAACCGCTTCCATATTTGTTAAATAATTACTACTCAATTGGTACCAATTAGTACCCGAACAACAAAATTGGTACCTTAGTAGTTTTCGAGAAAATCGACTTTGAAGGTGGTCCTGCGGTAGTCACGCTCCATTGCTACAGCTATTCTAAGTGTACAAATAATTACTACCCATAAATGTGATCCATTTCGTAAAAAAAACAGAACTGAATCATTTTTATTTATCGAGAAATCAACGATGATAACTTTCGCTCGCTCGTTCAGCAGGACCACGACTTTGAATGTTGATTCCAAGTTGGAGGAGCCTGCGACTTTCCTCAAACCTACATAGAAATTTACTACCCTGCAAGATAAAATTGATACCCAGAATTCACAACTAGTACTCCAGTAGTTTACGAGATATACCATGCCATTGGTGGGGTGGCGGTAGTCACGGTGTTAAATTTTCATTTCAAGATTTCCCTATTAAAAACTTAGTGAATTCTGCCCAAATGTATACAAAAATTACTACTCCTACAGAAGATAAAGCGACCAAAAATTCAGATACCTAAGTGTTGTATTTTAAGAGAAATTAGCTTTCATTACTTTTCCATACTAAATCTTCGCGTATAACCCGACCATATTAAGTTGTCAATGGTATTGAGCAGTACACTCGTGCAAAAAAGTTTAAAAAGTTTTGGACCATAGACAAGATAGAATGAGATTCAAAATTATGTGAAGAAAATCGACGATCGAAAAATCGTCGTCGCTGTTTGATATTTTAACTGAGTAGAACTTAAAATGAGCCCTGTAATATGAATATACATGATTACTTTGTGTGAAGTATACATAAAGCCAGTGGATCTCCGTTTGAACGCGTCTTGACTCAAGTTTTTTGACTAAACTTATGTAAGTATATCTAGATAACGTGCATAACAATAACTATATTTATTAAAACTTAAAATAATTATTATGTACTTACAAGTACGTATTTGAAATAGTAACTGATTGTTATTTTTAGATTAAACTTGGATTAGAGTAAAATCATCTAAAGTCTTGAACATAAACATATTACAAAGCTTTAAAACAATTAGCCCCAAGTTTCTCAGCTCTAAATTTATATTACTAATTCATAACGTAGATCTAACAATGTGAGTATTAAATAGGTACCTAACTAAAATACACCCAAGGTCCACAAGAAATGTCAGTGGAAATTTGATACAAATTGTACCATACAATCGACTTCTGGTACTGTAAAAATACATACCTATTACTTATGTAATCATTTTATACTTACGCTATTAGCAACATATTGTTACTGCAGTAAATTAGGTTTTTAATACGTAGGTACTTAAGCTTGCAGCAATGGTAAATTAGTAGGAAAGAAATAAATAAGAAATACCTATCGCTCTTTAATGGTATTCATATAAAAACACAGAAGGTAGGTACTTACAATACAGAAAAATAATTATTAGAGTACCTACCTACCCACGGCATTAACTAAGGTATTATAGGCCATGGGTAACAATTTTTTTATTTTTTTTGTTATGTGCCTAGGTACACATTTTGTATAAAAAATATAGATTGTCAACTGTTGTTTTTACTAAAACGACATCCATAAACTTTTTTGCACGAGTGTACTGCTCAATACCATTGCCAACTAATATGGTCGGGTTATACGCGAAGATTTAGTATGGAAAAGTAATGAAAGCTAATTTCTCTTAAAATACAACACTTAGGTATCTGAATTTTTGGTCGCTTTATCTTCTGTAGGGGTAGTAATTTTTGTATACATTTGGGCAGAATTCACTAAGTTTTTAATAGGGAAATCTTGAAATGAAAATTTAACACCGTGACTACCGCCACCCCACCAATGGCATGGTATATCGCGTAAACTACTGGAGTACTAGTTGTGAATTCTGGGTATCAATTTTATCTTGCAGGGTAGTAAATTTCTATGTAGGTTTGAGGAAAGTCGCAGGCTCCTCCAACTTGGAATCAACATTCAAAGTCGTGGTCCTGCTGAACGAGCGAGCGAAAGTTATCATCGTTGATTTCTCGATAAATAAAAATGATTCAGTTCTGTTTTTTTTACGAAATGGATTACATTTATGGGTAGTAATTATTTGTATACTTAGAATAGCTGTAGCATGCCCCCGTTTTCGGCGCTCATGGTGGTCCTGCTGAATGGAGCGTGACTACCGCAGGACCACCTTCAAAGTCGATTTTCTCGAAAACTACTAAGGTACCAATTTTGTTGTTCGGGTACTTATTGGTACCAATTGAGTAGTTATTATTTACCAAATATGGAAGCGGTTGCTGTCGGGGTCCTGCGGTAGTCACGGACATTTTTGAGTTGGGAAACTGGTGGTTACCCATTAAAAACTCTGTGATTTCTTCCCAAATTATTCGTAATCATAGTAATCATACAAGGTTACGAAAATATGAAAAAAGCAACAAATGTTTAGGTAAATAAAAACAACATAGTACATGATCATGTAAGTTTATTTTATGACAAATAATAACGTTGTCTTACAAACATCCTCACGACAAAAATCAATATAATTAGTTTTAAATAACAATACATCAATTGACTAGTGAGGCAACATGTTGCAAAATACCCATGCGTGCAAACCCTGTCAAAATTGATATTTTTTTACGTATTTACAGTTATAATGAAAAGTATGGCCACAGATAATATAATAATAGCATACAGATGCCTCATCCCATACAAAGAAACCGTGCTGACGTATCTAGCGTTTTTCATCTGAATAAACCGATTATTTTTTGTAAATCGATCGCGTTCGGTTCCGTTCCACGGATATAGCGAACGCGGCAGATGAATAAAAAATAATCAGTACGTACAGTACGTCGGCAAGAATTCTTTGTATATGATGAGACCACTGGTATGGCACACACAAAACAATACATTGTGAAAAGTTTGTTTAAACATGATCTTCTCTTACATTATATAATTAGTCTGGAAGAAATTGCCAGAATCTAAGAACTGAAGTTAAGGAACTAACCAATGATGTTCTAGTAAACAGATATGTTATGAGCGCACGTATTGTAAAGACTCGAATACGTCCTAATTGGGACGTATAGTCTTTAGTCTATGTCACGCATGGCGAAGAGCGATACGCTTTGTTGAAAGAAAACAAAATTTTAAAAAAATCCGTCGTGAGTATTTATTAGAAAGTGTTCCAATTATGATACCAAAGTACATAAACAGAAGGGATCTCATAACATAATGTAAGTACGCAATACTTACACTTCAAATTACAATTTATTTCAAGTTTTTTTTTCCTTATATTCTGATATTTGTAGGTTAGAAAAATAATAGAACAAACATTGGTGGTCAGAATAATATTTGTTTACATTCACACGCAAGTGACAAACACGAGCTGTCTCTTTTTCTTGTTGGTTTTATCAAACCATCCCTTTCGACTTGTAATGAAATGTCAGATGAATGAAAACTGTGTGTGTGCTGCCGCTGCTGTGCGGCACACTTTTTCGGTTGTTTTGTGAGTGTATAACGTATCTTTTTACTAGAACATCATTGGAACTAACAAAATTGTATAGAAACAACATCACAAGAAAAGCTCTTATACAATTGAAGATATCAAATAATCAGTTTTTTTTTTCGATAGCATTCAAATCTCTGACCCCCCCCCCCCCCCCCCCCTAGCCAAGTTACAAACGTTTCCAAACGAATCTCTTTCTACAATCGTTAACGCCTTGTATTTATGTGGTCTGACCGACGTGACTTACCATTCAGATTTGAGTGTCATTCCCATACATTGATTCGTTTTCTACTAGCGTTATCGATTGTAGATTGTCAATTTAGCTACAGGTGCTGGTAAACTATTATAATACGAAACAAAACTAACACACTGCAAATATCGACAAATGAAAAATATTAAGATACTGCAAATGTCAACTGGCGACTGCGAGAAAAATCATAGACTACACGTTCCGCACTGTTGTAAGAGCAAGCTTATTAAATACTAGTTTCTGTCAGCGACTTCGCCTGCGTGTAAAGAGTTGTTTTATCCAAAGGGAACAGTATACCGGGATAAAAAGTCTAATGTGTTATTTCAGACTATAATCTATCTCTGTGCCAAATTTTACCCCGATCCGTTCAGCCGTTCTGGCGTGATTGAGTAACAAACTTTCGCATTTATAATATTAGTAACATTTAATTATCGACTGCAGAGTCGGTCATGTGTCACTGTCCCATTAATACTAGTCAAGCAATCCTAAATTAACCAATCATTTCGTATCTGACACCCCCACCCCTCCAGCAAATGATCATCTAGTAAATTAAAAATAAATTTATTTAGACTAAACCTTAAGAATAATACACACTTAAATTGTCTAGGGTTGCCAGATCGGAAAACGAAAATATCTAGACAATATTTGAAAATGTCGGGATTTTGAGGTTGTTGTCGGGAGTTTTTAATTTTTTAATAATAAGCTAAATATTGATGAAACATAACTAATTTAACTACACTTAATTTTTAGGCTGCCACATGTATTTGTCATTAATTTTACTACCAATTTGGGAAAATATTTTAAATTCAAACAATTTACTTCAAATTTCAGTCTTTTTACTAACTCAGCTTTATTTATATCAAAAGCCATACAATTTCTCTCTTTGGTATATAAATTATTAAACAAACTTAAATCTTTTCACAGTAATGCTTACAGGAATTGATAACACAAATAATCTGAAAGAAAGAACTTTCCAAGAATTTGTTTGTCTGGAGATTTTGAGTTTTGTCGGGAGTCTGGAGATCCTTTAAAATGTCGGGAATCCAGACGATGCCCGACCATCTGGCAACCCTAGGTCAGTCAGTTAAATTGATTTAATGTTGAGGCTACTAACTTAACACGAAACAATAGATACAACACTTTTTACAGTCGGTTCTGAGGTTTGTCTATGCTATTAAATTACCTATGTTAGCTAGTTATTTTAGCATCCCTACTTTTGCTTCGATTTTTTAATCTAAGGCCTCTTTCAATTTAGACGTTTCGTGTCGGACTGCTGCGGGCGCTGCGGCATCGAAGCGGTGCGTTTCGTACTGCGCATATCCG
The DNA here is from genome assembly GCA_949775005.1 of Orthosia gothica. NCBI lineage: Eukaryota > Metazoa > Arthropoda > Insecta > Lepidoptera > Noctuidae > Orthosia > Orthosia gothica. The sequence continues at coordinate 20,290,006 of OX459053.1, read as the reverse complement.
GTTGTTTTTCCCATACAATTAATGCACATAAATACTCGTCACGCTGTCGTGCGTGCGCGGCACCGACGGCGGAGGCCCCGCACTGCACTCTTGGTGTATAAATTGTATGAAAAACCGGCCAAGTGCGAGTCGGACTCGCGCACGAAGGGTTCCGTACAATTATCGCAAAAAACGGCATAAAAAAAAAACACGTTTGTTGTTGTTTGATGGGAGCCCCACTTAAATATTGATTTTATTCTGTTTTTAGTATTTGTTGTTATAGCGGCGATAGAAATACATCATCTGTGAAAATTTCAACTGACTATCACGGTTCATGAGATACAGCCTACAGACAGATGGACCGCGGAAGCTTAGTAATAGGGTCCAGTTTTGACCCTTTGGATACGGAACCCTAAAAATCAACCGGACGTGCGTAGTACGACACCCACACCGCTGCGCAGCGCCCGCAGCAATCCGACATGAAACGTCTAAATTGAAAGAGCCCTATTATTGTTCTTGTGAAATTTCGCAGAGTGGGTATATTTTTTTTATTAATTTAGTGACTTGTGGGCAAATTTCAGACGGAGGCGATATCTGCATCGTTACCAAGCCAAAGTGTTATAAAATAACTGGAACTGAAGGCACTAACATTTAATACAATTAATTGGTTTTAAGCACACACTAGCCGCGTTGATCTCATACGAAGTTATTCCCTGTTTTTTCCCTAGAAAACTAGAGCAAATATTTTTTTACTATAGTATTAATTCCGACCATGTCTCTTTGTTTCGATTATAGTTGATTAAATGGTGAAAATAATTTATTATTATTAAACAATTACTAATAAAACTTAAATAAGAATACTTTTATTAGAATCAAGAAACTGTTTTTTATATAAAAGGCACTGAAACAAGATAGGATAAAACTTAAAAGTAATTAGATAAATTAGAATATAGTTAACTTGGAAAAAGTATATAAATTTTATTTATAGATAGATAGGTACTATATTTTCTAAGAAATAAGGGCTTTTTTTTTAATCGTTAGAATCGATAATATCTAGACAATACATATTTGAAAATGTCGGAATTTTTAGGTTGTTGTCGGAAGTTTTTAATTTTTTAATAATAAGCTAAATATTGATGAAACATAACTAATATAACTTCTAAGTTTTGTAGGAGAAAATAGGGGAATACGAAATATTTATTTCGCCTTTTTTACACTAACAAAATCAGTTCGAGCTATAACTGTCCCTGTCGCACTCTTTTTGGGGTGGGTTTGCGGGAGCGCGAGGGCGATAGTTCCGTCGATTATCTATTCTTCAAAATTCGTGAAGACAGCTTATCCTCTTAACACACTATTAGCGACTAAGGCCCAGTTTTTTGATTCTCAGTTAAGTCAGGTAATAAACGGGTAACGGGTAGGTAACGCGTAGTTAACTTAACCAATTTACACAATTAATCTATACTAATATATAATAATAAGCTGAAGAGTTTGTTTGTTGGAATTGAAAAATTCTCTTAGTGTTGGATAGTCCATTTATCGAGGAAGGTTATAGCATAAAGGTGATAAAATCACGCTACGATCAATAGGAGCGGAGCATAAATGAAAAATGTTACAAAAACGGGCAAAATTATTCCTTTTTGAGACCTTCCGTTGCGTGCGCTGCGTAAAAGGTTTAAGTTACGCAACAATAATGTATGTAGGGTAGGTAGGGTTGATGGGTAGGTAGGTAGCCAGTTGACGGGGCGAAGCCGCGTGGGACAGCTAGTAATATTATAAAGAGGGAGCATTAGTTTTTAAGTTTGTTTTAATGGATTAACTCAAAAACTACTTAACCGATTTTGAAAATACTTTCACCAGTAGAAAGCTACATTATACCTGAGTAACATAGACTATTTTATATCCCGAATACGGGTCCTATGGGGGTGGGTCACGGGAGCGTTTCCACGGGGAAAAGCTATGGTCAAATATGCTAAGCAATTATTGTTAAATGATTTTATTTCTGTAAGTTGGTTTGTACAAACACTTTTACAGGTCTAACATATTTTTTTAAAACTAGATGAGGTCTGAGTTTCCTATCTGACTACTCTGAGAAGAAAGGCCGAAACAAACTCAGAGGTCACAGTCTCTTTTAAAGTCCTGACAAAATCTTTTTAGACTAACAATATTTATTTATTTATTTAATACTAGGAGAACCAACAACTATAACAGATGGATAACAGTTGTATATAAGACAGAGCCAATTACAGATTCTCACGGATAGAAACAGAAAGAGTAGTAGAAAACTTAGGATCACTAACAAGCACGATTCAAATGATTAAATAAACAACAATAAAAACACTTTAAAAAAGTCAGCATTCAGCCGAGTGCGTGCCGAATAGGTTTTAGTGGTAAATGGGTCAAATGAGAACTCTTTACAAAGAATATTAAAGTCCTTACTCGTACTTAATCGATGAATGAATGCGTTTTACCGAAATTTGAAACCATTGGTTAACTACAGATCAAAAAACGGGCCTTAGTAACGAAGCAACACCATCAAGGAAGTCATTTAAAATCTACTGTACTGACTGTTTGCATAATATAAAGCAAGTGTAGACAAACACAAATACACACTCATTTTATCATAATCTTTAATGATTAATCAACTTACTTATTATCCCTTGTTTATTCATATTAGAAATAATTAGGTCAAAGATATACTATTTTATACTGTGATTAGAATTCAGAGGTTAATTATTTATTTAGGTCATCAGTGAATGCAATACTGTCGTGTTTGGGCGGTTCCGGACTGCATCCGATCCGAATCCGAGAAATTTCGGTCCGAAGTAGTCGTAGTACTACTTGTAGGAGAGAACGTTACCCCAGCAAGAAAGTGGCTCCTAGAGTGATTATATGATTGGAACGTATAATTAGTGCTTAATCTGCTTTGAATGTGCGCCACATGAAAAAATAGAGCAGTTCGTCGTTTTTGAAAAAAATACGGAAATAACGATTACTGCTGGAGTAACGTTGTTCCGGCAGCAAAATTCTAAACGAATAATCGGAGTGAGAAATATTGGGCATGGGCAGAGAGCTTGTAGTTGTGCAAAAAACACACTGGCTTCTACGATGCAGGTACATAAACCTAGTTTAGAAGTCAGGGTTTTTCCACTCTGGAATACTAGGTTAAGCAATTTTTAGATCCAAATAATGTAATGCATATAAGAAGAAATAATATATGATTAAATATATATTATAATTGGTGCGTCAACAGGTTTTCGAAATATTGCATTTCCTGCTGGAGTAACGTTTTGAAGAATCGTGTATCTCTAAAACCATTGTATGTGCGCCTTTAGAATAAACATACACGACCAGCTCTTGATATGTGCGTTTTTTATGTGCCGCACATTCACAGCAGATTACGCACTAATTATACGTTCCACTCATATCACTCTAAGAGCCACTTTCTTGCTAGGGTAACGGACACCTTATAGCAGGGGTACGGATCAGTGCCGAACCACACTTAATATTTAATTATACAATATGTATATAAAACCATGTCACAGACAAACATCATTTTGCCAGAGTAATGTTATTTGAACTATTATTTTTATTGAAGCAAAATGGAGTAAAATTCTATAGACATAGCCATACCAGATTCTTATTGTTTTCTAAGTGCTGCCTATACTAAAATTATTACTAGCAGTGATATTATACTTTTAAATTGTTCGCTACAAAGTATCAGTGTGATTTTCAGTATGAGAATCCGTTTCGGTTAGTATATTTTAAATAAACGGATACTGGCTATCAATATGTATTAACTCAGGCCAAACACTCCATGAAACCATAAAACCCGTGATGCAGAAAACGCATTGCATCGTTATTGACGAACAGCGGCATTATGCTCGCGACGTTTGGTAATAAAACCAATACCGCGAAGTAGTGTTGGGTAACTCAGCACGTGTGCTAGCACACTTGTAGTGACTCACTTCTTTAAAAAGAGTCACTCACTCTTTTTATTTTGATGTGCTGGCACAGTAGCACACACCACAGATTAGCTACACAGTGCGACCACAGAACAACAAGGCACGATAACACTTGTGAGTTTTGAGAATGAGTTCGAGACAATGTTATTCTTCGTAGTAAACACCTCATGCGAGTCACCGAATGAGTCTCAAGTGTCAAGTGTGCCTGACGACAGCTCGCTCGCACACACACCCTCACTCAGAGGCAACCGCCCGCCGCCTCGCCTCATTCGTGGTAGCACAGTGTGGTACCAACTACCACACTTAGTTAAAAGAGTGCCTCGCACGATCCTCATTTTAAAAGAGTGTGCTACCCAACACTACCGCGAAGGAAGTTATTCCGATGCATTGGATCGCATCAGTTGCAATGAATTTTAAGGCCAGAGTTAGTTCAAAATGTAACACAAAATTGAGTACTAAATATACACAGTACAATGAAATGGAATTTGTCAATGCTTAATGCCGATTTTCAAAAATTAAGCTTACACTACAATCCTAACAACTGTGTCAGTAAAGTTATACGAATTTTAATTCAAAATTCAGCTCCAAAAACATGCAATTTTACACTGGTTAAAAACTATTGACAGCTCAAGGGGAACCATAGCACAGTATAAATATACAAACAGTATGGAAACAAACTACTTACCAACGCTCGAAACGGCACACTCACACAAACGTACGCACCGACGAGACCGCTCGGGCACTTTCGAGGTAATGTCAGTACTAAGTGCCGCGTCGCGACGAGTGGTCACGTATGTTTGTGTTAGTGTGCCGTTTCGAGCGTTTGTAGGTAGTTTCCATACTGTTTGTATATTTTTACTGTGACCATAGTATATTATTTTATATTTTTGTAGTTGACTGTATAGTACCCGGTCGTAAATATGACACATCGCGGTTTAGAAAGAGAAGGTATGAGAAAGTATGAGAAACAGAGAAACAATTTTACAAAAACATAAACTGAATTCGACGTGCCATAATTATGGCCAGGTACTGCAAAAGAAATACTGTTATCATCGCTAGTAATAATATCCTAATTACATTCACGTTTCCCAATGTAATCTATTGTCAAAAATATCTGGACTAGTCAAAGGTTTGAGCATGAAACACCATAGGGCGAATCCTAGTATGAAATTGCATACGATTAATACCCGTTGTAGAGGTGGAAACTCAGTTATTTCGCCAAAGTTCGGAAATCCCATGTGGTTGCAGAACATGTGTGCGACTAGAGGGGCTACGAAGTGTCCTGAAAAAAAATTATTATTAGATTTAATAATATATTCTGAACAAATTTTCCGTATTTAACTCAATAAGGATAAAATAATAATAGAATAGAACTATAGATATAATTTACTATTGTTGTTTTGTACATGAACAAATTTGAGTATACGAGGTGTGCGTAGTCGCAGCGCATAAATGTTGAACTTCTTAATTTCAGTTTAGCAGATATTTATTTTATGACGACGTGTAATTGAGTATGGTCAATGCAAATTTGTGCATCCAATCATTGGGGAGCTATTCAACAAAAACTGTTTTCGCTGGAACTACGTCATCCTAGCGGCACTTTTTTTCTTATGGACTTACGTAAATACTTTCAATAATTAGTGTGTAACAACAGACAAATGTGTATGTTTAAATAAAATTTGTGTGTCATAAAACTGCGGCAATAATCAAGTTTCCGCTGCGCTGACGTTGGCATCATATAAAAAGGTTTAGTGCAGAGTTGTATTTTTTTTTTACAATTATTCGACGTCATACACTAAATATCTGCTAAACTGAAATTAAGAAATTCGACATTTTTGCCGCTGCGACTACGCACTCGTACACGAGTACACTGTGTACATATTTTCATTTAAACAATATGGACCCTATGCAAATGTTGTTTAAAATATTTGAATGCCACCCACCTGTCCTTACAAACAGATACGCCGAATAAGCACCAAACATACTTGTGTACGTAAACTGGAATGCTGAAAATAAGGTAATACAAGTTATAAATAAATTTATAGGTAAATTATTACACAATACTATTCGTTTTTTCCTGGTGGTTATATTAACAATAATCAATATTATGGTAAAATACAAATAAATTCTACCTAGAACTGATTACATTAAACTAATTATAATGGCGTTAATTATTGCAAATAGCAGGATGTGGTTGCCCATTATCCTGTAGTTTTAGACGGTTTATAACTGCTCTGGAATGCTATAATAAATCAAAATTTCAAGGCAATTTGCAATGTCATCTTATCAACCCATAGGTTGCCTGCCTGTTTGTTTCTAAAGTAATCTGTGTACGTTATCCCAACCAAAAAAGTGACTCCTAGAGTGATATGAGTAGAACGTATAATTAGTGAGTAATCTGCTGTGTTATTTTCCGTCAAAGTATTACAACTTTTTATGGTTAACTAGCTGTCCCACGCGGCTTCGCTCCCGGAAAGTGGCTACCTACCTACCCAACATACATTAATGTTGCGTAACTTTAACCGCTAACGCAGCGCACGCAACGGAAGCTCTCAAAACGGAATCATTTTGCCCGTTATTGCAACATTTTTCATTTATGCGCCGCTTCTATTGGTCGTAGCGTGATGTTATATAGCCTTTAAACTTCCTCGATAAATGTACTATCCAACACAAAAAGATTTTTATCTACACTCACAACGTAATGTTCCAAATATGAATTCAAAAAATATTGCATAATCACGTACTTTATATTCGTGGATAAGTAAAATTTAAAAAAAAAACCGTTACAGTTCAACATTTTCCTTCGATTTTCAAACAACTGCATCATAAATTTACTTTTTAATTTATTGGCGCTGGGCTCATTGACATTGACAGTCTGCTATGAGAATCTAAATTGCCCGCCATACTGCATATTTTTCCTTTATGTCCGTAAGGATTGAGGAGCCACTTTTTGTATCTTAATCAAATTTATTTACTTATTTAGTAGTAAGTTTAAAAAATTTGTAGGTTCAATCCTCGATTTTGTAGTATAATACTTCAAAAGTTATATGGACATAAAGGTGGCTCCTCAATCTAAATGTTTGGATTGAGGAGCCACGTCAGATCTAGGAACATCATGGATTAATATTTATAATAATTTGGTATGATTTTGTAGTATTTGAGAGTATTTAGTAGACAAAATCTGAGCTCGGTTGCATTAAAATTAAAAAACTTATCATACATTATATGTGGCTCCTCAGACCATACATACGACTCGTCAGTTTTCAAAGAAGCAGTAGTTCAATTAATGCGCAATTTCTTTGTCGTTTAGTAGTAAGTATATTAGATTTGTAGGACAAGAATCAGTAATTAAAAATGAGTGCATTGGGAGATATGGCACATTTTAACTGGCTCCTCAATTGAGATGCTTCGGTAAATAGATTTTTCTCTAATATAATGATACTTGTGCCGAAATTAAATAAAAAAACCATCTTATTCTGTATAAATTATTACTAAATGTACGTATAATCCTGCCATAAAAAAGTAAATATCTACGAAGTTACTAGCAATCCTTTAATTTCCAATCATATTCTTTTGTAGGGTGTCCATGAATAAAGTTCATATATTTTTATCGTTTCCTGGCTTTTAAAAATACAAATAGAAATCTGTTTGTGTTTTTAAATTTTATTTCAACTCATTATTGAAATCCTTGACGGTCCAACAGATTGAATATTATTTATTTTCCTGTCTATTCCATTTACAAATTAGGGGCTCCATTCTCACTAGATATAAAATCATCATCCGCCTAGCCTTTTCCCAACTATGTTGGGGTTGGCTTCCAGTCTTACCGGATTCAGCTGAGTACCAGAGTTTTACATGGAGCGACTGCCTATCTGACCTCCACAACCCAGTAACTGGGTAACCCGATACCCCTTGGCAAGATTGGTGTCAGATATAAATAAAAATAGATATAAAATATTAAAATAAATTACGGTCACCAATTCAATGTGTATTATGAAAACAAGGAACCCTTATAGTTTCGCTGTGTCCGTCTGTCCGTCCGCAGCTTAGTTCTGGGACTTTTAGTACTTTTTTTTTTTTAAAAAACGTTGCCCCACACTAGGAATTTCTTCCTGTATCGTGGGTGCGTTTACAAACTTATTAACTCACATACACAAACACCCAGAGCCGGAACAACTATCTGTAGGTCATACAAATATTCGTTCCGTGCGGGAATCGAACCCGCGACACGCAGTGCAGCAGTCAATCGCTCAACCACTGCGCCAACCGTGCGCCCAAAAAAGCTATTATTTGGAATGGATATACATATTAATTACTCCGACAAAAGGATTTTTTTTCTCATTTTGCCCTTAAGTGGGATATCGATGAATAGGCCTTTAAAAATAATACGGTTCTTTTAAAACCATTTTTCTATTCAGGGATCTGTTTGAGTAAAATTAAGCTTTACATTGCTAATTTTTGTTAGAGTCAAGTGTGGGGGACACTTGACTCTAACAAAAATTAGCAATTTTATGCCAGCTAAATGATTGCTTTTTGATATGTGAAAAAAATCATGGCTGTAGTATGTATAACGGAATTAAAAGGAAAGTAGGCTTTACAACTTTACGAATAATAGTCGAACAACTTATAAAATGAACTTGGAAAAGTAAAAATTTTGGTCAAAAGACATTAATAATTTTTAATTTTTCAACTTTAACAAGTAATTTTTCTGAACCATGTACACGTAAAAACATACAATAAAAAAATCATAACATCCTTCACATCACATCACATCATCAGCCTATTAATGTTCCCACTGCTGGGACACAGGCCTCCTCTCTTTGTGAGAGGGAATGGGCCGTAATCCACCACGCGGGCCCAGTGCGGGTTGGTGGATGTCACATGTCTTCGAATTTTTGGTTCTAGGACATGCCGGTTTCCTCACGATGTTTTCCTTCACCGTGGTGGCAGCCCTGGCCGCTTTTAGGCTCCAACTATCAGGAATCCTGAGTAAAGACTCCAGAGTCAAGCACACGCGCATAAAGGAAGATGCGGTCAAACGAAGACCAATGATGGCATCACCCTGCGACAAAGCCCCAAAAACACACCACTTTCATAGGCACTACAACACAACACTAACAGAAGAACAGTGCGACTTCTCAGGCCTTAAAGAGATGAGAGTATACACCGACGGATCGAAGATCAACTCCGGTACAGGAGTCAGAGTCTTCTCACACGACCTCAATATAAACATATCCAGCCCGCTAGGTATGTTCAACACCGTCTATCAGGCGGCGTGTGTGGGCATCATACAAGCGGTCCACGCCCCAGAAGCCAGGAAGGTTACGGACACTACATACGTATACTCTCCGACAACACCTCAGTCCTTCAATCCTTACGGAAAAAATATATAACATCGAAACTAATACTAGAATGTCACAACGCACTGGAACAAACAACTGTATCTAGTCGTAACACGATGACACTGCAGTGGATAAAGTGACACAGCGGATCAGCTGATCACGTTCTCTTTGAATGTACAGGTGTCACCCAGATAAGAACACAAACCAGGTCATCCAGATCTTACACAGATGTTCTAAGAAAACGAAGGGAGGTGGGCTGGTTGGAATAAACACCAAACGGCTGCCATGACCCACGCACAATGGTCAACCTGAAGGACTAAGTGCGGAAACCAAACCCCCTAACATAGAACTAGTATTAAGCTCGACTTCTAATATAACGGCTTAAGGCGACGACAGTCGCCAACGACCTTGAGGGAAATAAAAACGCGCACTCGTTTCACACCCACAAATATCAGTAGTTTTTGTACTTTCCTTAATATTCTATGAATTTAAAAAGCCTTAGATCTAAATGGAGAAAATTAAATATTCTTTGAGATGGTAACATTTTCATTAAAATACGCTCGGCGGTTTTGATGCGATTGTCGTGTTTTTGTCCGTGTTAGACATAACTTTACAAATTAACAACACTTTGTTACACGAACTCAATTAGATTAGACTAGGTGTTTAGATATGATTCTCATTTTAAAATCAGCTACTGAGATGTCCGTAAGGATTGAGGAGCCATTTTTTGTATCTTAATTAAATTAATATACTTATTTAGTAGTAAGTTTAAAAATTTTGTAGGTTCAATCCTCGATTTTGTAGTATAATACTTCAAAAGTTATATGGACATAAAGGTGGCTCCTCAATCTAAATGTTTGGATTGAGGAGCCACGTCAGATCTAGGAACATCATGGATTAATATTTATAATAATTTGGTATGATTTTGTAGTATTTGAGAGTATTTAGTAGACAAAATCTGAGCTCGGTTGCATTAAAATTAAAAAACTTATCATACATTATATGTGGCTCCTCAGACCATACATACGACTCGTCAGTTTTCAAAGAAGCAGTAGTTCAATTAATGCGCAATTTCTTCGTCGTTTAGTAGTAAGTATATTAGATTTGTAGGACAAGAATCAGTAATTAAAAATGAGTGCATTGGGAGATATGGCACATTTTAACTGGCTCCTCAATTGAGATGCTTCGGTAAATAGATTTTTCTCTAATATAATGATACTTGTGCCGAAATTAAATAAAAAAACCATCTTATTCTGTATAAATTATTACTAAATGTACGTATAATCCTGCCATAAAAAAGTAAATATCTACGAAGTTACTATCAATCCTTTAATTTCCAATCATATTCTTTTGTAGGGTGTCCATGAATAAAGTTCATATATTTTTATCGTTTCCTGGCTTTTAAAAATACAAATAGAAATCTGTTTGTGTTTTTAAATTTTATTTCAACTCATTATTGAAATCCTTGACGGTCCAACAGCCTGAATAATAATAAGTAATACTTAAGTAGAGATCAACATTGTAAATATTCGGTATCTGAAAAACAAATTACTTTTCGATATTCCTTAAGAATTCGCTATTAAGGGTGACCTTGTTATATGAATGAAACCAGGATGACAAATTTTTAAATATTTTTTTTAACAAATCGACAATATAGAAATATTGGTAGGTATGTACAGATATTCTTCATGTTTTAGGTATTTAAATGAATTTCTACATCGTCATAAAACGTAAACCGCAATTTACCAAGTACGGCGGGCTTATTACGTAAGGAACAGCAATAATTGTACAATTATTGCGCGATCAATTTAGTGACCTGGCTACTGAGGCCTTTAAGCCAAGTCTTTTTTTTTGACAGTCACTTTTAACAGAAGCTATTTTATCTGTTCGATGATTTATAAAATGTATCGTTTAATGAATTAACCAGCGTATGAAAGAGCAACACTTCGTGGAGGCTGTTTTTTTACACTGTTTTTGCAATAGTCAATTTGATTACTATTTAGCTCCAATATTTCGATAAATTAATATTCGCAGATGTAAAGAATTTGTGTTAAGTACATATGACAGTGAAAATTTGATATTTGCATTTTATTTATTTATTATTTATTTAACCATTTATGCACACACACATAATTATACAAACAAGAAGAAGAAACAGAAAAATAGGTACATTTACATGTATGTCAATGTGTAAAATCAATTTAAATTTCTTCGAATTGTCGATTGTTTTAAAAATTGAATCGATAACGCATTAGAACATCACTTAGTAGACTACATTATCTCGTATTTGAGCTATGAAACATAAAAAAGATTTTTCAAATTTAATTTAGACATTGGCAGATTAGTCGACATCGGTGTTTGCCATATAAAAAAAATATATAATAGAATATACTTATTGCGGACTTATCACATTCTCATGTGTTTGTAAGCATTTAGTAGTAAACATATAAGCTTCGCTGAGGTAGCCAACACAGAATTTTTTTATACTGTATATAAAAAAATCCTCCACTTTACCGTGATCACTTCTGTTTCAATGATTCAACAAATAGTCCAGTTGCGTAGACATTAGAGACTCAAAACAACACCAATTTGTCATTTACATTTACAATATTCACTAGGAATTTGTTATTTCAATATTTATTCTTATATTATTATTCTAATTTGCGGATAATTAAAGTAGCCACAAAATAACATACGAAAAAAGCCGCCAAAAACTCAAAAACTTCTGTACCTACTCAGCCATCAGCGAGCGATTGGCAATCGACCAACAACAAGGGAAAAAGTAATCGCAATTTGACAGCCACATTTGCTCGCCGATCGCTGTCGCTCTGCTGTCAAAAACCATACGTAATACGAAATTAACGCGATCACCTTGCGATAAATGCACATTTCAGTTAATAGATTTTTATTGTTAGCAGTGCTGTCGTAAAATTATTATGGTGTGGCTATAGCTCATATATAATGCGGATTCGCGATTGAAGAGCAATTATTTCGCAAAAATATGCCTTCCAATTTTTTGACGTAAAGCGATATTCGCGCGATGATTGTACAATCTCTGCGCAAATATTGTTAATTGCTGTTTCATACGTAATAAGCCTGCGGAACCCATCGTGCGCGAGTCCGACTCGCACCTGGCCGGTTTTTTTTAATTTAATAATGTTTACGCTCGAAATGAATCTTAACTAAATGTTTGTACGAAGTTTCGAGTAAACGAGGTACCAGAATCTATAATGACAAGCAGATCATATACATTAATGGGCGTTACAGAATTTATACCTGGAATTAGCGAAGCTGGCATGGGGCACTATAAATGTCACTACCCAATGAAGGATGAGATGTTTTGTTACGACGGCTTCGATTCTCACTGTAAAATTCTTAAAAGCACCGACCAACCAATATTAATCCATTCTTTAGCTTATGTAGAAATTCATTTAAATACCTAAAACATGAAGAATATCTGTACATACCTACCTATATTTCTATATTGTCGATTTGTTAAAAAAAATATTTAAAAATTTGTCATCCTGGTTTCATTCATATAACATGGTCACCCTTAATAGCGAATTCTTAAGGAATATCGAAAAGTAATTTGTTTTTCAGATACCGAATATTTACAATGTTGATCTCTACTTAAGTATTACTTATTATTATTCAGGCTGTTGGACCGTCAAGGATTTCAATAATGAGTTGAAATAAAATTTAAAAACACAAACAGATTTCTATTTGTATTTTTAAAAGCCAGGAAACGATAAAAATATATGAACTTTATTCATGGACACCCTACAAAAGAATATGATTGGAAATTAAAGGATTGCTAGTAACTTCGTAGATATTTACTTTTTTATGGCAGGATTATACGTACATTTAGTAATAATTTATACAGAATAAGATGGTTTTTTTATTTAATTTCGGCACAAGTATCATTATATTAGAGGAAAATCTATTTACCGAAGCATCTCAATTGAGGAGCCAGTTAAAATGTGCCATATCTCCCAATGCACTCATTTTTAATTACTGATTCTTGTCCTACAAATCTAATATACTTACTACTAAACGACGAAGAAATTGCGCATTAATTGAACTACTGCTTCTTTGAAAACTGACGAATCGTATGTATGGTCTGAGGAGCCACATATAATGTATGATAATTTTTTTAATTTTAATGCAACCGAGCTCAGATTTTGTCTACTAAATACTCTCAAATACTACAAAATCATACCAAATTATTATAAATATTAATCCATGATGTTCCTAGATCTGACGTGGCTCCTCAATCCAAACATTTAGATTGAGGAGCCACCTTTATGTCCATATAACTTTTGAAGTATTATACTACAAAATCGAGGATTGAACCTACAAAATTTTTAAACTTACTACTAAATAAGTATATTAATTTAATTAAGATACAAAAAATGGCTCCTCAATCCTTACGGACATTTTCCTTTACCACTTTTATTTTATTTCAACTGTATGAGTGAAGATAAAATAGTGTATGCAACGGCATATAATTAGGTATTAAAACACTCGCGTGTTAATAATATCACATTTGGCTTCGCCTCATGTGATAAACCCACGCTCGTGTTTTAATAACCCATATTATATGACCATTGCATAAACTACTATTTCAATTCCAACCAGTATTTCCTGAGATTAGCGCGTTCAAACAAACAAACTCTCCAGCTTTATAATATTAGTATAGATACAAGCGTCAATGTGGACATATACAGTTTTCAGCGAGCTTATACGTTTTCTCATATAGGCACTGCGGATTTTTCTCGGGTTTTCAAAAAAGCGCAATTACTTGTTAATCTATACTTAATATTATAAAGCTGAAGAGTTTGTTTGTTTGTTTGAACGCGCTAATCTCAGGAACTACTGGTTGGAATTGAAAAATATTTTTGTGTTTGATAGTCCATTTATCGAGTAAGATTATAGGCTATATAATATCACGCTACGACCAATAGGAGCGGAGCATAAATCAAAAATGTTGCAAAAACGTTTTTTTTTCCCTTTTTGAGAGCTTCCGTTGCGTGCGCTGCGTAAACGGTTTAAGTTACGCAACAATCATGTATGTAGGGTAGGTAGGGTAAATGGGTAGCCACTTGACGGGAGCGAAGCCGCGTGGGACAGCTAGTTATAAATATTCACAGCACACAATAATCACAGCAGATTACTCACATCACTCCAGGAGCCACTTTCTTGTTGGGGTAACGTTCACAAGTAATCTGGGTTTAGGCAGGCCTCCGTCACTCCGCGCTTAGGTACGAGATAAGTGCCTACCGCGCAACGTTCACACTGCGGGACACAGCAAGCTATGGATTGACCATAGCGGATGTAGGCAGGCCAAGGAGGCATAACCCGCCATCGACAGCCCGTTCACGAAAAAGGCCCTACGACTGACTATGCAACAGTTGCATGCAGTCACAGCCGTAACGACTGGGCCTATTTGTCATAGGAATCACGGACAGCCCACTCTGCAGAGCAGAGGCGGATTATCTCTAAGGCAAACTAGGCAAGTGCTAGGGGGGCGAGGTTACAAGGAGCGCACGCGCGGCAGCTTTTTAACAAAGACAAATCAGGATCCAGTAGTAAGTACTTATACAATATAAAAGATTCTTTAATTCTATAGAGATGAAGAGCTTCCGAAGCGTGCTCCTTCTTGTTTATTCCTACATCGCCTGATTCCATAATAGAAGTTCGTAAGATACAGCTCAAGCAGATCCTTGTAAAAGTCATTTCCAGAAATTAACTATGCTTTGATTGCTATCAAGAACAATACTGATCAAAAACGTTATGTTGTAAGTGTAGCTAAAAGCATAAGATCGAAATTAGAACGACTAAAGGTATAATAGATTGCTTTCATGATCGTGGTTTGGGGTTTTATTTTGTTTAAGTACTAGTTATAATTTATAATAATTATGTATAATATGACCGCTGGAGGGGCGCCGATGAGGCGCTTGCCTAGGGCCTTCTCGACTTTTAATCCGCCTCTGCTGCAGAGCATGCATAATGCACGATGAGATAGCAGCACACCTGCTCCTAAGCTACCCTGTAATCACTAGTTACAGGGCCAAATACTTCGGTGACCCATGTACCCTGCAGGAGATAGTCGGCAGCACCAGGGCGCTGCTGGCCTTCCTCGAGGAGCTGGGGTGGATCGAATGAAGTAATCGAAACCCACCCGTACGCAAAATACGCGCTGGACATGAAGTCGCGGAAAGAGCCCGTCGAAACTAAACTAAATATATGCTCCATATAATACACGTACCTACCTGCCTAATTATTTTAAAACATATTAAAGGAATGTTATAAACCTGACTTTAATTTATTTCTTACTAGCTGACCCGGCAAACTTTGTTTTGCCATAAAAACACCAAACATTCATCTACCCTATCTACCCTACCCTACCTATCCTGTGTCCGTCTTCTGGTTCTAAGCTACCTCCCCACCAATTTTCAGGCAAATCGATTCAGCCGTTCTTGAGTTATAAATAGTGTAACTAACACGACTTTCTTTTATATATATAGATGTTCGTAAGCAACTGCATGCATTTGTCAGCGGCCGCATAAAAGCCGCTCGGCCGGCAAAGAAAATCAAACTCTCGCTGCGAGCGTTTTAGGCATGATTTCGTTCGTAGTGGACGCGGCGACGCTCTGTGTGCGCGTTATCGCGTAGGCTTTTTACAATTTCTTCGTGAGTGAAGTATCTGTTAAGTGAAGAAGCCCTACTAAGGAGTGGCAATTAAAATTGCACCGTAACTAGTTTCTGTCAGCGGCTTCGCTCGCGTTAATGTCGAATATTATCACAAGGGAAGATATTCCCGGGATAAAAAAATACCCTATGTGCTATGTCAGACTATTATCTACCTCTATGCCCAAGCAGATTGCCCATACACAGGCCCCTTATGAGGTATCGTGTCTGCGATTTCAATATTATACAAAAATAGGATTTATATTTTGTGTTATTTATCATCTGTGTCCTTTACTTTATACCAGTGTTTTTCAACCTGTGGGTCGCGACCCCCTGGGGGGTCGCGAAGCTTCTGTAGGGGGGTCGCCAGAGTTTGAGAGAACAACTTCACAAAAAAAACAATAAAGATTTAAAAGATTGATTTATTAAGTGTGAGGAAAATACAAACAAATTAACAAAAATGTTAATGAGAAGGTTGTGCTTGTCTTTGGTTAATCAATTTCTCCCATCGTGGATCTGTATTTGCTACACATAAAATTAAATCGTTTTCCAAATTTAAGCGATTTCTTTATACGGCCATTGATGAAAATGTCGACTCACATAGGTACGAGGTGGTAAATGGAATCAAATACTTCAAAACCTCAGTTGTCAATTCCGGATATTCTGTTTTTCTCCTTAACCAAAAGGTATTCAAATTAGCAGACTTGAATTCCAAGTTTAACATCCCATCGGCAAATAATTCTAGCAGATTCTCTTTGAGCTTAGTTGGCAAATTAACCTCATTTATAGCAGCATTTAAAAACGGATTTAAGATCCACCTGTGCCCAGTGTTCTCCGATGTCTCTTGCACTAAGAAGTAATGACACAATTGTTCTTTCAAATTATCTAACACCATTTTCATACCAGGTATATATGCCTTGATGTTTATCTCACATCCGACTTCTTCAGTAAAAGATTGTGTCGACGAAAATGAATCGAAGTTATTTTAATTTATAGACGACGACCACAAGTAATTTTTTTTTGTAAAGCCATGTATTTTGTCTTTTGCAGAGATGACATTTTCATGCTCAAATAAGTCAGAAAGAAAAGCTAATTTCAAAAGAAATTCCGGGTCGCAAATGAAATAAGAATATTCTGACTTGGCATGCTGTAAATATATTAAAAGTTCAGGATGAAGTTCCATAACTCTGGTCAGTACTTTGACTTTTGACAACCACCTCATCTATAAAAGCGAAGGGTCGGGGGGGTCGCGAAATATTTTTTCATACCAGGGGGGTCGCATCATGAAAAAGGTTGAAAAACACTGCTTTATACAGACAACAACAGATCAGTTTCCTTCACTTGGACATTTGTATGCACCTTATTGCATTGTAATAAGGGTTCATTTCAAGAACAGAAACATCGTTATATCTCGTGAATCCCGCAAAATAAATAAAAAATGTTTTCTAATTATGAATATAACATGTTTTTTCTACAATATACAACCAAATTCATCAAGATACAACTATTTTTTTAAAGGGGTCCAAGTTCCCTTACAAAATGGGCATTCTCCTTTCATCCAGATCCGTCCAGCCGTTTGAGCATGAAGAAGTAATAAATATACAAACACACACACACACACACATACTGACAAACTATCGCCTTTATAGTGTGACAATTGGCTATACATATTGAATACAGGCAACTATGGTATATAGTATAACTATGGTATGACGTTAAACTACAAAAAATGCGTATACGTATATGCGCAAAAAATGTTATTGAAACTGTCACCCGCACCATGCTACAGCGCAAAGAGTGTAGTAAAAACTTAATTAAAAAAATCAAAAAACCCGACTGCTTCAAAAGCGAACTAAAAAGTCGTAAACAAGGAAAAAATCATGCTGTGCTGTCGGAGGATACATTCGCGGGCTGGCTGACCAAAATCTGGTGTATCCTCCGCCTGCAAAGCATGATTTTTCCTTGTTTACGACTTTTTAGTTCGCTTTTGAAGCAGTCGGGTTTTTTGATTTTTTTAATTAAGTTTTTTTATTTATAACTTTTTAGTTATTTTTTTTCGAATTAGATACATTTAAACATATAAGTGATATATATTTTTGAAATCACCTCTTGCAATCCTTTATTTTGATACCGCACACGATGGGTTTGGAAGAAAAAAAAAATTGGGCCCCCCCAATATGGCACCCAAAAGCCGCCATTTTCCTATTATCCAATTTTAATGTAGCCTATGACACTCGCAGGGTTAAGACGCATCGATTGACGTATGAATCATCAAAATCGGCCAACGCGTTTGGTCTCTGGAACGCCATATAGGAACAAACATACATACATATATACATACTTACATACATACATACATAGACTGATAAACACAATACCCTCCTTCGGCAGTCGGGTAAAAATTGTTTTACAATCAAAATATTATCAACATTCAATAGTCAGCCATACTTACTTGAGATCATAAGGGCTGTCTTGAGTTCAAACCCAGCCTTCATCTGTTCAAATATATGGTGGAAGTGAGCTGAAAAAGAAACAAAACCACTTCTTATTTATATTCTTGTCACCACTTTTTAACCCCCGCCGGAAAAAGAGGTGTGTTATAAGTTTCACGTGTGTTGCTGTGTATCTCTGGCATCGTGTATCGTGGCACGTGTGTCTGTGGCATCATAGTGCCTAAACGGATGAACCGATTTTGATTAAGTTTGTTTTGTTTCAAAGGTGCTTTTGTCGAGAGTGTTCTTAGCTATGTTTGAATAAAATCGGTTCAGCCGTTCAAAAGTTATGAGCGTTTTACTGTTTGAATCGGGGTGTTTTTAACCCCCGCCGGAAAAAGAGGGGTGTTATAAGTTACACGTGTGTTGCTGTGTATCTGTGTGTCTGTGTATCTGTGTATCTGTGTATCCGTGTATCTGTGTGTCTGTCTGTGGCATCATAGCGCCTAAACGGATGAACCGATTTTGATTTAGTTTTTTTTGTTTGAAAGGTGATTTTGTCGAGAGTGTTCTTAGATATGTTTGAATAAAATCGGTTCAGCTGATCAAAAGTTATGGGCTTTTTACTGTTTGAATCAGGGTGTTTTCGCAAGATAAATGTGTCGGGGGTTTTTAAATTTTACTTGTAATTGTCAGTGATGTATAATTGCATATTAAGGCACCTTGAATCAATGATGTCAGACAGTCATAATAATATTATGTCAGACAGTATCAGAGTATTACCATAGTATAAATATGGACAAACAGTATGGAAACTACCTACAATCACCGGCACCGTGCGTATTGACAAACTACAGGCGTAACGCTTTTTGTATACGTAGCGTTGTAGCTTTCAATAAGTTGCCAAACACACTTGGAAGTTGATATCTTCTGCACCGATGCACACAAAATTAGAAAAATCCTTGGCAAAGAATATTTTAGCGGCAGCCGGGAGTGAGTGCAAAATAGTTTTTGTTAATTTAGTGTAAAGTCATATTATGTATTAGGTATTTAAATGTTGCACGAATCCATTTATTTCAATCTTTCTTTTTAGGGTTCCGTAGCCAAATGGCAAAAAACGGAACCCTTATAGATTCGTCATGTCTGTCTGTCTGTCTGTCCGTCCGTCCGTATGTCACAGCCACTTTTTTCCGAAACTATAAGAACTATGCTGTTGAAACTTGGTAAGTATATGTATTCTGTGAACCGCATTATGATTTTCATACAAAAATAGAAAAAAAAAACAACAAATTTTGGGGGTTCCCATACTTGAAACTGAAACAAAAATTTATTTTTCCATCAAACCTGAAAGAAATTTGAACAGGGTGGGGTATCTATGGATAGGTCTTCAAAAATGATATTGAGGTTTCTAATATATTTTTTTTATAAACTGAATAGTTTGCGCGAGAGACACTTCCAAAGTGGCAAAATGTGTGTCCCCCCCCTGTAACTTCTAAAATAAGAGAATGATAAAACTAAAAAAAATATATGATGTACATTACCATGTAAACTACCACCGAAAATTGGTTTGAACGAGATCTAGTAAGTAGATTTTTTTTAATACGTCATAAATCGTAAACCGCAATTTACCAAGTACGGAACCCTTCGTGCGCGAGTCCGACTCGCACTTGGCCGGTTTTTTTATGTTTTTATTAGTCTGTAAGCTTTCTTTAAAATAAATAAATAATCGGTCGAAACGGAACACTCAAAAAAACATACGCATCGACGAGACTCCTAAGCAGCGTCCGAGTGCTGTCAAGCTGTAGTGCGAGCCGCTTAGGGGTCTCATCGGTGCGCATATTTGTGTGAGTGTGCCGATTCGAGTGCTTGTAGGTAGTTGCCGTACTGTTTGTCCATTCATACTGTGGTATTAACAGTACAGTTTAAATTACAAAGTTGTAAATTTACCTTTAGTTCTAATAAAACAAATATCCAATTCAAAAACTCTTTGTTTTCAGGGCCACGTATTGTTTTTACTATCTTTTCTACATTGCTTTGTTCAAACTAGTATGTTTAAAAAGATTATTTTACTTTCAAACTGCTCTGTAGAAAATAATCTTTTTTTAAGTTAAAATTGTTTCAAATTATGTATGATATTACTGAAAATCTTTAATAGGTGATTTGTTGCTTTCTTGTTGTAATATTTAGAATCTAAAATAACATTTAAGATTTTGTATTTCTTTAATAGAAATATGTACACAAAAAGCACACTGTTGTCTAATCTCTAAATTAAACATTACTTTTTAGGAGTAAGTAGGAAGTACTTACTCCTAAAAAGTAATGTTTAATTTAGAGATTAGACAACAGTGTGCTTTTTATTTTTTATATGCTTTATTGTACACCATAATATACAGTAGTAAAAAGAAACTTGAAACTTATACACATACAATAGGTGGCCTTATCGGATTCCGCTATCTCTTCCAGGCAAACTGGTATGGACAGTAATTGCCTGGACATGAAGTTGACGATAACAGTGTTAAAATGCTTTATTATAATAGATACACAGATAAATCCATAATTATGCTATCTAATATATACATAAAAACGAAATATAATGGCAATAAAAATAAATGATTATGTCAATTTGTACACAAAACAGGTTTCTCCTTACCAGACTGCACTTATGCAGTTTCAATACAAATTGAAGTTTACGTTAATGCAAAGGAGTGTAAGTAAAAACTCACACCAAGCCCACTGATAGCCAGATTTTTGAGGTATTAAGGTTTTCAAACTTAAACTGTAGGTACAGGAAAAATATTAACATGTAACAAAAGCCCAGTCTACATAATCATTAGACATCTCTAAAATATTGCTTTAGGCATCTTGTGTCTAGTGCTACTTACTTTAGAAATCCAATTAGCTTTTAGAGAACAGATTTAACATTATATAACAAATGATTGAAATTTTATATTCACCTATGCCAAAGAGAAGTGGCCCAGCAAACACAGCAGACATGGGCTCTACACACTGGGTTAGCAGTGGTATCATGCAGGCTCTGAAGACCCATTCTTCACTCAGTGGCGCCATGAAGTGGTTCCTCACCCATACAAGGTCCTGCCAGCTGGACAGCCAATACATTGGCTCTGGAGAGCAAAAGAAATAAGTTCATAAAACTCACTTATAATTTTATTATATAAAAAATAAACTAGCAGTGAAATTAATCATTTTTAGACACAAATTACTTACAAGATTAAATGTATTTCTTCAACAAAACAAAAAAAAAGATCCAGATCATAGTGAGATTCCATAAAAATAAGTGTTTAGTACCTGCATACAGCTTCCAAGTTCCGGATAAAAACTGCATAGTTAATGGTCCCAAAAAAAGTGTAGCAGTCAAAAAAAATGGCGAAATCATGGCTGGTATAATACCAGACCACCGTAGTCCAAGATGCTCATACAAGTCGCCTTTACTTAAAGACTCTTCAGTGATAAAATACTGAACAAGAAATGGTGCCAGTAACATCATAACAGACACACTAAAAAATCTTCTTTTAATTGTAGACGGATGATCTCTGAAAATAATACATTATCAGTCTTGAATATCCTTAAGGCATATCACATAGTTAATTAATTATTTTCATTACAATTACCTGCTCAATGTAGACCTCCATACGTACAAGCTCGCAACATATGAAATTGTTAGAAAGATACAGGCACAAACAGAAAAACTGCATTGACTTACACCAAACCAATCATTGGAAGACATTTTTAATAGATAAGTACAAGGACAATATTAGCCCGACCGAATTATATAAATAAAATAATGAAAATTACGATTTCAAAACACCATCAGAGACAATGACATTTTGTTTGAGTTGAGAGACAGCAGATGCGAATGCGAGTGCGACAGCGACACTGACAGACAAGTCTGACAACTTGACAAGACAAATGGATAGGGATGGTTCCGATATATCAAAACGTAACTTATATCGGATATGTGTTCGATATCATATCGATATGTATATATCAAAATAACCAATATCACAAAACTGTGTCGAATCAAAACTTCTACTTGCGAGCGAGAACGAATAAGTCAAAACTTAGATTTAGAACCAAAACAATGCGAAAACGTACAAACTACGAACAAAACGCAAACTTCACAAACGATAGGAACCATAAGCGCTACCTCTCTTTCTAAGTATTATATATTCCTTTATTGGTTTTTTTGGTTAAGATGCAGCAAATACGAGGTAACTTCATTTGAAATAACATTAGAAATTTTTACAACCCCTTTTTACATTTCGTTCAACCGATTTTCAGTTCTATCCCGTAAATATAAGGATTGCATAAAAATGTTAGAAAGAAGGTTTTTATACTTCAATGTAAATACTATATGATCGAGTGAACTCATAAGACAGAGTTTAAATCTGACATCTATGCCATTGTGTTAATTGTTTTTCACATTGTGTCATGAATTTTCTGATGGTTTAAAATCTATTATATATATATAATATCTATTTATTACCAAAATCCAAGTATCAGTTCCGCATATTTATTCAAGATAACTGCGTGCGAGTTAGTTGATGTGAGCAGTGAGTTATACAGCTATAGGCTTACACCAATAGATTATGGACCGTTAGTAAGTTTTTCCTGATAGAGAATCTTGGACAGTGATCGTGATCGAAGAGACAATTATGGTCAATAGCAGTACAAGTACGAGTAGTACGACAACTAGTATGATGTCTAGTAGTAGCTTACCTGCATTCGAGAAGTTAGAGGGCTCGTCAAATTATTCGACGTGGAAATTTTTAATGCAGCTGTCATTAGTTCATGACGATCTGTGGACCTACGTAACAACTACGCCAGCTGCCAGTGACCTACTAGTATACGTACAGGAGGATAAGACTGCTAAAGAGGCTTGGCAAGCATTAGAGAACAATTGCCATGATTAAGGAGTGATAAATAGGTGTCGGTTGTTGGGAAACCTTGTCACCTTGAAGCTAGATGCAATTAAGCTGTATGAAGGACTACACTTCATCACTATGATGAAGGTAGCTCAGCAATTACGTGACATCGGTAAGGAAGTAGACGATGAACTGCTAGCAGCGATCTGAGCGATCATGCTACAAGGACTTACTGAAGAATATGCACCGCTGAAAATGACAATAGAGAATGCCAACATCACACTGTCATCAAATTATGTCAAAACCAAACTGCTTCAACAGGATAGTCCAATACCTTCGAGATCCAACGAGAATGCTTTATTTGCAAGAGATAAATGTTCAAGATACAAGAGTAGTTCTTCGAACAGTGGAGGCAATAATAAGCAAACGCAGCAGAAACGTGAGAAGCAGAAGAAAGAGATAAAATGTTTTGTGTGTGGAGGTCCACATAAAGCATTGAGTTGTCCCAAGAATCCCAATGTAAACAAAGACAAGAAGGAATCTACATTACTTGCATACAGTACCATGGACAGCAGCAACAATGAGTGGATAGTAAGCTCAGGAGCGTCATCTATCTTGACCTATCGGAAGGATTGGCTGACTTATTATAAAGACTTTAATAAAGTGCAGGATACTGTAGCTAATGGTCAAAAGTTGTATGCATATGGTTCAGGAGATGTCATTAGTATGCAATTCGGAGTAAAAGAGGTAAAGTACGTTCCTGGATTGTCTGCGAGTCTATTGGGTGTGGATACATTGGTGATTAGAAACAAAGTAGTCGTATTTTCCGAGAGAGGGTGTGATATATATGACAAGGATGAATGTTGTATAAAAGGAGGAGTGAGTTACAACTGTAAAAGTGAGAATGGAATTTACAAGTTTAAATCCAATATTACAGAACCTTACTCAGCATTTGCATTTTCCGTGGCTGATAAGTACGAGCTTTGGCATAAGAGACTGGCACACCTTGGAATACCCAACATGAAGCTGTTGAGAGATGGTTTGGAAACAGGAGTAAGGGTCAAAAATCCGGATCCCTTACAATGCTTGAAAGGTAAGCAAACACGAACACCATTTAATAAGAATAGTACAACGAGAGCAACTGAAGTACTTGAGCTTATATATTCAGACATTTTATGGTCCAATGAGTACGGACTCACACGGCGCCATGAAATATTTTCTTTTATTTATTGATGATAAAACGCGGCACACTTTCGTTTATTTCTTGAAGAAGAAGAGTGAAGTTTTTCCCAAGATAGTGGAATTCAAGTCACTTAAAGAAAATCAAATGAATAAAAAAAAAACATCGGTCTGATAATGGAAAGGAGTTCGTGTACAAAGAGTTTAGTCAACTATTTAGAGAAAATGGGATTATTCATCAACTAACCGTTGATTACTGCCCCGAACAAAATGGCGTTGCAGAACATGCTAACCGCACTTTAGTCGAGAAGGCTAGGTGTATGCAAGCTGAAGCATGCTTAGACAGAAAGTACTGGGCAGAAGCTGTCAATACAGCAGTGTATTTAAAGAACCGCTCACCCACAAAGGTTGTTGAGGTGACGACTCCCTATGAAGCTTGGTCAGGATAAAAACCCGACTTATTGTACGTGAGTTGAAAGTTTTTGGTTGTAAAGCTTTCATGCACATTGACAAAGCTAAACACAAGAAGCTCGATGCGAAGAGCAAGGAGATGATCTTCGTAGGATATTGCGCAGAATCCAAAGGATATAAGCTTTGTGACCCCATCACAGCTAAGCTTCAGAAGTCAAGAGATGTGACTTTTTTCGAGAACCAGTTCTTCAATAAAAGAAAAAAGGTAATTCCAAAAGAGAATGCTCCTAGTGAATTTCTAAATGTTGAAATACATGGAAATGAAAGGCAACAAGAACTGACGCAAAAAACAGTATCTCTGGTAAGGACATTACTACGACAGAAACTATGGATAACGAAGATAACTTTGAAGATTGTACTGGAGATGCTACAATAGAAGAGACTCAAGTCGAAAGAGACGAGACACTTGTTACCTTAAACGTTCAGAAGAAGCGATTGCCACCTGAAACACAAGTGGATAATAACAGGAGATATCCACAACGTGATATAAAGTCCAAAAGTTACGATAACTTTTACTTGTATAATGCCACGGAAGGACACAGTGATGATCCAATCACTGTCGAAGAAGCTCTCAGCAGACATGATAGAGAAAAATGGCAGGGTGCCATTAATGCTGAACTAAATACCCTGAAGAAGAATGGCACTTGGAGCCTAGTCAAGCTGGATAAGTCTCATGTTAATTTTAATGTGGTGGATTCCAAATGGATATTTAAAATTAAAAAGGATCATGGGGGAAAGAGAGATATAAAGCTAGACTAGTAGCTCGAGGCTTTACAAAGAAATTCGGACAAGACTACACGGAGACTTTCTCGCCTATGATTCGGCACAGCACATTGAGATTGCGACTATTATTCGCTATTGCTGTTGAGAATGAACTTTCTAGTGATCAGATGGATGTGGTTACAGCATTTTTGAATGGAAATTTGATGGAAACAGCTTATTTGAATCAACCTAAGCTTTGTGAAGAAAAAGGCAAAGAAGACTACGTATGTTGTTGAAGAAAGCCCTGTACGGTCTCAAACAGGCACCCAGAGCATGAAATAAGGAACTACATGATGCTCTCATTAAGATGAAGTTCAAGAGATCTGAAAATGAACCATATGTTTACTTCATAAAAAGAGGAAATAACATTGTCTACATTGCAGTGTTTGTGGATGATATCTTGATATTTTACGACAATGATATTGAGAAAGAAAAAGTCAAGAACGAATTGAAAACCAAGTTCAAAATAAAGGATTTGGGCAAAGTAGATAACTTTCTAGGAATGAAGATACATCAACATGGTAGTAAGATTACTGTTGATCAGGGTGAATACATTCAGAAAATTCTGAAAGAGTTCGGAAAGTCTGTCTGTAAACCAGTGAAGACACCGTTAGAGACTGGTAGAAAACTCGAGAGACCCGTGGAAGAGAATTTCATCCCACCTAAAGATATTCCCTATCAGAGACTAATTGGTTCTCTTATGTATCTAGCTTTTTGCTCGAGACCTGGTATAAGTTATGCCGTTGACTATCTTAGCCAGTTCAATAGTTGTAATACAAGTGAACATTAGAGTGTAGCAAAGAGATTATTGAGATATCTGAAGGGAAACAATCAATTATAAACTTAATTTTGAGAAGACAGGGAAACGTCTAGTTGGATACGTAGTCGCTGATCATGCCGGAGATATCAGTGATAGGAAATCTTATTCTGGCTACGTATTCATTTATGGAGGAGCTCCTGTATCATGGGAAAGCAAGAAGCAACGTACAGTAGCCCTCTCTAATGCAGAGGCTGAATATATAGCCATGTCTGAAGCATGCAGAGAGTCAACGTTCCTCAAGCGGCTTATAGAAGAGCTTACCGGAAAGGAACGCCAAGCTATCATGGTATAATCTGATAGTCAGCTATTCAGATAGCGAAGAATCCAGTTCATCATCAACGGACAAAACACATAGATGTGAGAAGTCACGACATAGGAGATGCATTGAATAATAATATTGTGAAGGTGGAGTACCTGCAGACTGAGGCAATGACTGCAGATTTTTTGACAAAATCCTTGCCACGATGTAAGAATGAGTTTTGTGTGAAAGAGATGAATTTGAGTGTTTGATAATATTTATTGTTGTGGTGCTATGAGAGAATGATGATTGATGATGAGGATGCGGATACTATATAGTTATTTCATTGAGGAGGAGTGTTAGAAAGCAGGTTTTTATACTTCAATGTAAATACTATAATTATGATCGAGTGAACTCATAAGGCAGAGTTTAAATCTGACATCTATTCCATTGTGTTAATTGATTTTTCACGTTGTCATGAATTTTCTGATGGTTTAAAAATAAATGTATGTGTTACCAAAACCCAAGTATCAGTGAATACATTCAGCATCTAATTTTCAAGATAACTGCCTGCAAGTTAGTCTGTGTGAGCAGTGAGTTATACAGCTATTTGCTTACACCAACACAAAAGCATAAACCTGTTACCAAAACTAACTATGCTATTTGTCTATAACAGTAAAAGTGTTAGCCTCCGTTTGCTTCAGTTCGCGTTCATTGTTAGTTTGCTCACCTAAATAACATGTTAACTTTTGCAAACTGTATATCGATATCTGAAAACCGTTTTCGATATCGATATGAAAACTGTATATCGGTTACATAATCGTTTGCGCAAAAAACGAAAAACGCCCATCTCTTTAAAGACTTCTGCTGCGATGACATTTGATTTAATTGCCACCAGTAAAAAACAAAGTGTAGAATGAAATGAAAAAATAAAACATTTTGCAACTTGGTGAGGTCTCTAAATATTGAGCAAACTTCGAGCTTTGTGTATGCTCCTGAGCATTTGATTGAAACGTATTGTAAAGCTGAAAATAGCTAGAACAAGTGGCCGCAAGATCGAATGTTATGCAGCAAGCGCTGCATACAAAAAGCGTTTCACAAAATATGATCATGGATAAAATATAGATAAATACAATTCTAAAAGTTCAGATAGAACATGGTAAATGTATAATTGAACTTTAATATGTGGTTTACACTTAAATGAAATCAAAAATATAAATTGCTATTATTAGAATGGTTTTAATTGGAACGCGTTAATAAGTAAAAAAAACATTTATTGTTATGTCGTAGATGGCGCTGTGATCGGTCGCCATGTTAATCCGAAATCCGCCATATTTTTGCTGAGAGTCGCCCATCGCTTGAGGGTAGTGTGGGTTTTCATCATAATTTATTCAGATAATGATTATTATCAGTTTAATATCATAATTTTAGTGTCAGTGATTAGTGTGATATTTATATAACAATAGAACTATCATCTAGCAATAACCAATGTGGTTATAATCTCTGTTTCCCGTTTGCCTGCCCAATCTAATCTAAACAGAAAATGGCCGACGGTGTTGGTGCGGGTGTCTCCTTTGTTTAGGGCTGAATTCTAGTGAAAATAAGTGTTAAAATAAATAATGCCTAGTGCCTCGTTTTCCTCTTCGCGTTCTTACGTTCGTAGATCGCGGAGAAAAGGCGGACATCGAATACCACTACCTTCTAGGACACAATCCAGTAAGTAATCCGGGTCGGCCGAAGTCGCCTCGATCTTTAGAAATGCTTCGTTATCCATATTTCCTTGATCATGTAACTTTGAGTTACACGTTAATGCATTTGGAAGTTGTTAAGTAGTGTTGTAATGGCTAATTTATGCAGCTGTATTATAAATTTGACATTCCGATTTATACGAAAATGTTGGAGCTTGGTATTGGATTTTGAATTGGTCGATCATTGTTCCTCTTACGTTGATTGACATGTAAATTCTTATTTCCATACATCCAATGTTTCATGATGATATCGGATAGCGCATTTCAGTGACATTTTGCGCAATATGGGTATTGATTTGCTAGATGAAAACTTATTTTACACAGAATGACGAAACAGCTGTTCTGATACATTGCCGAAGAGCCGATGTGTATTTGTGTGCAGTTATGAAACTTTTTCATTTTAGTTCTCACACATGGACCTAGTGTCGAATACTTGTTTATTTTTTTTGTCTCATACCCATTTTTATGCTCCACAACCAAAAAAAATATGTACCTGTATGACATTGGAGCCTGTCAAAATCTAGAATGAGCACTTTAAAATGGACACTGTATGCCAGTTAGAGTATATTTACGTAAATGTTATTTGATTTTGGACTATGTTAACATTTTATCACACCAAAATCATAGAGAACTTGTGTTTTTACTATCTTTGTGGTTAACTTTTGTATGAAGCATTTATAATGTTGAAGTTAAAACTAGTTAATGTGGTTATTTTTTCCAAATAATGAAACCTGTTTAATAGGTAGTACAATATATGAATATCATCATATAGCTATTGTGTTAATTCTTACCTAATTATGTAGTATGTCTAAATATTTCATGTGCCTTTGTTCTCATGATTAAACATGTGTTGTACCTACAAATAATTTGTGAATAACTATAAATATTCAATACTTGGTTAATTGTGAAGGACACAAAGATATGAGGAAGTATAATTTAGTATTGATATTTTTGCATAATAACCTCGCAAGTTTTGTCAATGAATACCAGTTTTGAATCAACAAACTTTAATGTTGTCATAGCTTTATCAATGCATGCAGAATATACTATGTTATCATGTGTAATGATTATAATAAGATAAGGAAATATGTTGGTTAATTAGATTTTATTGTGCTAGGTACTTGTGGACATGTGAAAGTGATGAATGATGAACCTCTAGGGGTTAAATTTTCACTATTATTAGTTAAAGGGCAAAATCTACAAGTCCATGATTAGACCTGACATACTGTATGGATCAGAATGTTGGGCCAAGAAATAGATGGATGATAAGAGATTGCATGTAGCAGACATGAGAATGTTGAGATGGATGCGCGGAGTGACGAGAATGGATAAAGTGAGAAATGAGTATGTTAGAGGAAGTTTGAA
This sequence comes from Orthosia gothica, assembly GCA_949775005.1. Lineage (NCBI taxonomy): Eukaryota > Metazoa > Arthropoda > Insecta > Lepidoptera > Noctuidae > Orthosia > Orthosia gothica. The sequence continues at coordinate 20,260,135 of OX459053.1, read as the reverse complement.
AGTGGCGTCAGTAACAGAAAAGTTAGTAGATGGAGGGATGAGACACATGTTCCTAATAGAGTTATGAATATAAATGTGGATGGATGTATGAGGAGTGATATGAAAGAAAAGGGAGTCAGTTATACCAGGACAGGACGGTATGGACTTCAGTGTTGCGCCGACCTCAAGTAACATGGGATAAGGGCAGGCAGATGATTATCTATTATTATGATTGAAAATTGCACAAAATGTTGGTTTTATTTTGAAAGGCCAACGGCTCGTAATTTCATATGCAATTAAATAAGCTTATGAATATGAATGAAATAATCAAAAATGAGTCACAATATCTGAAATTCAATGTAATGAATTGTTTGTTTCAACTTACAGCATTCATTCATGGAAGTGACTCATTATAGCACAATATTAGCAAATTCTCACTATAGATTGTATAAATAGTTTCTATTTTATCTGTTCACAATTAAAAAGGTAATTTTGCATGCCACTTTATCTTCACAACCAAATCTTAAATGGGTCAAAAGTTTTGGCAACATATCAAACTACTTTCTAATATGTTGCTGGTACAAGTGGTACTGAGGCCTGATTTAGATCTTTTTTTAAATCACCAGAGCATGTGAATTTGTTTTACCAACTGAATGTGAGAAATTATTAGTAAGATCTGGCAACAAATTAGCATATAATTTCATACTTATTTTAATCAATAATTAGGTAATGGTCTTGTTTATCAATAAAACAAGTTCTGTTGGTATTTCCAACTGAATTATCAGTCCCATAAAAACTTGATAAATGGTTTGTTTGTAAACAGTCTACCTTAGCAGTACTCTGACCAGACTGGCCATTACACACTTTGCATTATATAAATAAAACAATATTTTGAAGGGGCTTTTGACAGAAACAGTAGTAGAGAATTTTTTCCTATTTCCATGTTCTGTTTGTAATATAAATTTCATGCAATGTTTCTAGGTAACTTGAAATACTTACGTGTTTTAAAGACAGATTTATTGAACTTTTGTGTGACTAACTGTTTTACAAGAAATAATAATGTTAACATGCCTTTGTATATTTCCATTTCAGATGTGTGCATCTTCTCTGGTTGTGTTCAACAAAAATATTGTGGATAGGCAACTTATTATTTTTTATCTCAGCAATCATGTCACTGAGATGCAAACGAGTTTTGTTGTTAATTTAACCTGTAAATTCTGTTTCTTTTAAAGACTCATCACCTTATAAATTGAACTGAATTTTCAACTCCGCTATGGCTTTTGGTGAGTTCCCCATCTACAGCTGCATGTAAACTTCTCATAGCATCTTGCAATCAAGCCTATGTACACATATTCTTTTCATCAACTAAAACTGACTTGTTGTTTAATTGCAGGCGAGCCATGTGAGTCAGTTCCCTGCCCCAACAACGTGACCGGCAGTGCGATGGCGGCGACAGCGGCGTGCGCGGGCGCGAGCGGGAGCGGTGGCGGGGGTGCGCCGCCTGTGCCCGCGGCCGCGCCGGCCAGTACGCCGGGACACCACAGCCCCTACGACCTCCGCCGCAAGTCGCCGCCCGCCTACCATGAGCCCGGCCCCTCGGGCACTTGCTCTCTACCCGCTAGAAAGAGGCCTAGAACGTTAGTACGACATTATTGTTGCCATCCCGATCTTGACTAAACTCCTTGCGCTGGAGCATGGTGCGGGTGACAGTTTCAATAATTTTTTTACGCATATATGTAAACACTTTTCTTTGGATTGTGCAAAGTATCTTGGTTTCCACTTGGATAGGCGCCTAACATGGAAGCGTCACATTAAATATAAGAGGGATGAGATAAACCACAAGTTCCGCAACCTGTATTGGCTCATGGGAAGAAATTGTGCTCTCTGTAGACAACAAACTCCTCGTTTACAACTCAGTTCTCAAGCCCATATGGACCTACGGGATCAAATTGTGGGGCGTTGCCAGAAAAACCAACATACTCTGCCTGCAAAGAGTGCAAAATGGTATCCTAAGATCAATAGCAAATGCACCTTGGTTTGCTAGGAATGACGAAATCCACGAATATCTACAAATGCCATCAGTAAACTCTGAAATCGAGCGATACAAAAGACAACACAAGGCACGCCTATCCTCGCATCCAAATCCACTAGTTACTGAACTGTTAAACCAGACATCGGTGGTAAAAAGTCTGAAGAGGAACCACCATCTATAAGTGGGAGGCGCAGCACCGGCTGCTCCACCACAACGCCATCTGTCATGGAACGAATTCGCTTATGGTCCAACGACCGATTGCAAATAGAATTATATGGAAAAATATACGTATACGCATTTTTTGTAGTTTAACGTCATACAGGCAACTATGGTATATGGTATGACGTTAAACTACAAAAAAATGCTTATACGTATATGAGTAAGAAATGTTATTGAAACTGTCACCCACACCATGCTACAGCGCAAAGAGTATAGTTTAATACTTACTGAAACATTCAAAGAAGCAAGATTCGAATTTACAAATCTAATCGAACAAAAGTTCAGATTAAAAGGCAAAAAAAGTATTGCCATGTGTTGCACACCTGCAGAAGTTATTGAACTTGCGAAATATAACGCAAAACGTCGGCGTTTTGCATCCTTCCTTAAACCTTATGCATATAAAACGCTAGCTGACACCTGCGGCTTCGCTCCCGTCAACTAGCTATCTACCACCTACCTTACCTACCTACCCACCCTATCTACTTACCTACCTACCCACCCTACCAACCTACCTACCAACTCTACCCTACATACATGACCTTACCTACCTACCCACCCTATCTACCTACCTACCTACCTACCCACCTTATCTACCTACCTACCCACCCTATCTACCTACCTACCCACCCTATCTACCTACCTACCCACCCTATCTACCTACCTACCAACTCTACCCTACATACATGATTGTACGCAACGCACGTAACGGTAGCTCTCAAAAAGGAATATTTTTGTCCGTTTTTGCAACGTTTTTCATTTATGCTGCGCTCCTATTGGTTGTAGCGTGATGTTATATATCCTATAACCTTCCTCGATAAATGGACTATCCAACACAAAAAGATTTCACTATTCCAACCAGTAGTTCCTGAGATTAGTGTGTTCAAACAAACAAACTCTTCAGCTTCATAATATCAGTGAGCCTTTTTGGTCTCGCACGGGGTCACAAATAAATATTTTTCTTTCTTTCTTTTTTCTTTATAGATAATGATATCAATGTTTAAAACAAGTAATGAAACACATGTACATTTCCCACACAGGTCTTTATCTCAAGGAGTGGATGTGTGCAATGTATCACAGTACTTGCAGTACGAGCTGCCTGATGAAGTTCTTCTGTGTATTCTGTCACACCTAACAGAGAGGGACCTCTGTCGCGTCGCACAGGTCTGCAAGCGATTCAACACGATCGCAAATGACACTGAACTATGGTAATACATCTTGTTTTTTTTACTTGATATTTTGTTCATGCAAAAAGTAGGCCTATAAATATGAAAGTCATGTTAGAAAGTGGCGTTGCGAATGTTTGGGAACTTCTCTTAAGTTTTGCAACATTTATGAATTTTGAATGTGTAAACATAACAGTACCTTGTTAGGGTTAGTTCAAGAGTTGTTTCTTGTAACTCTATCCATAATAAGTTTGTATAGAAACTGAAAATGGGATCCTAGCAATTTTTAGGGTTCTGTACCTCGAAAGGAAAAACGGAACCCTTATAGGATCACATTGTCCGTTCGTCTGTCAAGACCCTTTTTGTCAGGAACGCGTTGAGGTATCAAGCTGAAATTTATATCAAATACTCATGTCCCTTAAAGCTGTGAAAAAATCAAACTTCTAAGCCAACGCAATCAAAAGATACAGCCGTTTATGCCTCAAATTTTCGACACTCGCAAGGGAATCAAAACCTACAGGGTACTTCCCGTGAACTCAGAATCTTGAAATTTGGTACGAAGCAACGTCTTATAGCACAGAAAAAGGAATAATTGCGAAAACCGTAAATTTTTAGTTACATAAAATTACAAACCATCATACAAAACATCTTTTTTTAAATAATTTTAAACTTACCACCCCTTTCCTCATGAATCCGTAGAGGTATTAAATTGAAATACATACATATCAAATACTCAGGTCTATAATACCTTTAAGCTGAGGTTTGTACGGAACCCTCGGTGTGCGAGTCCGACTCGCACTTGGCCGGTTTTTTTTCTAATATAGCAGCATCTCTAAAACCAGGCTTGTTTGAATATTCTTCTTCGGGCTCTTTGATGTAACATTTACCTGTGACCAACAATTGGTTTGTTCTTTTTTTTTTTCTTATATACTAACTAGCTGTCCCACGCGGCTTCGCTCCTGTGAACTGGCTACCTACTTACCCAGCTACCCTACCTACCCTACATACATGATTGTTGCGTAACTTAAACCGTTTACGCAGCGCACGCAACGGAAGCTCTCAAAAAGGAATAATTTTGCCAGTTTTTGTAACATTTTTAATTTATGCACCGCTCCTATTGGTCGTAGCGTGATGTGATATAGCCTATAACCTTCCTCGATAAATGGACTATCCAACACAAAAATAATTTTTCAATTCCAACCAGTAGTTCCTGAGATTAGCGCGTTCAAACAATCAAACTCTTCAGCTTTATAATTTTAAGTGTAGATAATAATACCAGTCTGTAACTGTCCTACAGAGCAGAGGCCTCTTCTCATACAGAGAAGGCATTAACTTATATACAAATGCTTAAATATAGTTGAAAAAGTTTTCATCATGCAATTTTTTTCTACAGGAAAAGTTTGTACCAATCGGTGTTTGAGTACGACATGCCACTGATGCATCCTGCGCCGTGCCAGTTCGAGTTTGTAGCGCCCGACGAGTGCGACGCCGATAATCCCTGGAAGGAAAGCTTTAGGCAGTTGTACTACGGTATTCACGTGCGACCCAACTACCGTCCCAAAAAGGATTCGCGTATTAAACATTTTAACACTATTAGGGTGAGTTTTAGAAACAAAAAATGTGTAGTTTCGATGTCGGTGATGCTTTCTGAAGTCTTAAATTGTCCAATTTCTTAATCCTTCATGTTCTTATTTGTCCGAATACTTATTTTTTACATATTCCGAATTTTTCATAGTCATTTATTTCATCATCTGCCTAGCCTTTTCCCAAATATGTTGGGGTCGGCTTCCAGTCTAACCGGATTCAGCTGAGTACCAGTGTTTTACATGGAGCGACTGCCTATCTGACCTCCACAACCCAGTAACTGGGTAACATGGTACCCCTTGGCTAGACTGGTGTCAGATCTCAAGCTTCTGACTACCCGTAACGACTGTCAAAGATCTTCAAAAGACAGCCGGGACCAACGGCTTAACGTGCTTTCCGAGGCACGGAGGAAACTCGCTATGTTGAAATGGTCACCCATCCACGGACCGACCTCGTCAAGCGTTGCTTAACCTTGAAGATCGACCCGTGCGGCTGTTATTATTTAGCCACGAGCTTTACACATTCTAGAAGCTTGAGATCTGACACCAGTCTAGCCAAGGGTACCGTGTTACCCAGTTACTGGGTTGTGGAGGTCAGATAGGCAGTCGCTCCATGTAAATCACTGGTACTCAGCTGAATCCGGTTAGGCTGGAAGCTGAATCTGGTTAGACTGGAAGCCGACCCCAATATAGTTGGGAAAAAGGCTAGGCAGATGATGATTTATTTACACATTTTCATTATTACATGTTCTATTTTATTTCACATTCTGTAGTTTCCACACTTAAGTACAATCACAATAAAAAATTTGTAACAGATTTAAAAAAAAAAACAAGTTCTTTTTTCTTTTTATTTTAGAAAATGTTTGAAAGGGAATTAATTTTTAAAGTGTGTACATACATAGTATATAGTTTACATTTTGCTTTAAACCTCTTTCTTTGATTTATTGGCTGCAATAAATGGTTTAGATTTTTAAGCTTGATTATCTGATGAAAAAATGTATGGCAATACGTTTATTTTCCTTTTTATATCAAACTGTACTCATTCGGAAATTTTTGGTGTTAGGACTATAAACAATAGAGAATCCTCAGAATTCGGAAACATAAGAATTTGATAAAATTATGTTGCGTATTTCAAAGAATTCTTAAAATAAATAATATGGAAAATCACGATTTGGGCGCTGACACCGTAGTTTCGTCATCACTTGCAATTCTTAAATCTTCTACTTTTTTTTTAACTGGAAAAAGTTAATCTTTGTGTTGCCACATGCTAAAGGCATCAAAAAGCAATGGTAGAAAATATGATAGAAACAAAATGAGACCTAATCATCGATTTGATGTGCAGATATTATTATTTAATTTCATGACCCAAGATCACAACACGACATTCCTACTCAGTAAATCTGAGGAAACGAGTGAAATTAACAAAGAAGTGTTTAGGCGGGTCTCGAGTATGTGGAGGAGCGCGGGGGCGGCGCGACCAGTGCGGCGCTGGCGCCCGCCAGCTCTGCGGCCAGCGCGTGCGGGGCTGCGCCGGCCGCCTGCGCGTGCGGCGCCGCCGTGTGCGTGTGTCGCCGCGTGGCCGCGCCGCACGCGCCCGCGCTGCTGTTCGTGCACGCCGGCCTCTACCAGGAGGAGTGCCTGGCCATCGACACGGATGTGCAGCTTATTGGTGAGACATACAACCACAACTATGGAATTTCCATGTCTATCCACTCATTTACAGTCGTTAAAGACGACTTAGAAGCTAGTAGCTAAAGAATAACAGCCGCATGGGTCGTTCTTCAAGGTAAAGCAACGCTTGAAGGGTTCCATCCGTGAATGTGCTGAGATTACTCCGTGCCGCTGGAAGTATGTTAAGATAGTCAGAAGCCATTAAATCTGACACCAGTCCTGCCAAGTGGTATTGTGTTACCCAGTTACAGGGGTTGTAGAGACACATATGCACTATATAAAATACTGGAACTCAGTGTCCAGTTAGACTTGAAGCCGACCCTAACAAGCCTAACATATTTGAGAAAAGGCTAGACAGATTAATCACTGATTGTTGTGACATTTAATGTTACTAATCAAAAACATTTGAAATACACCCATTGGGAATGAGAACTTCTTCATTATATACAAATAAAATTTCAAAATTTAAAAGCCCCCGACCAATTTATCTTGCGAAAAGACCCCGTTATTCTAACATAACTAAGAACACTCTCGACAAATCACCTTTCAAACAAAAAAAAAACTTACTCAAAACCGGTTCATCCGTTTAGGCGCTATGATGCCACAGACAGATACACAGCAACACACGTGAAACTTATATCACCCCTCTTTTTCCGGCGGGGGTTAAAAATATGCAGTAGTAGCTCGTTCCAAAGTTAAAACTTCATTTTTAACCCCAGCCCGAAAAAGAGGGATGTTATAAGTTTCACGTGTGTTGCTGTGTGTCTGTGGCATCATAGCGCCTAAACGGATGAACCGATTTTGATTTAGTTTTTTTTGTTTGAAAGGTGATTTATCGAGAATGTTCTTAGCTATGTTTGAATAAAATCGGTTCAGCCGTTCACTAGTTATGGGCGTTTTACTGTTTGAATCGGGGTGTTTTCGCAAGACAAATGTGTCGGGTGTTTTTTAAATTTTGAAATTTGACTTGTGTTATTTTATTCATATATGAGCATACCTTGGATAAAATATTCAGCTATGATTACTTTATTACACCAAGTAATAAAATCATAGGTTGTAACAATTTCCAAAAATACAAAATGAAACTTAAGAAGTTTCTTTGTTTTGAGACCTAATCATATCTTCTCTCAACTATGGACACCGCTGCATATACTCATATCACCTCCTCATACTAACCTTACAATTGGTCCAGGTTGTGCCCCAGGCAACGTAGCAGAGTCCGTGGTGCTGGAGCGTGAGGCCGAGTCCACGCTGACGTTCGCCGAGGGCGCCAACCGCGCGTACGCCGGCCACATGACGCTGAAGTTCTCCCCCGACGCCACCAGCACCATGCAGCACCACAAGCACTACTGCCTCGAGGTGTCCGACAACTGCTCGCCCACCGTGGATCACTGTATCATACGGAGCGCTAGTGTTGGTGAGTCAGTAATGCTGTTAGCAAGTTGCTGTTTTTTCTAGGCAAGCGTGCTTCACCATCGACCACATCATCGCTTACCATCAGGTGAGATAGTGGTCAAGCGCAAGCCTATAGAGGATAAAAAAAAAACCCTCTAATAATCTATACATATAATAAAATTGGAGTGTCTGTTTGTAATATTGAAATAACCGTTTTTTACTACATGTATATGAATATATATACGGTACATACACCAAAATAACATTTTTTACAATTTTTGTCTGTCCGTCTGTTTGTGCCGGCTAATCTCTGAAATGGCTGGACCGATTTTAAAAATTCTTGCACCTATGCAAAGCTACATTATTCCCGAGTAACATAGGCTATAATTTTGACGGAAGCGAAGCCGCGGGGGTCAGCTAGTCTATATATATAAAAATCAATGCCACTTTTCATTGTAATTTTATAACTCAAAAACGGGCTCACCTATCCAAACCAAATGTTTAGGCTTTGTTCGGACTATTTAGTAGATGGGTTATGTTTTTTTTTTTTTTTTGTCAGTATGTAGGGTAGGGTAGTTATGATAGGTAGGTAGCCAGCGAAGCCGCGGGGGTGAGCTAGTTATTGTAATATTTTTTTATGTTGAAACCCTTAAAAATATTACGATTTCTTTTTCTCAAGTTTATACTTGCATAAGTATGCAGTTATTACTTTGCGCAAGCATTTAAGGGCCTACCACCGCTTTAGTGCCGTAAAGCGGTAACTTTCTAAAGCATACTCCTTAGGTTAGTAACGGCTAGGTTAAAATGTTTGAAAAAATATAAATTTATTATTGTTACATGTACATTATTTGTGAAACATTGTTTTATCGTATAAAAAATAGAATGCGTAAAAAATAAAAACACGAATTTTTTTCGCTACTTTTGGATACTTCGGCAAAACGACTTAGGACCGATTTCACCAATAAAACTACGCTGGAGAAAAACCAATCAGAATTTGCATAAACTGAGTTTAGTTGAACTAATCGCGATTAGCTTTATTGGTAAAATCGGCCCTTAAAGGTCTTAAAATATTTGTATGCAGAAAATTTTATGGCTAGAATTTCTTCATAACTGAAATAGCATAATCATGTAAATATAAGTATATTTTGCAAACAAAAAGAAGTATGTAAGGATCGTAGCAGGTGGCGTTCTGTAGTTTCTGCCTACCCCAATGGGAAAAAGGCGTGAGTTTATGTATGTATGTATGTAAAACTGTCCAAAAGCAGGTTCAATATTGATATTCTGGTTCACGGCCAGTACTGCGTTAACATTGTGGAATATATACGCCTTAAGCAGTCTGTAGGCACTATGAGTGGTGGACTAGACTTGTATAAAGTAGTCATGGAGTATGTGGCTCCTATTACAGTAAAATCATGTAGTAAAATTCTTAAGCACAGGATAGGTGTATGATGGACACCATCACCTTTATTTTTGAGTTATAAGGATGCTGTTACTTTAAAGGTGAATGGCAGATTTCGTACCCCATACTTTATTTTTTGTTGTTTGGTTATAAAATTTGTACTATTAAGGCAATTTATTTTTATGTAAGTTAACTATTTTTAGAACTTCGGATTAATTAATAATATCAGTGAAAGGATTTTAATAAATAAACGTAATAAAATCGTACGTTAAAAGCAGTTATGTTTTAGAAGTTGCTTATGTAAAATAACACAAATATTGAAATGATAATTAATTATTTATAAATAACACTAAATATATTCAAACTCATTATTATCAAACTGTTGCAATCCGCTGCTGGACATAGGTATCTTATAATGCCCTGAGTAGGTACAATCCTCTCAATCTACCTACTTAATGGTAACTAAAACACTAGAAAAATAGCAAAAAAAAACAATTTAGAACATTTACTTTAAACATTATGTAACAATATGTAACATTTACCTATATGTAACATTGGTACACTACTTTTACGTCCCAAGTTCTAAAAATCTAATAATTTAAAAAGGGATTATCTATCATATAAACTACCAATTAAAACAAATAATCTCCCAAAACGGGCAATTTTATTAGCGGTACGAAATTCCCATACAAGCCTGCCGTTCGCCTTTCCAAAACTGGGGATAGTAGGCACGTCTTGTAGCTCTTGCAATCTAGGGATATTTTGTACCACTGGCTGTTTGTCTTGTTCAGTTTGTCCGACTGCTAGCGTACTGTATTATTATATTATTTAGAGGCTAAACATCAACTTGTTGTACAGTCGGCGCGGCAGTGTGTGTGAGCGGCGCCGGCGCCAACCCCGTGATCAAGCACTGCGACATCAGCGACTGCGAGAACGTGGGGCTGTACGTGACGGACTACGCGCAGGGCGCCTACCAGGACAACGAGATCTCGCGGAATGCGCTCGCCGGCATCTGGGTGAAGAACTTCGCCAACCCTATCATGCGCCGCAACCACATACACCATGGCAGGGATGTCGGGATATTCACCTTTGAAAATGGCTTGGTAAGCAATCAAAGTCAAAGTCAAATATATTTATTCAATTAGGCCAATAAACGGCACTTTTGAACGTCACATAAATTAAAAATTAAAAGTAATAAAAAAAAAAAATAAGAAAAAAAAAAATGATTCTACCGTGCATTCGGAAAGTAGATTGTTATGGAGAAGAACGCACAAGAAACTCCATCTCCACTCCAATAATACATATTTCTTAGAATGATACGAATCAATCAGTCTCACTGGATTTAGCTGAGTTTTTACCCGACTGCCGAAGGAGGGTAATGTGTTTATCAGGCTATGTATGTATGTTTGTTCCTATGTGGCGTTCCAGAGGCCAAACGCGTTGGCCGATTTTTATTATTCGTACGTTAATCGATTCGTCTTAATCTTGCGAGTGTCATTGGCTACATTAAAATTGGAAAATAGAAAAATGGCGGCTCTCGGGCGCCGTATTTTGGGAGCCCAATTTATTTTGGGAGCCCAATTTATTTTTTTCTTCCTATCCCATCGTGTGGCGTATCAAAATAAAGGGTTTTAAGGGGTGATTTCAAAAATATATAAAACTTATATGTTTAAATGTACCTAATTTGAAAATAAAATTAATTAAAAAGTGTTAAATTAAAAAAAAACAACAAATCAAAAAACCCGACTGCTTACAAAGCGAACTAAAAAGACGTAAACAAGAAAAATTATGCTTTGCGATCGGAGGATACATATTCGCGAGCTGGCTGACCAAAACCAGATGTATCCTCCGACTGCACAGCATGTTTTTTTCGTTTTGTAAGCAGTCGAGTTTTTTTTATTTCTGAATTATTTTTTTCTCAGACTGATACACAGTGCTAAAGCTAAACAGTCCAAAACTCTAACAATATAAACTTATCTAAACCAAAATTCATCATATTTATAGCATTTTGAATATTACAGGGCTATTTTGAAGCAAACGACATCCACAACAACAGAATCGCTGGTTTCGAAGTCAAAGCCGGCGCTAACCCCACGGTAGTCCACTGTGAGATTCACCATGGACAAACTGGCGGCATATACGTACATGAATCTGGCCTCGGCCAGTTCATAGACAATAAGATACACTCCAACAACTTTGCTGGGGTCTGGATCACCTCTAATAGCAACCCGACGATTAGGCGGAATGAAATATACAATGGACATCAAGGCGGCGTGTATATCTTTGGCGAGGGACGGGGGTTGATCGAGCACAATAATATTTATGGAAATGCTTTAGCTGGTATACAGGTGAGATGTCTGTTTTTGAACTAAAATAGTTTGAATCATAGTCAATTTGGGTGAAAAATCTTGATAGAGCGCTTCAATACTGAATCATACTTCCATTGTAGTCCAATAAAGGATATTTGTAGGTTAGAAATCTAGACGCAAATAGTCGCTTCACAATACTGTACATGTCTATACCAATATTATAAAGAGGAATGATTTTTTGTTTGTTTCGAATAGGCTCTTCGCTATAAAAATCAATGCCACTTTTCGTTGTTATTTTATAACTCAAGAGCGGGCTCACCTATCCAAACCAAATGTGTAGGCTTTGTTCGGACTATTTAGCAGATGGTTTAGGTGAAGAAAAAATAAATAAAAAATTTGAAACTTAGTGTAGGGTAGGTAGTGTAAGGTAGGGTAGATAAATGTTTGGTGTTTTTATGGCAAAACAAAGTTTGCTGGGTCAGCTAAGTAGGCTATAATTTTAAAGTGTTTGACTGTTGCAACTAAAATTTATTATTGATGTGACACGAAAATTGGCAAACCTTGATTGATTCTCGTTTTGTAATTATATAACAGAGACCGTAAAGCTTCACTGTCACAAGTCCACCCCTATCTATACTAATATTATAAAACTGAAGAGTTTGTTTGTTTGTTTGAATGCGCTAATCTCAGGAACTACTGGTTGGAATTGAAAAAATCTTTTTGTGTTGGATTTTCCCCATTTGGTTGCCTTAACTGATCAATGTATTGTAAATCAGTAGAGCAATGAAAATTGAAGTGCGGCCATGCGCCGTCGTGTACTGCCTTACAGCCACCACGCCGGACGGCCAAGGTACCTTCACCAAAGCTCTAAACATATAACTTTTTAATGTCAACTTTGTGTTTTCAGATACGTACAAACAGTGATCCGATTGTCAGGCACAACAAGATCCACCACGGCCAGCATGGCGGTATCTACGTGCACGAGAAGGGACAGGGGCTCATCGAGGAGAATGAGGTGTACGCCAACACGCTTGCCGGAGTCTGGATCACGACGGGCTCTACTCCTGTGTTGAGACGTAACCGTATACATTCGGGGAAACAGGTATGTACTAGTACTAATAAACTTATACAGGTATCGGCGCGGATTAAGAGCGCTGAGATTGAATGCGCAGAAGTCGATTTTTGTGTCTGAGTGGCGGGGGGCGGGAGGTGCAACGGGGGAAGCGGCCGGCGCCGGCATTGGTCGTTCGCGCTCCCCTAGGTACAGTCGCGCAATATTGTGTTAAATAAGAAGATCCGTTCCATAGTGTTGAAACACTATGAAAAGGGGCTTCTTATTTAACTTAATTTAGTTCTTTACGTTGCCGAAAAAAAAATGTTAACGAGGCAAGCAAGAAAAATGATTTACGATGTGAAATGTTTTATAAAAATAGAAACAGATGAAGTCGTTGATGAATTGAACTGGTGAAAAATTCATCAACAGGAGCGAATATTTCATTGCAGAAAAACTATTAAATTTAGTGACATATTATTTATTAATATGATGATAGGCTAATGTGCCTAAGCCACACTGTGTTAAAATTAGCTATTTAAATATACATTATTCACAAAATGTAAACTACGTACAAACAAATAATTAGTTCTAATCGCTCTTAGTAATTTTATGCGTGACTGTACACATGCGCAAATCACCCCACCACTTTCGCCGAGCGCTCTTAATCCGCGCCGATACCTGTAGTTAAGTTAAAAGTATGTAAGCAAACAGCATATTTTTTTAAAGAATTATTTTGTATATCTAGTGCAGCACTGTTGTGTAACTTGTAATAACATACAAAGTAAGATAAACGCTACAAAATTCACTTTTTAAAGTATCAAAACTATTCCTACAGGTCGGAGTATACTTCTACGACAATGGCCATGGCAAATTGGAAGACAACGACATTTTCAATCACCTGTACTCCGGCGTCCAAATACGGACAGGCAGCAACCCGGTGATACGGGGCAACAAAATATGGGGCGGCCAGAACGGTGGAGTTCTCGTGTACAACGGAGGCCTAGGGCTACTGGAACAAAACGAGATCTTCGACAACGCTATGGCCGGAGTGTGGATAAAGACTGACTCCAACCCGACGCTCAAGAGAAATAAGATATTCGATGGGCGCGATGGGGGTATTTGTATTTTTAATGGTGGGAAGGTGAGTGTTGTGCTGTGGTTTTTGTTTGTTTGTCACTTTAATACCTTCGTATTATATGATACTAGAAATGGCGAAGAAAAATTACTCACAAAAGAACTAAATGCCCTTATTAATAAACGCGTAGTAAAGTAACTCTTAAACTTCGAAACATATAAGATAAATACTTGGTTAATACTGGTTGTAACTTTACTCGGACTTTATTAATAACGAGCTGACCCTACCTACCTACCTACCCTACCCTGCCTAGCCGGCCTACCCTACCTACCCAACCCTACCTACCTACCTAATAATTTTCATCTATCATCAATAGTTTTCTCAGCGCACGCTAAAGATTTAATTTACAGGCAACATTTTGCTACCTTGGGTTACATTATTGCAATTTTCATAAGGATCTCTAATTTTTTTGAAAATATATTATAGCCTACGACACTCAGGAATAAAGTAGCTTTCTACTGGTGAAAGAATTTTCAAAATCGGTTCCGTAGATCTAGAGATTACCCCTTACAACGTCACAAACTTACAAACTTAACCTATTTATAATAGGGATATTATAAATTGCATATCAAATAAATAATCGCCTATCAATACATACTCGTCATTTATATTCTTATTTACATCTAATAACTTACTTCACTACAAATAAACTAAATGTTTAACAAAACTCAAACTGCAAATAAAACGAAATTATACATCAATATAACATTACTTTTTTCCTCATAATGCAATACTGTTAAATTTATTTTTGTACAAAAATACTACATACATCGCATAAATACTGACTGCACAGCAAATTTTTCCATATTTTCATAGTCTATTTTAGTTGATCTACGAATAAATTATGGTCAAAGAATCAGTCCAAGAGCGAGCGAAGCGAGCTCGGGCACTCAGGGCACCCCGACACGGACAGGTTAGGTTCGAACGAGATGAAGGGAGCTGAAGTGAGCGAGCAAAGCGAGCGAACTCAGCTCCCGTCATCTCGTTCGTGTTAGGTTACTTTTGACCCTGCAGACAGAAATAGTAGCCCCGCGCAGCGGGGCTACGTCGACTTATTCGAAAAATCGCTGTCCGCTGCGAAAATAAATTGTAGTGTGTTTAGTGATATTTTGAGTTGAATATTTTGCTGTGCAATCAGTAATTTTGATGGGAATTCGGAATCTTATTGCGTAGAAAAAGGATATTTTTTTATTTGCGTTTAAATACTACCCTTTATAATATTAGTAAAGATAGCGTAAGGCCCACTTGCACGAAAATCTTAACTCAGATTTAGTTTCTAGCATGAGGTTAAAATTACAGTTTGTCATACAATATTGTCAATTTAACCTCGTATTAGCAATTAACTCTGTTAAGTTTGGGTTTTTACAAGCTTGTGCTGTAAACTTCTATCACAGTATGTAATATGTGATATGTTTACCTCGCAGGGTGTTCTCGAAGAGAACGATATATTCCGCAACGCGCAGGCGGGCGTGCTGATCTCTACACAAAGCCACCCGGTGCTGCGACGCAACCGGATCTTCGACGGACTCGCGGCCGGCGTCGAAATCACTAACAACGCCACAGCTACACTGGAACACAACCAGATATTCAATAACAGATTCGGAGGTAAGAGACTGTTGAAATAACGGCAATCTAGGCTATTCACCGCCACTATAAATTTTTAGTAATCACAACAGATCAGAAATGTAGAGATCGCAAGAGAACCAGGGTTACCAACAGCCCGAAGAATTGCCAAACTTAAGTGGCAGTGGGCAGGGCACATTGCTCGCAGAACGGATGGCCGATGGGGCAGAAAGGTTCTGGAGTGGCGACCGCGAACCTGAAGACGTTGCGTTGGAAGGCCTCCCAACAGGTGGACCGATGACCTGGTGAAGGTTGCGGGGATCCGCTGGATGCGGGACGCACGGGACCGGTCAATGTGGCGACGCTTGGGAGAGGCCTATGTCCAGCAGTGGACGTCTTATGATGATGATAAATATTCACCTAGTTGGCCAGCTCTTCACAAAAGCCGCTTCACAAATTTTGATATTGTATTTGAAATTGACCATGACCTTCCATTGTATACCGATTCTCCTATGTACCTGGGAAAGCGCGTCAAGTCGTTGGCTGTCACCTGAAGCTCTTTGACAATCGTTATGGTACTCAGAAGCCATTAAATTTGACACCAGTCTTGCCAACTGGTATAGTTTTACACAGTTACTGGGTTGTGGCGGTTAGATAGGCAGTCCATTCATGTAAAATACTGGTACAGTAGTCACAGCGGACCTTTGTGCCTCTGAAGTTGGCTCTGTCAACCATTGCGCAAGAAACAGTTTGTCATCGAGTATACTGCATACAGTAAGCGAGATGAGACGATGCGACAAACGTAGGCGAGTGAAAGAGGCAGTTATACAATGCTATCTTCACCTTCACATTGACACAAAAATAGCTACTGCGCAGGGTATTGCAGCCAACTTCAGAGACACAAAGATCCACTGTGACTACTGAACTCAGCAGAATCTGTCTAGACTGGAATCTGACCCCAACGTAGTTGGAACTTACAATGCCTGATAGAAATAGAAGACTGCCTTCCTTAGACCACTTCACAACTGAACAAAACCTATTCTGGGTGCATTGTCCTCACATATATTAATGTATGTACGTAAGTAAATATTGTAAAACAACTATTTTAAAAAAAAAGAGTTTCTTGTGCGTTCTTCTCCATAACAATCTACTTTCCGAATGCACGGTAGAATATTTTTTTTTTATTACTCGTAAATTTTATGTGACGTTCAAAAGTGCCGTTCATTGGCCTAATTGAATAAATATATTTGACTTTGACTTTGAAAACCACTCATCTGGTGTAAAAGGTTACAATTAATTTAATGGAAACCGGTAACGGTTTCTCCACCTATGGAATTATTAAACAAGTCAATCAATCTGCCTAGCCTTTTCCCAACTTTGTTGGGGTCGGCTTCCAGTCTAACTGTAAATCTAGGATTCAGCTGAGTACAAGTGTTTCACATAGAGCGACTGCCTATCTGACCTCCAAAACCCAGTAACTGGGTAACACGGTACCACTTGGCTAGACTGGTGTCAGATCTCAAGCTTCTGACTACTCGGAACGAAAGATCCATTTGAAGACCTTGTCAAAGATCTTCAAATGACAGCCGGGACCAACGGCTTAACGTGCTTTCCGAGGCACGGAGGAAACTCGGTATGTTGAAAATAGTCACCCATCCACGGACCGACCTCGCCAAACGTTGCTTAACCTTGATGATCGTCCCAAATTATTAAACAAGTGATCAATAGAGTCAAGAACTAACATTGTGTAACTCCGTGCAGGTCTGTGTCTAGCGTCGGGCGTGTCGCCCTTAGTGAGGGGCAACAAGATCTTCAGCAACCAGGACGCAGTTGAAAAGGCCGTGGGCGGCGGACAGTGCCTGTACAAAATCTCATCTTATACTTCCTTCCCGATGCACGATTTCTATAGGTAAGTTCAAAACTCTCGTCTCTAATTTCTCAATTACTTGTGACTTTAAAATTACTGAAGACTTGTGGGTGTGTAGCGGCACCGTCGCCGCCACTTACGAACTAATGACATGACGTCACACAAATCTTGCATCGCGCAAGCAAAGTTTTTGGCGCGATTAGAACACATACAACAGTCCGCAAACAACCGTTGGCCCGAACCAGACACAACACCCGTCTGGTCGGAGGAATCCTCCCTTTTCTATGGATGTTTGTGGGACTTTACACCCTGTTCCGCATACCCCCAAAGGTGTATACTACAACCCAGCACAGCACTTTATGAAAAGCTGGCATGATGTGCTATGTATTTTGTAGAAACTCCCTCAGACATAAATCTAACTAGATAACGCAAGTCCCTCCATCTGTGTGCAAACCAAGCGTGCCACTTTTTCACACACAGTTTAAAAACAAATTTACTTACCAATGAAAGAAACATTTCCAATGCCTCGGCCAACTTTTCTAAACAGTCTTTACAGCTCAAAATGGCATAAAGTGTCATTTTTCTAGATTTCCGGTGCCGATAATGCTAAATGAAAAGCTCAAATTACGATAATTGATCGTAATTTTACTCCGTTTTTTGACTCGCGAAGTACTTACAATTGCTTCATCTAGTTAGATTTTTATCTGTGGAAACTAAACACTGTGCGAGAAGTTGAGTTGAGTTGAACCCGACTGCTTGAAAAGCGAACTAAAAAGACTTAAACAAGAAGAAATGCATGCTGTACAGTCGGAGGATACATCTGGTTTTGGTCAGCTCGCGAATATGTATCCTCCGACTGCACAGCATGATTTTCTCCTTGTGTACGTCTTTTTAGTTCGCTTTTTAAGCAGTCGGGTTTTTTAGTTTTATTAATTAGCTTTTTACAACGCTATTTTAGCAGAAAGTGGTGGTAGTGGATAATTACAATCAGATCCTTTAGTATTCACATAATCATATAGATTATGTGAAAGCTCAGTTATTATTTTACAAAAATAAAGACGTGTTGATCAAAATACTTGTTTACGTCATCATAATTATGTATTAGTTGCTAATGTTCTCAAGTTGTAATTTAATCTTTATCCTCAATTCCAGGTGCCAGACCTGCAACACGACAGACCGTAACGCAATCTGCGTCAATTGCATCAAAACGTGCCATTCCGGACACGACGTAGAATTCATCCGCCATGACAGGTAACAATACAATTCTCACTATTGTAGTAAATTGTAGTCCTAATTTGAACATCCTTCTCAATTAATATACAATAACAGTCAGTGGAGGAGAGTTTAAGGTCGCAGCCATACGTAATGTGTTGTTCCAGTCGGAACTGGACGATAAGTTTAAAAAATATCGTTTCATACAAAATATATACGAAAGAGCATACATCACGGGTGCACGGACGGGGCGGCGACGTGGCTTCCTTTGGTATTTTGTATGAAACGAACTTATCGTCCCGTTCCGTCCGGATTATAGTACATTTCGATTCGAGCATAACAAGTCGGGAATTTAACACGAGCGATGTAGCCAATTTCAAGAATTATTATTTTTCCACTAGTTGATGAGCTTACTTAATTAAATGCAAATAATTTACAAGAACAATTTATTAGAAACATTCAGACTAAAAACCTCAGACTATGGACACACAATCAACGCGCGCTTTTTCAAGAGGTAACAGGTTCAGTATCATTCTGCCAGTTACATAATGATCCATACAAAAGTCATTTCGTAACTGATAATATGTAATTTTGTTTTTTTTTTTAATTTTTGTATTATAATCTTGTGTTTAAATGTTCATATTTCGAAACGAATTTCTTAGGCAATGTGTTACATAATAGACAAGGTAGTGGAAAAATAGTAGTTTATGCAATGGCCATATAACAGGGGTTATTAAAACACGAGTGTGGGTTTATCACATGAGACGAAGCCGAATGTGATAATATTAACACGCGAGTGTTTTAATACCTAATTATATGCCGTTGCATACACTATTTTATCTTCACTCATACAGTTGAAATAAAATAAAAGTGGAAAAGGTAAAAATATGCAGTATGGCGGGCAATTTATATTCTCATTGCACCATGATTGTCAATGAGCCCAAGCGCGCCAATAAATTAAAAAGTAAAAGTGTGCTATAAAAATTAAAAAGTTATTTTATGATGCAGTTGTTTGTAAATCGAAGGAAAATGTTGAGCTGTAATGGTATTTTTTTTTTAATTTTACCTATCCACGAATATAAAGTACGTGTTTATGCAATATTTTTTGAATTCATATTTGGAACATTACGTTGTGAGTGTAGATAAAAAACATTAAATACGCAGCGAACTTTTATATAATCTCGCAACGAAAATGCATTTGCGTCGCTTCTGTCTGTAACTTGGAGTAATTAGAACGTTGTGTGCAGGTTCTTCTGCGACTGCGGCGCGGGCACGCTGTCCAACCAGTGCCAGCTGCAGGGCGAGCCCACGCAGGACACCGACACGCTGTACGACTCGGCCGCGCCCATGGAGTCGCACACCCTCATGGTGAACTGAGCGCAGCCCTCACCTACTGTGCCGGCCATACCGCTCCTGCCGAACGGGGCCCATACCTACCGTGCCGGCCATACCGCCCCTGCCGAGCGGAGCCCATACGTACCGTGCCGGCCATACCGCCCCTGCCGAGCGGAGCCCATACCTACCGTGCCGGCCATACCGCCCCTGCCGAGCGGAGCCCATACGTACCGTGCCGGCCATACCGCCCCTGCCGAGCGGAGCCCATACCTACCGTGCCGGCCATACCGCCCATGCCGAGCGGAGCCCTTACCTACCACCCGGCCATACCGCCCACCGCGCACACCGAGCCGAGGATATCAGTATTCGTCGGAAAACTATATTTCTTTTTATTTATTTTTAGGCGTTATTCGCCGCCAATTTTAATGTAGTTGTTTGTCTCCGCGAGTCGCGACTCGCCCTCTTCTAGTTCAATTATTTTTATTATCTAAAACTTGGTATTGTATATTCTCGTTAGGGAGTCGCACACGTGTATCCGGCTGATATAATGTATTTTCATCTTTGTACTTTATAGTTGACGAAACGAAACATATTTCGGACATTGTTACGCTATCTGTATATGTAGGGAGTTTTTTTAATCATCGGTACTTAATAATTATTGTATTTTGTCGAGTAGTATCATCATGCATTCCCAAATTGTAATCGTAAACCATAATAACGAGAGATCACATTGATATTTAGAATAATGTTATTCGTTTTATAAGATGTACTGGTAGTAGCTTATATATTATAGTATATCTACTAGTTTCATAATCATGGGGAAGTAAAATAGTTTTTGTTTCTCAAAAAAAAAATCTATGATATTTAGTTTTGTAATAATTGTCGATCCAGCGGCTGTTGCAGTCAGGATAACTTTGTAATATAATGAATCCATATAATTTTAACTTTTTGACGAAACGATTTCATTTTTATTTCGGGGCATTTATTCCTTAGCTCTCCTGACAATAAAGTTATTTGGTCAGATGTTTTAGTTAATAAAGATACTTGAGTTTAGTTGGTTGTGCGGCGAGTGAGGCCGTAGTCGCCGCAGTCCGAGGACGCATGGCGCATCAATCTCTCGTTTAGGAGTCCGCCTCGCCTAATTCTGGCGCTCCTAATGCGCTTTGTAAATATTTACGTCACACAATAATCGAAAAAGTAGTAATTAATGTATTTGTATCATTATATTTTTATTATTGATCACAACGTGTATGTTTAATTATGGAATTACGTACGTTATGCTCAGACGGAAGGCCGGCGCGTGCATGCGTATGCGCACGGCCTCGCTTGTGTGGAGCACTTTGCCTGTGAGCCAGTAGATAGTCCGGAGATATCATTAGCCCGTTAGTGTATAATAACATGCAAATTAAGAACATTGGAAAAGATCTTAGGTACAATTGATATTTTATTATATTGTTAATTTAAATTTGGTATTGATATCGATCGAGAAGCAATGTTTAGGAACTGGGAGGAGCCGTGCGTGAGCGGCCAGAGTGCTGATAGTGATAAGTTAGACCTTAAGATATAATGAAAACTAAATTACTCAGTAATCACTATTGCAAGTTTCGAAATGTTGAATCGTCTCTCCATAGCACGGTATGTTCTGAATCTGCTTTTTTATAATCCTCAAATCTGTGATCATCGCTAAATGTGTAAGTGAAAATATTTTAGTTGAAACCCCCACATACAGTATGAATATGACTTATGTTATAATTAGTATCAAACAAATTCAAAAACAGATTATTCAATTTTAATGTCAAATATTATAGGAAAATTATTGTCGCGCCGATGCTTTATATATTTGAACGTGAAAATTGTTATTTATTAAATTGTCAGTAAGTTCTTAATTTATTAAATTGAAATCAGGATATTTTGTTTATACACGAAAAATACCACTGTAAAATCCGTGATATACATCATATAATATTATAATTGGCATTTTATTTCTCTAATGTTTTCCCCTAGTTCATAATTTTGAAAATCCAAACTGGACGCAAAAAGTATGTATAAAAGCAAATTGATGCTGCCAGCACAACTACGCGGTTAAATCCGTCGGTATGTGCCTAACTATAAGCAAACTAGTATACTTACCTTAACCCCAAAAGTGCCTCAAACGTGGATCTACGCGGGACACAATTGTTTCAGTAATTACGGCCTTCAAGCGGTGAGGGTCAAAAAGCACTCAGACAGTCGAAGTATGTTGACCCCTATTTCCGGTTTATTCCCATCGGCCACCCCCAAGTTGCCACCCCGGTGGCCGATGGGAATGATTTAGTGAAATTTCCTACCTTCCTTTATTCCCATCTGCCACCGGGGTGGTGGATGGCACTAACTAGTGGCGTTTTTTGCCGGTTTATTCCCCTCTGCCACCTTCATAAGTTCAGACGGGTGGTTGATTTTCATGACCGTAAAACGGGGTGAATAGAAAAAATATCAAGAAAGTTTTCAAGGTTCATATTTGACTATTTTTCGTTGAACGATTTTGGTAGAATTTTAAACTATCAACATTTTTTCTTTGAGGTGGCAACAATTTTATGACATTTAAAAAAAAAGAAATAGAAACGGTGGCAAAAACATTCATGTCCTTGGCAAAGCATAATAGTTTGGATTAATGGAGGCTCTGATCGATATCGTTAGAAGTAACCTATTCACACTCGACACAAGACCTAGGTTGTAATCATCGGCCTATCGGGGAACACGAGACTCCGGCAGCATGAAATTCCACTCCTTAGCTTTACGCACACGGTAAAAGTACTCACAAAACGTTGAGTGCTTATGGGTGGGATGTCAACCATAAAAACTTAATTTTCAGAAACCAGAGAGTTATACCCGAATCCTGAAGTTCGATTTCGGTCACAAGATGATAAGCTGGAATGAAAAAATAAACAACTTTTTGATCGTTTTAATATAATCATAACTAATATAATTAGAATTGTATTTACAAATGGCCACTGGTTACAATATTTTACCTAATCGAGCATTTTACTAACATTACAAAATCATGTCACTCATAGGTACATACATAAATATTAATCAAAACATATTGATTTAATTCCTTCTTACACACGTAGCTTCTGCCGTGGAGATCGTCTTCTCGGAGAAATGTGAACGGCTTTGAGCGGCGTATTAGTCTTTCTGAGATCGTTGCTAAGGGCTGGCAGTCGAGAGCTCTTCGGAGTACAAAGAGGCTTCTTCAATACTGGTATTTGTGGGGTCTTCATTATCATACTTCGTGGAGAAACTACATTCTTTACAGGTGGCGTTGTCTTTCTAGAATTACGCCAATTGTCGAATTCGTTGTTACTGTGGACGTTCAAACGATACGATTTCGAAGGCACGTTTGTAGTTTCGATATTATTCCTTGGTGCTCGGACCGGAATATTTGGAGATACAACAGGAGACTGTATTTTGGGCTTCACAAGTGCCACATTCTTCAGTGGTTTACTTTGCTGCCCACTAATTCTAGGTCTTCTCGCAAATCCCATGTGGGCGGCTTTTTCTTGTCTTTCTGATGATCTATCAGAGCTTGATTCGAAGAGCTTAGCTTTAGCAAGAACGGCGCCAGCGTTCTGTTTCCGCAGCTTGTTCACTGAAGGCCTCCCCGTCTGACTAGTCTTCTCCAATTCCCCAGTTTTATCCATGAAGAAAGCTGCAGCACTCCGCCACTTTTGCTGCGACTGTGGGGGGCTTGGCTTTCGATTCCTACAAGTTATGTTTTGGTAACATCTAGCCAAAATGCTGTTATTAGATTTTTCACTTAGGTTCAAAGTGTTGTTCATGGAGTTTTCCGAAGCTGTGTTATCCCAACTGCTATTCCCAATGGTAACATTTAGGGATCTGCGCGCAGGTATTCTGCTAATAGGTTTTTCAGTGTTATAATCGGGTATAAGACTAGCTCGTTTCCGTAAGCGATATTTCTGACTAGAATCGGACACATTGTTGAGCGAGTGTTCTGATGTGGAAGCATCCCATTCGTTTGTTGATTTCTGGACTGCTAAGTCAGGTTTCGCGGTACTTGTTCGTTGTCTACGAGTTAATCCTACATACGGATAAAACCTATCAGTATTTTGACTAGATTGTGACTGAGAAGACACATTCCAAGACTTGTGCCTTACAATTTTCGTGATGTTCTCTTTGGATCTCCGTCGTATGGAGCCAATTTTCCTTGCACTTGGTGATCGAATTATTTTGGCTTCTTCTGTGGGTCTTATCTTCAGTTCCTTGCTTAACCTTCGCGCCAAATGATCGGAACTAGGGCAGTGCAACATAGCAACTTCTTCTAAAGTTTGTTCATAGACATTTTGTACTTGCTGTAGAGGTTGAACTCTCGGTATGACATCTGTGAATTCTCTCGACAGTCTGTTCTCGATAGCTGATACTCTGCTTTTGATCTCTTCGTATTCTTGTTTGGAGATTCTGACGTAATCTTTGTCAGACTGCTTCATATCGGGAGACAAGTCAATTGTGTCGTGTGCGCTGAACAAATGCTCAGAGGAAGTTAGCATATCTTCACTACTGACGCTCGTTTC
The DNA here is from genome assembly GCA_949775005.1 of Orthosia gothica. Taxonomy (NCBI): domain Eukaryota; kingdom Metazoa; phylum Arthropoda; class Insecta; order Lepidoptera; family Noctuidae; genus Orthosia; species Orthosia gothica. The sequence continues at coordinate 20,235,651 of OX459053.1, read as the reverse complement.
AGAGTTCTTGTGAGAACTGAAGTCTCTATTGATGATCGGAGTACTTCTTGCGTCCATGAGGCTTAGTCGTAATCGTTTTCGTTCGATACCCCTGAAACAGAAAGGTTAGTTTGATTTAGAAATGTGGGCTTAGTGTGTTTTTACTCACGCTCATTCGCGTTAACGTAAACATCAAATTGTATTGAAACTGGATAAGTGCCATCTGGTGACAGTAACGAGAACCCTCTTTTTAGGGTTCCGTAGTCAACAAGGAACTCCGCAGCTTAGCTCAGAAAATTTTATTACTAGAAAGCTATAATTTGTCATTGATATAAATATTAATCACGCCGAAAGAGTGGAAAAATAAAACGACGAAAATATTTTTTTTTAAGTTACCTCCCGTGAAGTGGTTTTTTTCTCGTCTATCCCATGGTGTGGGGTATCGTTGGATAGGTCATTCAAAAATATATAACGGGTCTGTGAAAACCATTCAGGGATCCGTTTGCGTAAAATTAAGCTTTGATGGCTAATTTTTGTTAGAGTGAGATGTCCCCCCCCCCCCCCTCGCCCCGCCAGCTAAATGGTTGGTTTTGGATATGTGAAAAAATTCACGGCAGTGGTATATACAGGCTGGAATTTTGTAATGCCACCTGAAGGGAAAGTACTCTTAATACTGCAGATCGAAAAATTTACTCAAAGTTAACATTCCTTCAATTTTGAAAAGAAAGAAAACTGCAGTCAAAAATTTTCGAAAATTCGCTTGCCACACCCAGGAATCGAACCGACAAAAATCTTAAAAAATTACACCCTGTACTTTTATTGCGTCGATCGTTAGGGTCAATTATAAGGATTATATCTCTCTAACAAACTTGATAAATTAAATGAAAGGAAAACCGTGAAATCTGGACTTATAAATTCAATGGGTCAAGTTAAAGCATTTTTACTCAAAGATCCATCCGTATCCTTATGTGAGTAATTAATAATTATCATTGACGTCATTTATCCACTAAAATGACGAATTACTATTTAGATAAGACGATTGTAATTTGCACGTATTTGTAATGCAGACTCCTTTCTTAGATGCGACATAACTGCGTGTATGAGAACCCTCTGTGCGCGAGTCAGACTCGCACTTGGCCGGTTTTTTTTGTATACAAATTAACGATCACGATCGAGTCCGTTAAAAAACTCTGAATAACAAAAATTTACAACTTACATTTTCATCGGCGTGAAGGATAACTCTTTTTGTGGAAGTCCTTTCGTTATTTCTTTTCTGTGGAACCAAAAATAAAAAGGCGTTAAAACTGAGGCGTTTTAAATATTTATTTTGCATCTTGTTATAGTGCCCGGCACATAAGTTGGCAAGGTTTTGGCGTGGTGGGGGTAAGTACGCGCATATGCCGCGAATTGACCCACCACCATATAGAGCGTACGGAACGTGTCCACGTTCCGTACGCTCTATATGGTGGTGAGCGACCCGATTGTCAATGTTGAGCGACACGATTGGTCAGTCGCTCCTTGTGTCAACTGAGCAACCAATCGCACGCTCGGAACGGTGCTAAGCGTTCCCCGCGCCGCGCTTCACTACCAAAGTGTGAGTGTGTAATCATCCAATGACTTCTCCCGCTCTGGGTGAAGCGAGTGGGCGTGTCAGACTTTTACTGACTAAAACCCACCCGTGTTCCTTCAGTTGCTTGAGCCAAGGCCGCGGTAACTCTTTTTCTTTTCTTTTTAAAAAACGTTGCCCCACACTAGGAATTTCTTCCTGTATCGTGGGTGCGTTTACAAACATATAAACTCACATACACAAACACCCAGAGCCGGAACAACTATCTGTAGGTCATACAAATATTTGTTCCGTGCGGGAATCGAAGCCGCGACACGCAGCGCAGCAGTCAATCGCTCAACCACTGCGCCAACTGTGCGCCCTATCTTTTAAATTTACCAACTCTCTTTCAAATTTATCCGCGACCCTACCAAAGGTACCTAAAAAACGACTTCTGCGCATCTAACGACTATTGCCAACTTACGTGCCGGGGATTATATGGCTCATTTTATTACAAGAACTTTTCTAACGAATGATTATTATTTTTTGTTTTTTTATTATTGATAGTCTCGCGCTTGACCACTATCTCCCCTGATGGTAAGCGATGATGTGGTCGACGATGGACCACGGTTACCTAGAAGAAACCTATTCACTCTTGACTTAAAGACTCGCATGTTGTAGCTGTCAGTAAATACAGACTCAGGCAGGGAATTCCACTCCTTAACTGTACGCATAATAAAAGTATTCCCAAAACGTTTGGTGCGTATGGGTGGGATGTCTACCATGTATCGATGACGCATCGCCGTACGTCTTGTAGTCCGATGATGGAACGGGCTAGGAGGAATCAGTTCATGCAATTCCAACGCACACTCCCCGAAATGTGACCGATAAAAAACCGACAGACTGGCAACTTGGCGCTAATGACCAAGGATCTAGAGCCTAGACTCGACCAGTATCTTATTGGCGATGAGCCGCTTGGCCCGAAACTTACTTTGTTTTAGCAGAAAGTCCTTCATGTGTGTCGAACTTCCGTTTCGCTGCAGATTTGCTCAGGATTGGAGTCTTGCCATTCTCATTGACTGTGGCAGGAGTGTTAACGCTACCCGACACCATTTTGCGGAGGCCATTTAAAACTCCTAAAAAATAAAGAGATCAACAGATTAAAAAAGTCATCATTCTTTTATGGTATTACTTTATGCGAACAGACACCTTATTTGTATCATCATCAGCCTTACAATGATCCCACTGCTGGGACACAGGCATCCTCTCTGTGAGACACTGCTCTTAAAACGGTGAAGGAAAACATCGTGAGGAAACCGGCATGTCCTAGAACCAAACATTCGAAGACATGTTACATCCACCAACCTGCACTGGGCCCACATGGTGGATTAAGGCCCATTATCTCTGGCCTTAATCCACCATGTGGGCCCAGTGCAGGTTGGTGGATGTAACATGTCTTCGAATGTTTGGTTCTAGGACATGCCGGTTTCCTCACGATGTTTTCCTTCACCGTTTTAAGAGCAGTGTTGATGAAATAATTTACACAAAGTAGAACGCCTGCCTGGGTTCGAACTCCTGTAAGTCAGGTCAACCACTGGGCCACTACAGCACTCTTAAATGTATGGTATTACTTAATAACAAATAGGACAATGAACAACTTACTGTTAAGAGAGCCACTGCGTCGTTTCTTCTTTCTCCTTGCAAGATAGCCATCGGAATCATCGTCTAGCTGTGACATCAGCTCTTCAGTTAGTTTTCCTATGTGTTGCGAGTTTTCGATGAACATCTAACAAAGAAGTGAGTTCAAATTAAAACATATAAGTGTGCAAAGTTTAAATTTATAAAAAGATGAAAAGTTGTGATGATTACTAAGTACAAAACTCAAACAATTAATTTGATTATTTTTATTGGGTGTTCCCAGCGGAGGTCCACATCGTTATCAATGTGGTGAAGCAGTCGACCGCCTCGGACACCATGGCCTATCCTGCAGTAGAAGCGCTGGTCGGTTAGCACGGCACGCCAGCATTAATGACATCATACGTCGGGCACCGCCGGTGTGCCAGCTGTTTTAGAACCCAATGGCTTGGCGCGCGACGATGGGATGAGACCAGACGGGATGACCATAATGCCTTGGAAGGTGCGTAGGCCTTTGGTGTTGGATGCAACATGTGTCGACACCCATGCGCCATCCCATCTTCTTAGCACGGCGGGCTGTGCTGGGGCAGCTGCTGCTGATGCAGAAAACCTCAAACGGCGCAAATACAATAACCTTATTGGAAGTTATATATTTGAGCCGTTTGGGGTTGCAACATTAGGTCCATGGGATCCGAGTGCTCTTCGAGTATTTCGAGACGTAAGCAAACGGTTAGTCGACTCTTCACGTGACCAGAGGGCTGGGCTTTTCCTGGGCCAGAGAATCAGCATTGCCATCCAACGTGGCAATTCTGCCAGCGTTCTGGGCACTTTTCACGTTGACAGCGATGTGGACGAATTTTATGACGCCCTATGACACCTGCCCTTTTTTCGTGTTTCGTAGTTTTATTTTATTTTTATTTAAGTTTATATATAGGTAGTTATTTTAATTAAGTATTTTATACTAAAAAAAAAAACTAATTAATTAGTATCAATAATAAAATTATTCTTCATTAAGAACATTCGGTTTTTTTTACTGGTTTACTATTGGAAAATTGTCTGGTTTATTACTGGTATACCACTCCACCTTAGGCACATTGCGCCTTTCCACATTCATTTTTAAATTAAAAAAACCTAATAATTATTAAGAAAATCGGATTAAGCTTCATGTTTCTATGGTATATAAGGAGTATCATGTTTTTTTTTTGCAAAGATTGTTGCAATAATTGAATCACAGAATCTTTTTTTTTTTCAAAATGTTGCTTGATCAGTTTCTTACTGGTGCATCCACCCTACATGTAATAATCACTGATTCTACTGTCCATTCGCAAAGGAAGTTTGTTATGTCGAAAACAGACAAAAAACTTTGAAGAGCAGAGCAGAAGCCTTTGTATAGCAGCAGGAGCAGCAAATACCTTAACAAGAGCAACATGGTGCTCCAGTCTCTGGGCGGAAGCTGCAGCTGGCAGCGGCATAATACTGGGAGCCATCACTATGGCCAGGTTGGAGGAGTCCATCAGATTGTCCTTGTGTCTGGACGCTAGGAAGTTTAATAACTGGAACATACAAATATAATGACTGATCTAATATGTTTGTGGTTATACACTGCTGGAAAAATATGATGAACTGCTTGCTACTGAGAAAAGATACTGTTATAGATATAATAAAAAAAGAAAACACTACGGACTAAGGAAAAGTTCAATATGTCATAAAACTAGCCGAGTGTGAGTGGGACTCGCGCAAGAAGTGTTCTATGCCATTATCGCTAAAAACGGCAAAAAAAAACCCATCTGTGATATGGGACAACCCCACTTAAATATTCTGTTTTTAGTATTTGTTGTTATAGCGGCAACAGAAATACATCATCTCTGAAAATTTCAACTGTCTAGCTATCATATCGGTTCATGAGATACAGCCTGGTGACTGACGGACAGACAGACGGATAAGTCTTAGTAATAGGGTCCCGTTTTTACCCTTTGGGTACGGAACCCTAAAAACCATAAAATTATATACTGTTTAAATGTATCAAAGTTATAAAATCAGCACAGCATTCCTACCTCCATAATATAATGTAATAGATGAACATGTAATACTGGTAGTAACAACAAAGTGTGCAGGATAGGCTTCAGTGCATCTTCCCCTGCAGTCAGCCTGCATCTTAACAACAAGTCTTGTACTTCTGCGCTAATCAGGGGCTCTGGCAGACATCGCATGTATAACTTCAGTACACTGGCTACATCAATAGGATGGTGGCCTTCTGATACACAACCCCCTGCATCTAACAGTCTCTGTAAATTAACGATATAGTATGTTGAAATGTACAGTGAAATAAAATATCTATATGGGAAATTGATAGAATTGTAGTTGATTACAAATACCCAGTATAACTTTCATTATCAACAAAATGTACTTTTTTTAATGAGCAATTAAATTCTATTAAATGATAAGGACAACATAGATTTGATGACTGAAGAGTTTTGGAGGGAAAAATAGACTTTTGCTCAATAGTGATACCATTTTCACACCGCAAAACAATGCATTTTTCTTTGATAATTTCATACATACCTTTATATCTTTTTGGCGGTTTTGTGAGCCAGCTTTCCGGAATAATCCCTCAACATGGGCGTTGGACCGAAGCACTGAGGACATCTCAGTCACCACTATAGGAACACTCAATGTACTGCCACAACAAATAACACTGCACGATGGCACCTTTATTAAAGGTGCTCCAAATACTGTCTTGTGATCCTGAAACAACATTCTCGTTAGAAATTGTAGAATGAAATAGACATAATCCTATTTTGTAACAGGAAATGCAAATGCACCCACTTTAACACTTTTCAATATAATCTTTTTTAGCCGATGCTTTAAGCCTGCCTTTTTCAATTCCCCAACTATTATTGATTGCAATTTGCCATGATTTATCCCATCCGAAATTAACATTTTGTTTATATTTAATTTATCCAATACAAGTCAAAACTTAGACATTGGACAAGTTTTCAAATCCGCCATTCTAAAATTCGTTAAATGTCATTCCGTTTCATGGTGTCGAAATGAAACGTCAACGCTGCAAGCAATTAAAAACAAAAGCAAATATTGTATTAAGTAAGGTATTAGAAAAAAATATGTTACATGGCGAATGTTTTTGTTGAGTTTCTTTCTCTTTATTTAGACTTTTGTTATCTTAGGCTGAATCCTTTTTAATTTTAAAGGATAGCCAACCACTGCAAAATGAGTAAAATGGAATGTACAAGTTCTTTCGTCTAGAAATCGATTTGACCATTTGACTTTTATTATTTTTTGAGCGCAACGCAAGTCTATCATTTACACCAGTGTTTTTCAACCTTTTTCATGATGCGACCGATAGTAAAAGTCAAATATTTCAATAATTTATGCCTATTTACGCATAAATAGGTACAGACAAATAATAGCGCTCTGATCTAAGAATATAAAAAATAAACACAAGGATTTTGAATAAACATTTATTTTGTTATGTTTTACTTTATAGATCATCATTCATCTATTTAAAAAATATAAATCGTAACGTGATAAAGTCGTGTAGGGTGACCATAAATATTATCGACTGAACGAAATACAAAAAAACCGGCCAATTGTGAGTCGGACTCGCACACGAAGGGTTCCGTACCATTATCGCCAAAAACGGCAAAAAAATCACGTTTGTTGTATGGGAGCCCCACTTAAATATTTATTTTTTTCTGTTTTTAGTATTTGTTGTTATAGCGGCAACAGAAATACATCATCTGTGAAAATTTGAACTGTCTAGCTATCACGGTTCATGAGATACAGCCTGGTGACAGACAGACAGACAGACAGACGGACCGCGGAGTCTTAGTAATAGAGTCCCGTTTTTACCCTTTGGGTACGGAACCCTAAAAATACAATAATAGTAATCAGAAAACATTTTTACGCACTGCTTTTTAGTTTATATGTACAATTGTACATTGTAATAATTGTTGTAATTGTACATTACGTAGGTAAAGTTACGTACAAGTTTATATTCTGTCCCTGATAGGCAGATTTCTCGGTAAACGGGGATCTATTAATTCAGGCAATATACATTTAAAATAAAACTTTTCTTATTTTAAGACTACAGAATTCCAAAATTCGTTGTTCAATTTTTACATATGCCAGTCCTTTAGGCGTCCATACTATAAAAAAAAACAGTATTTGCGGTTTGTAATTGTCCTTGTATGTGGTAAAAATAGTTATGATTTATTTTTAATTTTATTCTATTTAATTCGGCCTCCATATCTTTAGTGCAAAAAGTATTTTTTTTTATCAATTGCTTCAACTGGTGTAATGTTTGCTGGGCTCGCAGGACACTTTAGTTCAATCATAGCGTCACCACCTATCAGACCATCTGGGCTTGCTCCGAGGAAAGGACGTTTTTCGTCAATAAATAACACAGATGGTTCAATATGAAGGCCTAAAAGTTGCTCAGCATCTTTTAGTGACACGAGTTCGTTTTCGTTTCCATATTTTGTAGCATCATTGCCTTTAAATGTATGGTATAATAGTTGCTTTACTATGTTTTTGCAAGACAGAAAAGAGCAATTAAAAGGACTGTGGTCTATTTCTGACAATTGTTCAAATAAATATTGAACATCAATCATTCTGCGCCCGACTAACTGTGAAACTTCGATTTCGTCGTCATTTGCATCTTCAACAATGAGAGACCCAGCAGTTGTAGTGCTTGTTGGAAACTAATTCCTATAAGAGATAAAATACGTGAATAAATGTATTGCCTAAATCAAACAATCAACACAACACATAATATTTAATTAATTGATTATTTATATAAAATCTCTATCTTTTATAAAAAAAGGTAAAAGAAATTGGGTAGGTACATACCTGCTAAACGATTGACTGATTGCTTCAATGTGTATGGTCTGATTTGACTCAAGATCAAAGACATGTTCAAAGCTTGGTGGTGCTTGGTTGGCTGTTTTGGTTATTTGAATGCCACCTGAACCACATGAAGAAGATCTGGAAAATTTAAATAGAGTATAAATTTACTATCATCTTGATAGAGCGCAAATCAAATGTAAAATATAATTAAGATATATATCCTACCTACTAGGAAATTCCTGCATAAAGCCGCGCTTGTGTAACCAAATCCGATCGTATGGTCACCCTATGCTGGGTGAGCCGGACTAACATCACTGTATGTAAAGAGGAGCAGTGTAGGTAAGTCTTAGCGGTGTCCTTGAAATAATTTCCGACGCCCGCTTTGTCTCATGACAAACAAACGAAATAAACACATTACCCTCCTTCGGTAGTCGGGTAATATTAATGTAACTCAGATCAAGAAAAATATCTTTATTTTCTAAGGCTGAGTTTAAAAATATGTAAACAATAAGTAGCTAGCTAAGAAAGTAATAAGTACCTAGGTACAAAAACAAGTGGCACGGATCTTGAGCGTTAGGCGCGTTAGTGAAGGGTTAGTTGGCGCATAATTATGCGCGGACTATCTATAAAATCGACTACTGCGCAACTCAAGGTCAAGATCCCTGCCGGTAACATAAATCTATACTAATACTAGCTGTTCCAAGCGGTTTCACCCGCCGCCACTCGTAAGGGTCGTAGCGTGATGTTAGATCACCTACGACCTATTCTCAGACCTCAAGTATACACAAAAAAAATCATATAAATCGGTCAAGCCGTTTTAAACGGCGGGTAAAACCGCTGGGAACAGCTAGTAACTAATTAAATTATGTCATTGGGAAATAGGTACTTACTGAGAGAAACATCCGAACGCTCGGAGTCCATGTCGGCAACCAAACCAAGTCGTAAATAATAACAAAGTCCGTAAACAACGCAAAGTTCGTAAGAAAGTAGATTACTCAATATCAAAGTTCAAATCACAAGGCAAATCTAAAACCAATTTCATAGCATATGTCAATAGTGTCAGAAATATTATAATAAGTACTTAGAAAATAAATAAATACGCACGAACAGCACAGTAAAGTAATCGTCTAACACTGACAAAAAAACACAAAAAAAAATACAATACAACAAACAATAAACAACCCCGAAGAGCCCCGATCAAACGCCGCGCCGCCGTACGAGCGATACTCAACCGTGTGAAGCACGATCACACACACATTGACATGACGTGCTTGACGCGATAGCAATAGCTACTATTGAAAATGTATGATTATTTTGATGTGTTCCGTAATACCAAAATTATGCATGCAAACTTAATGTTTTAAAAAAAAAAAACGATGTTTTTAACTTGATAATATGAGCTATGTTGTTGCGACGGAAATTTTATAGATATTGTATTTTTAATGCAGAAAAATCAATACGAAAACATGTCATTTACGCTGTAAAAAGGTACGAAATTAAATTCGCTTAAACTTCATTTTAGGTAAGTATTTTGAAAAAAAGAAGACGTAGGAACCTAGATAAATACTGTCTAAATCCGATATCAGCATAATATAGTGGAAATATGCTCAACCTACAAATGATTTTGGTATTACGTTTGTATGGACAATTCATGCTTCGCCGCACTCTTAAGTGGGGCTCCTAAACAACAAACGTGATTTTTGTGCCGTTTTTTGTGATAATGGTACGGAACCCTTCGTGCGCGTGTCGGACTCGCACTAAGCCGGTTTTTTACCGAAGTTGTTCTCTCGACCTCTGGCGACCCCCCTACAGAAGCTTCGCGACCCCCCAGGGGGTCGCGACCCACAGGTTGAAAAACACTGATTTACACACATTAATAGTGTTAGACTAGGGATCAATCAAGTACATCCAATGTACATCATTTTTATCCAACTGCGGCAGGGTAATGTTTTTAACTCTGCTGTGGTATACCTAAAATGCCGTTATCCGATATCTGGTCGATTTTTTACTTTTGATGCTCTATTAATGTTTGGTTTTGGTTGCGAAAGGAGGACACATATTGAATGCCTTGAATTACTAAAAGAGTAGAGTAGATAAAGATAAAGAGGTCAGGACTAGGTTAGAATTACCAGTGTTTCGTTTCAGAACGCAGGGTTGTATTTCAAGTTAGACATTGACACTTCGTCGCATTCCAGTTCCAGAGTCCAGAACCAGATGACATTACCAGAATTTTAATATTTTGGAAGAGCGAAATAGAATGATTGGATTTTACAGACAAGAAAAAGAAACAAAATAAAAGTGATGCTCAGACTATAATCTTGCCTTCATAGTATTGTTGATCAAAATCATCATAATCAAAATTTCAGCACATCAGCAATTTCTATTCTTCTTTTGGATTTATTCACTGAAAGACTAGTACTTAAAATATAAATGACATATAGTGCTTTCTTTTAGTAGGCTTGTTTACAAATATCGTCCTAACAATGATCGAATTGTCTGCAAAATTAACAACTGGAACAGTTTATTTAGCTGGCGAAGCCTTGGAATGCTGCATATCATTTTGTTACACTGCTCAACCAGAGCATAGGAATTCACAAAGTCACTGGTAATAACACTTTCCTACTTAATTACTAACATAAAGAAACACACACTTATTATTTTTTGCCTGTCATTAGAAATGGTCGACTTGTAATTGAAACAGAGACCTTCTGTTTACAGTGATGCCCTAGAAAACTTAGCATGGGCTTCAGCGCAAATCCACTGCTTCTACTCTACATCAAAGAACACAGGTGACAAGACGCCAACCATTGGCAAGACCACCTCCTTGGAAGTTACCTCCTGTGATATTGGAGATGTCATATTTCACACTAAACCCAAAATATTGTTTTGTGATCTGACTATACCATTGGGCGAAACTAAAACATGTAAGTACCTTATGTTGCAAATGTATTAGATACTTTAACTTTAATATATAAATAAATATCCCTCAACTTATCTTGTAGTCAATGAATGAAAACAAATCTTATTTTATTTTCCAGTCTGGTACAGGGAATCACTTCCAATAGAAGCTCCACCATCTTACAGGGGGACTTCAGTCAAGTATTCCTATAAAATCACCATAGCAACCCAGAAAGTGGGTTCCCACATCAAAATGGTCAGAATACCGTTCAGAGTGCTACCCATCAGTCCCATCATGAACATGCAGGATTTGGCAGCTCTGTGTGGTAATGAAACAACAGAGGAACTGCAGCCTACCAACCCATTTTCTGAAGAGAGGAAGGTTGAAACTCCTTTGACTATGGCTTTACAAGTTTTGCAGGTAATTTTGACTGATTAAATATTTGTTTTGTGATATAGAATTCATAATCTTTTTTTTTCTCATTTTTTCATCTATTAATCAACTTCTCATCTTTTTAGGCCTCCATACCCGAAGGGTAAAAACCCTATTACTCAGACTCCACGGTCCATCTGTCTGTCTGTCACTAAGCTGTGTCTCATGAACCGTGATAGCTAGACAGTTGAAATTTTCACAGACAATGTATTTTTGTTGCAATAAAAAATATTTCAGTGGGGCTCCCATTCAACAAACGTGATTTTATTGCCGTTTTTGCGATAATGGTACAGAACGCTTCGTGCGCGAGTCCGACTCACACTTGGCCGGTTTTTTTTCTTGTATTCATTAATCCGTTGACTGCCGGCAACAGACCCTTGTGAGACACAATGGCTTTTTAATGTTTTTAGTTAATTACAGCATTCAAAGGGTTAATTGTTGAATAATATGTGTTGTATTTCAGAATCTCACAGCCAGAAGAAGCCCTAACTCCTACATGATAACAAACACTAGAGGCAAGGTGGGCCGCTTCTGTCTGTTCAAGTCAGCTTACAAGCTGGGTGAAGATATTGTGGGTACTTTTGACTTCTCTGTGGGGACTGTCACATGTATGCAGGTAATTGTGGTTGAACATAAACCTTGAATAATATGCAGTAAAAAATGTATTAAGTCCTATAGGTACAATTCTCGTGGTTCTCGTGTCTCCTATGCGGGTCACAAATAAATAGTTTTCTTTCTTTCAATTGGTAGGAACTGGATGAATCCACTGATAATTTTCCCAGGCATAAACAAACTCTGTCCATCCTATAGAAAACAAGATTGCAAAAAGTAACAACTCGTATGAAGGTATAAACTTTAAGTAGGTACTGCTAATAAATAAGTAACAAATCCAGGTAATCATCATCATTATCAGCCTTATAATGTGCCCACTGCTGGGACACAGGCATTGTCTCTGTGATAGAGGTAACGGGCCTCAATCCATCACGCAGGCCCATGTGCGTTTTGATGGGGCAGCCAGCGCGATTTAAAAAAAAATACTTCCAAGATTTTTTAAATACTTGTAAAAGTTGATGCCCAAAACCATAAATTTGTCAGAGTCATGGTTAAAAACTCTCAAGGGTTTTAACGTGACCGCGCCATTGAAACGCGGAAAACCACGCGGCCATGGAGATCTTTAAAACTTGTAGAGCCCTGAAATTTATGTAATTATTAGATTGAATTTGTAAAAATATAGAAACATATCCTAGGTTCATATCTTAGGTGCTGTAAGACTACAACCTCATGGCCGCGCCTGAAATGCACGTTAAAAATCTTGGGTTTATACCTATTTCAGGGCCGCGTTGTTCGCCGCATTTCAAAGGCGCGGCCACGTTCAAACCCTTGAAACTTTTTAACCATAACTTTGTCAATTTTATGGTTTTGGGAATAAACTGTTTTTTTTTTACAAAATCGTAGTTCTCTTTTTTTTAAATCGCCGTGGCTGCGCCATCGAAACGCACATCGCAGGCCCAGTGCGGGTTGGTGGATGTCACATGTGTTCGAATTTTTTGCTTCACCTTTTTAAGAGCAGTAGTGATGAAATAATTAACACAAGGTAAAGCACCTGCCTGAGAGCAGTGGTAAAGGCCGCGAAATACACAGACCTACAACTTGTAAGTTGTAGGTCATGGGTTCGAGCCCAGGCAGACGCTTTACTTTGTGTAAATTATTTCTTCACCACTGCTCTCAAAACGGTGAAGGAAAACGGCATGTTCTAGAACCAAAAATTCGTAGACATGTGACATCCACCAACCCGCACTGGGCCCGCGTAGTGGATTACGGCCAAGCCTGTGTCCCAGCAGTGGGAACATTAATAGGCTGATGATGTGATGTGAAAGCGCCTGCCTGGGTTTGAACTCACGACCTACGTAAGTCGGGACCGTTAATACTAGGCCTCCACTGCTCTTATCAAGGTACTAATAAAGACGACTATTAGAAATATTAGAATAAGAAAAATCTAAATAGGTACTTTTTACATTTTTCAGGTCTCAGTATCACTACAACCAGAGGAGATAATTAAATCAAAGTCTCCTTCCAAGAACGTCAGTAAGGACACCAGCAGCAGATCTATGACAGTAGCCAGATATCATGAAGTGACTTTAGGACTGACTCAGTCACAACTGATATTGCCGATTCCTTTGCATATCACTCCGGCTTTTGAAGTTGATGATGGTAAGTAGTAAACAAGATTTCATTTTGATTGTTTTGAAGTATTTGACCTTTGCAACAACCATTGGACCCATCTGCTGATCTAGATGTCAGGATGTCTCTCTTCCACAATAATTGTTTCAAAAGCTGAGAGATGGAATGGAATGGCCCACTAATCTCTCAGATAGACAATACAAAAAAAAACCGGCCAAATGCGAGTCGGACTCGTGCACAAAGGGTTCCGTACCCAAGGTGGCGTCAATTATGTATGTATGAAGACACCCTTTAATTTTCAACTTTTTGGAACTTTGAACCTTTATTTGTGCTGTAAGACCTTACTTTTTGCCAAATTTCGTGATTCTTGGTCAACGGGAACTACCATATAGGTTTTCGACCCAAAACCTATAGGGTACTACCGGTTGACCTAGAATTGTTAATTTTGGTTACAGCATAAGTAAAGGAACAATTCCGTAAAATAAAAATAAATGAAAATTAAGATAAATTTTGGTACTTTTGGTAGATTTTCGCGAAATCTTGTAGATTTCCGTCGGTGCTCCATGGACCAATTGAAATTTGACCAATTGGTCTATGGGGAAAATTACATGTTTCCATCGTCCAATTATCAACTGGTCTATTGAGAATTGTTCCGTTGCCCAGTTTAAAAGTATAGTAAAACCTTGTCCACACGTATTTAAAAAAAATATCAAGATCAATTTTTGAAACAATAATCATTTACTGAATAATCACGACATAACAATTCATTTGTACAAAGATTACAATACAAATCAATGTGAACATCTATCTCATTGAGTCCGTTGGGATCCTAGAATTGGCGACAATAGTCTTCGCAATACCCTCATCCCGAAGACATACTGTCATTTGGCAACCAATTGACACCATACATAATGACAAAATTGTAGTAAGGTTCTGGAGTGACGACCGCGAACCGGAAGACATTGCATAGGATGGCCTCCTACGAGTACCAGGTGGACCTGGTGAAGGTTGCGGGGATCCGCTTGATGCGAGACCCACGGGACCGATCAAATGGCGACACTTGAGTGAGGCCTATGTCCAGTAGTGGACGTCTTCTGGCTGATATGATGATGATGACATGCTTTTCTATCTTTTCATTGAAGATTCTATTTAAATTAACTATAATTAACGAACATTATATTGTATTTATTTACGACGGTCGAATCAACTAATAATTTTTTTTTTTTTTGACGTTCGAAAGTGTCGCTTAATGACCTAATTGAGAAAAAAGATAAAGAAATTTTGATCTTTGTTTTTTTTTTTTTTTTATTTATAATATTTTTTAATACAGTTTCATGTGACCCAAAAAATATAACAAAGGCTTCTTTGAACCCAAAGTATAGGAAAATGGTGTGAACTTGGGGTTATAATGTTATAATGGAGCATAGTTTTGGTTTACGTCCAGTGTTCTCCATAGCCCAGTTGGTAATTGGACGTTGGAGTTTCTTGTCCATTTGGAGTTTCTTGTCCATTCTTCTCCACAACAAGCTACATTTCCGAATGGACGGTAGAATCAATTGCCCCCGGTTTCCCAGCTCGGAATTGTCGGGGGTTTGGTGTGGCGGGTTGTCGGGCGCGCGTTGTCTGCTGTGATTGGTTGAATGAATTTTCAACAGCCAATCGCAGCGGATGGCGCTTGCTTGGCAGTTTGTCGCATTGATTCGCCGATGATTTTGGGCTGGGAAACTGGAGGTTAGTAAAGAAAGTGGCGCTTAATGGCCTAATTGAATAAATAAATTTTGATTTTGACGATGGAAACATGTCATTTTCCCCATAGACCAATTGGTCAAATTTGAATTGGTCTGCGGAGCACCGACGTAGATTTCTCGAAAATCTAAATTTGCCTATATCTTTTTATCGTGTTGACTCAGGACCTTGATTTTCATACACCTAATAGGGACTATAGACCACAGTATCTGCGATAAATTTCAACTTGCTAGGTCCACCCATTCCTGAGAAAATCGGTGGTGACACACGGACAGACGGACAAGAGAGTGATCTTATAAGGGTTCCTTTTTTTACCTTTTTAGGTTCAGAACCCTAAAAAATGCCTTATATAAATGCTTACCCTCTTACTGATAAACACGGAATAAAGTTATACCAGGTATAACAAAGGAATAACCATACATTTTCATAGGTTTATACTTGGTATAAGTTTATTCTGTGTTTATTAGTAAGAGGGTTAGTGTTTTTAGTGTCTGGTTCCAAAAAATCTGGTAATTATGCCAACAGCAAAAATAATTATTCCTTCCTGTTTCAGTGTCCCTAAGCTGGCGCCTCCACTTCGAATTTGTAACGTCAAATGAGATGCTATTACCCAATCCAGAAGAGAAAGACTGGACGGCGCCTCTTAATGTGTCTATAGAGACCATGGTCTGGAACCTCCCCGTCAAGATATATTCCACTTTGCCCAAGCAGATCACGCAGCATTCAATAGCCAATGATGCTTATACCATGTTTATTAAATAAGGAAGCAGATAAGATTTAAGTCAAGAAGGTTTAGTTCAATTTACCCATTCCAGTCAGTATCCAAGATTTTGACTGAATATAATTTATTCCGACTATGCATAAACTTTTCTATGTATCATTCAAAATCTGGGGTTGTACTGTAAAATGTTTGAAAGAATCAATGTAAAATATATCTGTAAATAATAATTATTATGTAAAAATGTGAATGTATGTATGATTTTATTATTATGGATTAATGTAAAGAATAATAGATAACTTTGATATTTACACTTATTTATTAAAATAATACTTAAAACTAGAAATTAGTGTTATTCATCAACAGACTCTTTATCCCAATCTTTCATTTTGGCACCCATCATGAAGTCATCCCTGAAATATGAAAACAAAAGTAAGTAAATTACAATACAGAGATATAGGGTTTGCTTCATCAAATTAAACAAAACAGTGAAGGAAAACATCATGAGGAAACCGGCATTTCCTAGAACTAAGGCATTGTGAAAAAAAAAAAATCTTCACCACTGCTCTGAAAATGGTGAATGAAAATATCAAATTATTTCTTCACCACTGCTCTAAAAACAGTGAAGGAAAACATCGTGAGGAAACAGGCATGTCCTAGAAACAAAAATTCGAAGATATGTGTCATTCACCAACCCGCACTAGGCCCATGTGGTGTATTACGGCCCATTCCCTCTCACAGAGAGGAGGCCTGTGCAGTGGGAACAATATTAGGCTGATGATGTGTGTGTGTGATGTGAAGGCATTGTAACATCTACGAACCCCACTGGGTCCGCATGGCAGATTATGGACCATTCCTTCACACAGGAGGCCTTTGTCCCTGCATTATAAGCTGATAAGCATCAAATGAAACTACCAAGCCATAGCATGTCTCTTTCAGCCATTGGTCTTATCCTAATGGCCAGCTGAATCACACAAAATATTTCACAATTTTAAATAAATATTTGTAAATTACCTCAGTGCGCTCCATTTCGGTTTGTCCTCATCTTTAATTTCATTCTTTGCAACTTTAGTTTCTTCATCAACAATAATTGATTTACTTTGCCCCATAAGTGTGTCTAAGAAGGCTCTCTTATCAAACTTCTTCAATATTTTCTCTCTTTTACCTTCGGACAAGTCATTTCTGTCCATTTCTTGTTCTAGAGTTTTCTGTTGATTCCTGACGGCATTAAAAAGTTGGACCACACCTTTTGTAGCTATTTTTGTCAATAACCTTTCTCTGTCCTTTTCTAGTACATTAGGCTTTACTCTTATTGAAGGCTTGTCATGTTTCTGGAAAGAAATTTAACATTATCATTAAGATTTAAGTTTATAAATGTGTCCCTAACTAAAAATGTAGGTTTGGGAGGATACTGCTGCATTGCATGAAAAGGAGAATGCCCATTTTGTAAGGGAACTTAGGCCCCTTTGAAAAAATGGTACCTAGTATATTGATGAATTTGGTTGTATATTGTAGAAAAATCATGTTATATTCATAATTAGAAAACATTTTTTATATATTTTGCGGGGTTCACGAGATATAACGATGTTTCTGTTCTTGAAATGAACCCTTATTGCAATGCAATAAGGTGCATACAAATGTCCAAGTGAAGGAACCTGATCTGTTGTTGTCTGTACATATAAAGTAAAGGACATGGATGGAAAATAACACAAAATATAAATCCTATTTTTGTATAATATTGAAATCGCAGACACAATACCTCATAACGGGCCTGTGTATGGGCAATCTCCTTTCCTGGATTGAAACATGATATCAAATAATATTAGCGCATCAAAGTTCAGGTGTAGGGGCTTGTGACGTCTCTTCTCAGAGTAAAGTATAGCATGGTGTCTCCAAAAATGATGACGATACAGTATGTTGAAATATCATGATTTCAACATACTGTATTGTCATCATTTTTGGTTTACATGAGAAAAGAAAAAAATGTGTCTGATATTTGTAGGTAATCTAACTGACAGACTAAATAGTTTTTTTTTGGCATCATCCCTATTATTATTATGCCATATTGAGTAATTTGAGGAAACATCTCTATTGTAATTAGTATAAGTTTTTTTTAATAACACAAGCAAACTGAAAATGTATTACTTACAACTTTCTTAACAGGAGGCTCTGATGTCACTGCTTCTACTTCTCTCTTCAGAACTGGCTTCTTCTCTCCTGTGTCATCTATAACCTCAAATGCTGGTTTCTCCTCCTTGACAACCTTTACTATGTCTGCATGTTTTTTAGCTCTTGATAACACTAATGTCTTTTTGTTCTTGGGTTTGCTAGATCCTAAAATCTTTGCAACAGAGTCCGCCCAGCCTTCATTTGTGACGACGGCAGCCTTGTCATCTTCCTGATCATCAGAGGATTCACCACCGGCATCGGAGGCGCCGCTTTCTGCTTCAAGAGCACCACTTTCGGCATCAGATTCATCACTATTGGCTTCAGGAGCATCACTATCGGCATCAGAGGCACCACTTTCAGCGTCAGGAGCATCACTATCTTCATCAGAGACACCACTTTCGGCATCAGAGGCATCACTTTCGGCATCATCTTTGATGTCATCCTCTGCATCTTCGTTTATGTCTTGGATTTCGTTCTCCGATGCTTCGGATTCTTCTTCACTTGACGAATCCGATTCTGAATCCACTGCAAAACATTCATAGCATATAATTTTAGTAGGGAAACCTAAAAAAATATATTAAGAAAACCTTACATACACTAAATAGACTTACTTGAAACTTTAAGTACGGGTTTATTCATTGTTTCAGCAACTACCATATTTGTGATAGATAACTCAAAATTATGTTTTATTTATTTCCAAAATTTCACGTGTTTTCTGTTCCACAATATCCACATGCGATTTGATTTGACAAGACGAAGAGACAGAACTGACAGATGCCAACAAAAAAAAGTTTGACTTGACGTTGACAGTGTCAAAAAAGTTGTTTTTTTTTTTATACTTAAGTTTTATGGCCTAGTTGCTAGGCCATTTTATTATTTCGCTGTTATTCTTTATTTTTTTGCATTAGAATGCGGATGTACCAGATTCTAATGTTTTTTGGAGTATTTGGCAGCAAATTGTATCGAGTCAGTCTCCCAGTAAGCTTTGCGGAGGCAGTTAATACTACAATAAAATACTCCGCTCCACTATCCCGAGATCGCTTCTGTTAAGAGGGGACTCTAGTGAGACTTTCTCCATACAAACACATTCTGCTGTTTTCTTCGTGGATAATGCCTCTAGAGCAATGATTTTTTTCCATAAAATCTAGGTCTAATTAATACGTGCCTGTATCATTTCCTTTTTTCCAAAACATAATCACAAAAAGAAATATGACAATCCAAAAATCCGAAAAAAATGCCCGTTTTTACCGCCATGTTCAGAAGACTTTCAGACCAAATTTATAAGTTTTTTACAAAAAAGGAAATGATAGGAGCATTGATATACTTTTCCTCTAAATTTTGATATAAGAATTTTTTAGATCAGACCAGTTTTCATGAAGAAAACAGCAGAATACGAAACGTCTTTTAGTCAAAGTTTTTGTAGGTAAAATCAGCCTGAGCTGTAGTTGTCCCTTTCGCACGTTACGGGGTGAGGTTGGAGGTGACGCGACGGCAATAGTTTCTTCAAATACCTATTTTCAAATTCCTGTTGACTAGAGTCCGCTCTTAATGATTTCACAAATTGTCCAGTTGCGTAGACAGTTGAGACACAAAACTACACCAATAATATACCACAATATCCACTAGGAATCAATTTGCAAATAATATTAACAGCCACTGAACTTTACTCGACAAGATCCCGCCAAAAACTCAAAAAAAAAAAAAAAAGTTGCTTTCAGCACGGACTAACAGATGGACTGAGCTAAGTAATGATTTTTCTGAATCAATGATGGCATGACAATGGCATAAATATCGATGAAGGGAACAAAGACAAAATCATCAATGATTTTTATTTGAGAAAAAGAAGTCAAATATATTTATTTCTACTTGGCCATTAAGCGGTACTTTTGAACGTCAATAAAAGTTTCAACGAATTGAGAACCTCCTCCTTTTTTTGAAATCGGTTAAAAATTTACAAGTAATTAAAATTGATTCTACCGTGCATTCGGAAAAGTAGTTTGTTATGGAGAAGAACGCACAAGAAACTCCATACTTACTCTTTAAAAAAAATAAGTGTTTTACAATATTTACCTATGTACAAGATCTGACTTTCTTAGAAATATAAAACTTAAACATAAATACAGCTTACCAAAATACAATAATGTGTACGGGATGAGGGTTGCAGAATACTTGGCACCTCTTTTTTTTTAAGCTTCCAGAAGACTTGCAAACTTTATACAAAAAGGGTTCGAAAGGTTGTAAGTACAAATTAAAACGTTTCATAACACAGTAAAATTCCCCAATTATTTTATCGTTATCCAAAATTTATCAAAATTTATTATGAAAGTATTTTTATATGTAATTTAATCATGAATAAATTTTAATTTAATAATAATATTGTATTTACTCAGCATTGCAATTTGTAATTTAATTTAAAATAAGCGGCTCGCCATCACACAGTTAAGCCCTGTGAGGTTTATGTTGTGTGGCTAAAACCAAATGTGAAATAGGTTAAATATTTTGGAAATAAAATGATAAATGATGACATACATGAATAAATACATATACGTGAGGACGATGCACCGAGCACTACTTTATTACATATATAGGTATGAAGTATTACAAGCACGAACAGGTAAATTCGTTCACTTGTTAAATAGGAACATGCTTCTCACATACTTACAAATATTGCAAACTTAGGTAAATTACCTAATTCAACAACAACGGAACAGTGTGCGAATAATATTTTTTTAAATAAAAAGAGAAGAAAAAATTAAAATAAAGCATTACTATAATTATGAATATAATACAAATTAAACCAGTTTGATTTTGTCTACACTAAAGATTGCCATATGGAGCAGGACCAGCATGTTGCCACAAAGCATTATTATCTTGGATATAATCATCCAATTTGTATTAAACTTGTTTACAAAGTGTGCCTTTAACTATTGTTATAAATTTTCTTTCATTTACTTTACTAAAGTTTATATTTTTCCTTACATACCTAATATTTCATAAATGAATTGGCAAGAAAATTTCATAATATTAATCTTCATAAATAGCTCCATACGAGATTCATATGGCTTTGACAGCTCTCTTTTGCAATGTAAATATTGATTGAATGTCAGCCGCCCGATCCCACAGCCAAATACCGTAAGACATAATACTGTGCAAGTAACTAAAATAGACCAAACGCGCGGTTTCTACATCCGTTAACTGTCTTATCTTTCTAACGGCATAAGCGGCTGAGCCGACCCGCAAGAGATGTTATATGAGGCTCCCATTGTAATTGGTCTTCTAGAGTGATTCCTAGGAAAACTGTTTGATTCACATAGTCCAGCTTTTCTCCATTCAATATGATGTCGCATTCGCTACTTCTGACATTCGGCAATGTGAATCTATTACATTTACTTTTTTTTCATTAAGTACCAAATTATTTGCCGTGAACCATGTTTGAACCCGAGTAATAGAGTTATTTACATCATCAAGATTTTGTGACCACCGATCTACAAGTGCTTGTACTTGTATTTTAAATATCAAAGATGTTTAAAAAAAAAACAACCGAAGATCGTGTTATTTGCTGATGATGCAAATAACATGATCTTCGTTTGATTTTGTAATAATTGGGGCAAATCGTTAATGTAAACTAAAAAGAGGTATGGGCCCAATATAGAGCCTTGAGGAACGCCCAATGTCACTTCAGACCCTAGTGAGTTTACGCCATTTACCTGAACTTCAACTTGTCTGGCTTTCAAATATGATCTAAGTAACTCAAGGGCCGTATGTCTAATCCCATAGTGCTCGAGTTTCAACAATAGTGTCTCACGGTTAACGCAATAGAACGCTTTCGAGAGGACACAAAAGATTTCAATGGTGTCTTGTGTTTTGAGAACGAAAAACTTCAATTATGAGTAGATACTGAAATGATCGCGAAACTGCTTAGTAAAATTATCATTAGCTAAATTTAGTCGCATGGGTGACTTTGTCAGTTAGCTCGCGAAATTACTTTTTTCTTAGTTTGCGACATGCATGGCAGTGTATTTATTTGGGTATTGATTAATAATCATGGAAATCATCAATAAGTTTCCATTACTGATAATTGCTGCAAGATAATTATTACTTTTAAGTATTTCATGGCATTTTGGCTTTCTTGCAAGTAAATACTTGTGTAAAAACATGGTTCTTGTTTGACAATTCAAAAGTATCTCTAAAGTTTGTTTTAAATTAACTATTTGATTTTGATTTTTCGCACCGCAGCGCCCAAGAAGGCCCGTCCGAATCACCGAAGTACGCGTTCATCCATTCCAGTAATGAATTAAAAGCGTTGATGATTATGATGTCGCAGAATGGGCAGAAAAAATCGCGCGAATAATAATCGCAATGCGTGTTAAGCCGAGAAATTACGCAGCGCTATCTGCTGGCTCAGTTTAACGTAAGATTCCTTATTGCTTTGTTTGAAAATAGTAAAATAATACGTTCCGTGCATTTTAAAAATCGCAGAGGGTAATAATGTCCCACCCAACACCAGTCTTACTTTAGTAAAGAGTAGTGCTAAATACTCATTGAGTCTTCTGCTTACTAAACATGTTATATAATAACTAGTTTTTAATTGAAATCGATATTTCTTCTATGGTTATTTTTATCGATATTTTAGTCAGAAAATAATTTGGTGACGTTTATAGTGACAACACACGACATGCATAACGAAACGCAAAATTGTTTTTAAAAATAAAATACAGCTGATCGACAAGGCAAGAGAAGTTTTGTTTCATTCGTGAGAAAATGGTGGTTTTGCTCTAAACATGGCGAATATTGCGAACCCTATAACATATCTAAATAGAAGAGAATACGGACTCTTACCAGATATTAAGTCTCAATTCTTTAACAAACGCTTAAATGCAGCGAAACAATTGTATCGACGGGAACTTGTGTGCCATTTTGGATGTGTAAATGCTATTGAGTTTTCCAGCAATGGCGAATTACTTGTATCAGGTATATAATTTTTATAATATTTATTTCTACATGCTCGTGGACAACACGTATATGTATAAATTTAATTCGACTATATCAGCATAACATAACAAAAGAAAATAATTATAGTTACTTTTAAAAAAAAAATGTTATCCGTATTTGTAAGTATATCTGCAACATATTATCATGGATGATAAACAAGTAGGTTGCGGTTTAGCCTAACATATTTTTATATGGCCATAATATAAATACAGTTGAATAAGGAAAAAATAATCAAATAACTACAATACATTTTGGTTCAGCAGCATAAGTCTAGGGCCTCAGCCAAAAAATGCACTAAATCCATTGTAGAGTTCTTCAGCATATTTATGATAAGTAATTATAATGGTGCGTATAACTGCAACTACTTGTTGGTCACAATCAAGGCCTACAAATACATGGGTTTTTTCATTATGTTATTAGCCTGTGTAAGAAAGTCAACTGATGCCTGGTGACACAGCTTTACCCAAACTTGATTAAGTATATGGACAGTCTTTTCTCTGATACACGATTCTTCTCTATAAGGCTATTAACACACGGCACCGCGCACCGCTGCGGACGCGGAGAGAAGAGCACCGCTCAACCCGCACGGTCGAGCGGTGTACGTGTGTTAGGCATCAACGGATTTATTAGAGGCTAATGCGACATGAGATCCGCTTCACCGCCTACCGCGGCGGTGCGCGGTGCCGTGGTTTAATCGCCTAAGCTAACAAATACAAAAACTCACAACTCGACATTCACCACTCTAACACATATGAAAGGGCTATAATATTGTTTATTTTGTCTTATTAAATTACTTCTCCAAATTGTGACCTGATGTTACGTTTGATATCTAACACAAGTGTGAGGATCCTGGTACCCATAACATCTTTCTTTGGGTGCCAGAATTCAATCAAAAAAAATCAAAATCAAAATCATTTATTGGTTTGCAAACATGGGTATTTAGTACATAGATGTTTAAATATATAAGAGTCCTCCATGCTCTACCGTCACATGGGCATGCAAAACATATCATTTAATTTATACAAATTAAAATATTGGATTATAATTATAAATATCAATGAGAATCAAATAATACAAATTAATGTCAATCACAGTAAAATGTCACAGTAATACATTAAGGTCATCATGGTTACAATAAAAATAAAAATGTCAAATGGTATAAATAGCATGTCAATCAGTCAATGATTCATCATTAAGGAAGTCGTCAATTGTGTAATAACTTTTTTTATAGAAATACTACTGACATACATTGTTATAGTTCTCGCCAAACTTCTTGGCCGCCCTGAAGTTGGCTGCAATGGCTGCGCAGTAGTAAATCTCATACAAAAATGGTGATGTTTCATGCCTCATGCATCCAGTAAACCAACTTCAGGGCGGGCCCAAAAGTTTGGCGAGGACTATACTCGCTAATATGAATTTGTTATTTTTGCAAGTGTTTGACTGTACAAATGTTTTAATTCTAATAAAGATTTGTTTATTTAGACTAGCATTCAATTTCCATTGCCAAGATAAGCTTTAACAGGGCAAGCCCTCTCAGAGTCTAACACGAAAAGGGGTATTGGCATGGCAGTACAGTAACAACAGGGTCTGATTTATCAGGTGCTGAATAACAATTTCATCCTCATATTAATTTCTAACTAGTTCTAGACTAGTTAGAAATTTATATTCTAAGTCTAATTCTATTCTTATTATTGGTTCAGGCTGGTTTGTCTGAACCATAGTAACAAGAAAACTACGGTTGTTGTAATTATATAATACTAGCTGTTCCCCGCGGCTTCGCTCCCATCAACTCGCCACCTACCTACCCTACCCCACCTACTTATCTACCTACCTACCAACCAACCAACCTCTCTCTACCCTTCCCTTCCTCTTTACCCTACCTACCTACCTACACTACCCGACCCCACCCTACATACCTACCTACCCTACCCTTACCTACCTACCCTACCCTATCCTACACAACCCTACTAGTATCCGACCGCAACTGGTTTTAATTACCGAAACCGAATTTCGGCAGCAGTCTCAGTTTCGGCTGAAACCGAAACCGAAAATAGCATAGCGAGTTATTCAAGTATTAGAATCCTGAGCAATGCGAGTGATTCAAGTGCTAGAATCCTGAGCGAAGCGAGTGATTCAAGGCCCTCGATATAAGTCCGTTTTATTCAAGAGTTGCATACTATACTTAATACCATGACTACGAGAGAGATTTAGGCGAAAAGCACAAGGAGTTTGTGTCGAGTATTTTTTGCGCAAGGATAGAAGAATAGATTTGTGTGTTCTAAATTTAAAAACCAAAATAGTGATTAAAAGTGCTTTTTATTCACTGTTTTCAGTGAATAAAATAAGCTAATTTTAGATAGGGAATGGTAAAACGTTATTATTTTAACTTTCAGGCAGTTTTTATTTTTTTTATCTTTAAATCACATAGCTACGCAGTCGAACTACGCGAATTAGGGACGTATCTAACTGTACTTGCCACTTGAATACCTTGGTTGTATTAAAATGAATTTTGAAACTCTGAATCCATAATATTATCACCACGAATGAACTATAGTAAGTACCAAGTACCTTAATAATGTTTGTTTAGGTATATCATAAGCGAGAGAGTTAAATCTACCAAAAACATATTTATATAGTTAGGTTAAACTTGATTCTACTGTAATATATGTATTAGTTTGTTATAATGATTTATTTTTGATGTTAACTACTTACTTGTATGCAATATCACGTTATGAAACTTACCGAATTTTTTTTTTTTTTTTTTTTTAAACAAACGTTTCCCCACACTAGGAATTTCTTCCTGTATCGTGGGTGCGTTTACAAACATATAAACTCACATACACAAACACCCAGAGCCGGAACAACTATCTGTAGGTCATACAAATATTTGTTCCGTGCGGGAATCGAACCCGCGACACGCAGCGCAGCAGTCAATCGCTCAACCACTGCGCCAACCGTGCGCCATTCAAAATAAATCACACAAAAACTCACAACAAACAAAACGAACTGCAGCCAGCCAGTCACGACATGATTAGGCACGTGGATGCGGCAAAAAGTCTTCGTTGCTTACTCGCTTGGATGGAATTTAACGCGCCGAAAATGACCGATCACAGCGCGAGAACTCCCGAATGCGGTTTCGGTTTCGGTCGTAGTTTCGGCAGGTTTCCGTCGAAACCGAAACTCGTTTTTTTTTTTCGAAACTCGACCGAAACCAAAGCCGAACTTTCGGTCGGACACTATACCCTACCCTACCTACCCAACTCAATCTACCTACCCACCTACTGTACCTACCAACCTACCTATCTTACCCTATCCTACATATCTACCTACTCTACCCTACATACCTACCTACCTACCCTACCAACCTTACCTACCTTACCCTATCTACTCTACCGTACCGTACACTACCTACATTTCTTTTTTCATACTTAAAGTAGCCTATGTCCATTCTCAGGATGCCATCTGAACGGAATTCAATGAAATCTGGCAAGATGATCTTGCCAAATTTCATTGAATTCCATTCAGTGGTTTAGGCGTGACAAGGTAACAGACAGACAGATAGACAGAGTTACTTTCGAATTTATAATATTAGTATGGATTGACCGTCTTTACAAAATTACCAATTAAATTACCAACATGGGCTCAAATAAACGGTTTTTCATACATGTAAAAGATTTTGCTATATCAGGTGGCGATGACAGGAGGGTCATGCTCTGGCAGTTTGGAAAAGCCATCCTGGATCGAGGGAAGCCTGAGCCTATGAAGGGTCTGCATGCGTCCAATGTCTTCTGTCTGGGCATCACAAACAACAACCAGAAAATATACTCAGGGGGAAATGATGATATTGTAAGTTTTAAATTAAGATGTTTTAAAATAGATTAGAGATCGGTAATTGCTTTTGTGCCAAAATGGCCACAAAGCAAATGCTGCCTATTGCAGAGCACAAGAAAAACAGAAAATGGTCACAATTGATAGTGACCTTCACTATAATATTGGTACACCACAGTGATTGTATTGTAGCAGGAATATTTATAAGCGGCAGTAGGAATATAAGGCACACCCCTAACAAGTCTTTTTTAAACTAGTAATTTGAACAGTTAACATTGTAAATACAGGTAATAATTCATGACACGGAAACCAAATGCCCAGTAGAAGTGCTGCAGCATCAGCGCGCGGTGTGCAGCTTGAGCATCGACCCGTTCAATGATCGCGTGGTCGTCACTGCTGGCAATGATGGCCGGCTGCTGCTCTTTGATACGCGACAGTCAGGGCAGGGTAAGGAAATTCATATTTGTCTAAAGTTCGCCCTGACCCAAATATGTTCTTACCACAGACATAAATCTTACAAGATAACGCAAGTCCCTCCATCTGTATGAAAACCGAGTGTCCCAATTTTTAACACCAAATTCAAGAACAAATTTACTTACCAATGAAGAAAATATTTCCATTGCCACCGCCAACTTTTTTCAATACAGTTTATACAGCTCAATATGGCGGGATTAGGCATTTTTCTAGATTTCGGTGGATAGCCGGTGCCGATAATGCTAAATGAAACAGCTCAAAGTACGAGTTTTAATCGTTCTTTTACAAACAATCGCGTCATCTAGTTTGATTTATATCTATGGTTCTAACTTTCTTAAGTCAAAATAATCCAGTCCTATATGTCGTGTATATTGGAGTGTCGTCCTACTGTCAAACTACCTTGAAGGTATTCTGATGCTTTCATGTGTATTTGCAATCTTCTGCTGCCCACATAAACCTTGGAATAGAATATATTCTGCAGAAATAGCCTTATACCATGTAGGTAAAGTCACAACTTGGAGAAAACTGGATAGAAACTGCAGCAATCAAATCAAAACCAGGGACTTCAGCTGATATCTCTAGGTGTGACTAAGGAGGAGTAAATAAAAATTGTGCAAGTGTTGAGTCTCATATTTACTCCACACAGAATCCCTGGTGATATCGCGCAGTCGCAAAGCGTTCCACGGCGTGATGTTCCACCCAGAGCAGACGCGCATGCTCACGTCTGCCAACGCTCGCGATGGAGTCGCGCTGTGGGACCTGCGCTCACCTAAACAGTTAGTAATCATAATATCCATATACTACCAAATCAATATCCAATATCATATAAAATTTTAGTTAAGCTAGTTATCTGCTTAATGTGATTATATTTTGCCTCATGGACTTAATATACTAAATAATACATACTATCATCAATTGTTAGCATTCGCGTCCGACTGAGACTGGTTTTTACGACCAAAACCGAAACCGAAACTTTCTTACAACTACAACTTACAAAAATAAAGAAAACGTTATTATAATCAGTCAGTCTTTATTTTTTTTTATCTTTAAATCACATAGCTATGCAGGGTCGATCTTTTTTATGTTTACTACCTACTCTTATGCTATATCACGTAATAAATCTTACCGAATTCGAAAAAAAAACACGAAAACTCACAAAAAACGAACTGCAAACACAAGCCAGTCACGACATGATTAGGCACGTGGACGCACAAAAGTCTTCGTGGCTTACTCGCTTGGATGGAATTTAACGCGCCGAAAATGACCGATCACAGCGC
Organism: Orthosia gothica; assembly: GCA_949775005.1. NCBI lineage: Eukaryota > Metazoa > Arthropoda > Insecta > Lepidoptera > Noctuidae > Orthosia > Orthosia gothica. The sequence continues at coordinate 20,206,909 of OX459053.1, read as the reverse complement.
GAGAACTCCCGAATGCGGTTTTGGTCATAGTTTCGGCAGGTTTGCCGCCGAAACCGAAACCGAAACTCGTATCTTTGCGGAAACTTGACCGAAACCGAACTTTCGTTCGGACACTAGTTATCATCATTATTATAAAGTGCAACAAGGTTTTCCTGATTGACTCTATCTATGTTCTATGTTAGGGCGGTTTGGTTTCCGCACTTAGTCCTTCAAATGGACCTTTGTACGTGGGCCATGGCGGCCGTTGGGTGGTCATTCCAACCAGCCCACCAGAAGTCAATTAGAGCTCCTGGTTTCCTCAACACATCAGTGTAAGATCTGGGTGACCCGAGGGTTCGTGTTCTTATCTGGGTAACACCTGTGCATTCAAAGAGAACGTGCATAACGGTTTCCTCTGCCTCCATGCATGCTCTGCACAGGGGACTGTCCGTTATGCCTATTGTGTGGAAGTGTTTGTTGAGTGAGCTGTTGCCCGTGATGGTCCCCGTCACCAGGCGCAGGCAATTCCTGTCCAGGCGTAAAAGACGCCTGGTAAGTCTACTGTCCAAGGATGGCAGAGCTTCTTTGGATTGTCCACAGCCCGCTGTGTCCCTTTATCCATTGTAGTGTCATCCTGATTGAGTCTTTGTCAATCAGACTGTATGTTTAAAATAATATTTGTCTGGTTTGCAATTGGTGTAATAAATTCTGTCATTTCTTGCTACAGCCCAGTCGTTCGGTATGCGGATCCGGTTGACGGTATGAGCCAGAACTGTATGAGCGTCCGTTTCAACTCAGCGGGCACACACATCCTAGCCCTGCGCCGCCGTAACGCGCCAGTTCTCTACAGCGTTCACTCCCCGGAGCCAGTTGCTGAGTTCCAACATCAAGACTACTACAATTCTTGTACAATGAAGAGCTGTTCCTTTGCTGGCGAGGGAGATCAGTTTGTACTGTCCGGGTCTGACGATTTTAATCTGTACATGTGGAAGATTCCGGAAGATAGTCATGGTGATTGTAAGTATTCGGTTCTGTAATTTATTTCAAACAAATTTTTATTAACTTAAACAAATCTCTTTGTTATAAAGAAAAATATGTGTTTTCTTATCGGTTTGCGAATCCTGAAATTAGGGTTGGCACTCATAATGATTGAAATCTTTCAGTACTACAAGTGGAGCCACACATAGTGCTATATGGACACAGATCCATTGTTAACCAAGTGCGGTACAACCCTCATTACTGCCTAATTGCGTCATCCGGCGTCGAGAAGATTATCAAGGTTTGTAATTTGTTTAGTACTCGTACAATAAAAAAAAAAGTTACTCCGGATACGTCACCGAATTATTGCAGACACCGTAATGTTTTAATTAATCTTTCGAGATTATAAATTTTCGATATATTATGATCACACATCACATCATTAGCCTATTAATGTTCCCACTGCTGGGACACAGGCCTCCTCTCTGTGAGAGGGAATGGGTCGTAATCCACGACGCGAGCCCAGTGCGGGTTGGTGGATGTCAAATGTCTTTGAAGTTTTGGTTCTAGGACATTCCGGTTTCCTCACGATGTTTTTCTTCACCGTTTTGACAGCAGTGGTGAAGAAATAATTAACACAAAGTAAAGCGCCTGTCTGGGCTCGAACCCACGACCTACAACTTGTAAGTCGAGGCCGATACCACTGGGCCACCACTGCTCCCATATTATGATCAGATCACTTTAAATACAATAAACCCCATCCAAATTCTAAGGTTTAAAATATTGAGAAGACAGTTAACAAATATAACGCGATTTATTTATTTATTTTATTATTAATGTACACACAGAAAATAGATATAGAAAACACATGATGACATAGGAGTACAAGGGTACTGCTTATTTCTTTAGAAATTTCTACCAGCAGACCCGCGAAAAGGAGATATGAAGAAGAAATGTAGACAAATAGTGTGTTAGAGCAGGAAGAGTAGAAAAGTGAACGACTAACCTAAGATATAAAAACATACACATATAGTATAAGTGATATATACTTAAATAAATACATAACTCTAAAATATATAGATACTGAATATATATACATATGCTTATAAAGATCAGATTTGAGAGGAAAGATAATGCTCTTTTAATCGTTTTTTAAAAAGCGAGATAGTATCTAGATCTCTAATGCTAGGCGGAAGTGAGTTCCACAATCTTACAGCATGGACAGAGAAGGAATATGAATAATAGCTAGTTTTATGAGGATGGGATTTAAGGAGGGATCTAAGATGTGACCTACATAATACATCTCTAGGGCGAGCATAAGAAAATCGCTCACGCAGGTAGGAAGGATAAGACGGGTTGTGTAAGATGTTGAAGAGGAGACATAAAATCCGAGTGTTCCTGCGAAGACGGATAGGGAGCCACTTGAGTTCCTTGCGAAGGTGAGAAACATGATCATACTTACGTAGACCATAAACAAAGCGAATGCATAAGTTTTGCAGGCGCTCAAGCTTGTTTAATAGCTCCTCTGTGGCATCCAGGTAGCAGGCGTCGGCATAATCTATAATCGGCTGAATAAGTGTTTGCGCCAAAGAAATTTTCGTCTTTAAGGGCAATAGACTCTGAAGGCACTTTAGCGAATGGAATGAAAAATGCACCTTCCGACTGACTTCGTTGACCTGTGCATGCCACGAAAGATTGGAGTCAATGATTACCCCCAGATCCTTTGCGGTTTCGGTAAATTCTATGCGCACACCGTCGAGATAAAGAGGCATCAAAGAAGCAACGTTAGCCGCATTGCAAACGAATTTGCTGCCTATGACCATGGCCTGTGATTTACTTGGGTTAATTTGTAGGCCAAATGAAGGTCCCGGTTCATAGCCGCAATAGCAGAACCAGCGTCGTTTAAAGTAAAATGTCGATACAGCTGCAAGTCATCTGCATAAAGATGGAAACTAGATGAGATTACTCTGGTAACAAAGTTAATGAAGATTGAAAAAAGAAGAGGAGAGAGAACGCTACCCTGTGGAACCCCCTCAGTGAGGCTACACCAATCAGAGAAGAACTCATCAAGGCGAACACACTGAGAACGTCCCCGAAGATAAGAATTGAACCATGCTACAGCGGAAGAAGAGAAATTGATGGATTCCAGAACACCAAGCAAAATGTCGAAATCCACTGAGTTGAAGGCACTGCTAAAGTCAAGCAATACAAGTACAGTAAGGGACTTATTCTCCATAGCCCAGCGGATATCGTCAGTTACTTTTACAAGTGCAGAAACAGTGCTGTGACCCGTACGAAAACCGGATTGAAAGGGAGATATTAACGAGTTTGACGTCAAGAAATATGATACTTGTCTATGAACTAAGTGTTCAAAGACTTTAGAGAGAAATGGAAGAATAGAAATAGGTCTAAAGTGCGTTAATAAAGAAGGATTGTTAGTTTTAGGTAAAGGTATGATGTGAGCCTGCTTCCAGACCGTCGGAAAAGAGCAAGAGGTAAACGAGTGATTGAAGATGTGAGTTAGAACAGGAAGCAATGATGGAAGGATAAGTGTAATCATCCTGGAACATAACTTATCATTACCGACTGCTGAAGAAGTTATTGCCAAAACAGACTTCTTAACGTCATCCTCAGTAACATCGCTAAGGTTAAAGGTCGGGCATTGTGGCAACGGCAAACTGGAAAGACGCTCTAAAGTTGCTGCCTTAACACGCCTATCAAGAGAAAACGGAAGACGAGAGAAATGATTGTTGAGATCATTAAGGTTCACATCCTTGCACTGATTGGTAGGCGATTTGCCTATGCCTACAGACTTAAGGAATCTCCATATATCGGAAGAACTGCGGTTATTGAGTTGTTCATGGAAGTAGCGCCTCTTAGCATCCTGACACAGATGACTGCAGCGATTACGTAGAGATTTGTAATAAGCGAGATTCAGGTCTGAAGGTCTGCGCTTATATCTGCCTTTGGCTTTGTCCCTACGGGCCATATTCTTTAATTTGTGGTGTAATCCATGGTGCAGGATTATGCCGCACTTTGACTCGTCGAATAGGGGCATGCTGGTCATACAAGTTCAGAATGGTTACATTAAGGCACTCCACCTTGTCATCGATATCATCCGTCCCGACCAGAGGAGACCAGTCAAGTTCGCCGGCATCGAGCCTCAATGCTTCCAGGTCTATGCCCTTGTAGTTACGTAGATATAAAAGCTGGGGCTTACGCTTGGGGACACGGATACGATAGGATAGATAAACAAGATCGTGGTAAGAGAAAGTAGCAGTAAGCTGGCCATGGGAAGAAACATTATTAGGAGAGGAAACAATCATTAGATCGAGTAAAGAAGGCGTACAATTGGGAAAATAGTGAGTAGCAGAGAGAGGCAAAACTTGAAGATTGAACGAAGACAAGAGTGAAAGGAGTTTAAGGGAGCGAGAGTCATTTTTAATCAAGCAATTATTGAAGTCACCCATTATAATAATGTGCTCATACATGGGGCATAGATCGCTAAGAGTAGATTCAAGAGAATTGAAGTAGTCAATGTGAAGATTAGGGCTGTAGAGCACTGCAAGCAAAACTTTTGTGTGATGAACACATACTTCAATAAACAAGTATTCAGCCGATTCAGAGTACAGCGAAGGAGATGAACTAACCACCCTGTAGGGTTAGTCAGCCCGCAGGTACACAGCCACACCTCCTCCACCTTTGCCAGTCCTATCATTGCGGATCAAAACGAAGCCGGGGATAGAATAATTAGTAGATGGGAGAGAAGGCTTCAAAAATGATTCCGATATCAATATTGCATCCAGGTTAGCACTGCTGAAGGATGCCAGAAGTTCAGAATAGTGACCAGGAACACTCTGGGCGTTTATGTGCACAATATGCAGATTTTTAGGATTATTAGAGAAAAGAGAAGAGATTTTATCGTGTAAAGTGAGTGGCAAGGAAGGGTCACTATCCGCGCTAGCAAAACTATCAGAAGAAGAGCATGAGAAGAAGCTGTCATTAAAATCAGCTACATTATTCATAATAATATATATAAGTATACCTAACTAGTAATACAAATAAATATAAATATTCAAAACGCTAAAAAAGATTTTCTATCAATTATGAAAACCACCCCAACTCGCTGGTATATTGGCAGAAATTTTACAAATAAATTAAAAAAAAAAAAAAACACTTTTAACTAACTAACTTTAACAATAATCCAGTGACAAATTTAATCAAATGATGTTAAAGTAATTAATATTGTTTCCAGTTGTGGTCAGCGGTGGAGTTCCCCAATATGCGCGGCAATTTGTTGGAGCGCGCGCAGAGCCACGACAACCCGCGCGAGATATACAGCCACGAGGACTACGTGTCGCTGGTGCATCACAGTGGACAGGTTGGTAACACTCCTCTCTTATCTGTTAGTCAATATGCGCGGCACGTTGCTGGAGCGCAGAGCCACGACAACCCGCGCGAGATATACAGCCACGAGGACTACGTGTCGCTGGTGCATCACAGTGGACAGGTTGGTAACACTCCTCTCTTATCTGTTAGTCAATATGCGCGGCACGTTGCTGGAGCGCAGAGCCACGACAACCCGCGCGAGATATACAGCCACGAGGACTACGTGTCGCTGGTGCATCACAGTGGACAGGTTGGTAACACTCCTCTCTTATCTGTTAGTCAATATGCGCGGCACGTTGCTGGAGCGCAGAGCCACGACAACCCGCGCGAGATATACAGCCACGAGGACTACGTGTCGCTGGTGCATCACAGTGGACAGGTTGGTAACACTCCTCTCTTATCTGTTAGTCAATATGCGCGGCACGTTGCTGGAGCGCAGAGCCACGACAACCCGCGCGAGATATACAGCCACGAGGACTACGTGTCGCTGGTGCATCACAGTGGACAGGTTGGTAACACTCCTCTCTTATCTGTTAGTCAATATGCGCGGCACGTTGCTGGAGCGCAGAGCCACGACAACCCGCGCGAGATATACAGCCACGAGGACTACGTGTCGCTGGTGCATCACAGTGGACAGGTTGGTAACACTCCTCTCTTATCTGTTAGTCAATATGCGCGGCACGTTGCTGGAGCGCAGAGCCACGACAACCCGCGCGAGATATACAGCCACGAGGACTACGTGTCGCTGGTGCATCACAGTGGACAGGTTGGTAACACTCCTCTCTTATCTGTTAGTCAATATGCGCGGCACGTTGCTGGAGCGCAGAGCCACGACAACCCGCGCGAGATATACAGCCACGAGGACTACGTGTCGCTGGTGCATCACAGTGGACAGGTTGGTAACACTCCTCTCTTATCTGTTAGTCAATATGCGCGGCACGTTGCTGGAGCGCAGAGCCACGACAACCCGCGCGAGATATACAGCCACGAGGACTACGTGTCGCTGGTGCATCACAGTAGACAGGTTGGTAACACTCCTCTCTTATCTGTTAGTCAATATGCGCGGCACGTTGCTGGAGCGCAGAGCCACGACAACCCGCGCGAGATATACAGCCACGAGGACTACGTGTCGCTGGTGCATCACAGTGGACAGGTTGGTAACACTCCTCTCTTATCTGTTAGTCAATATGCGCGGCACGTTGCTGGAGCGCAGAGCCACGACAACCCGCGCGAGATATACAGCCACGAGGACTACGTGTCGCTGGTGCATCACAGTGGACAGGTTGGTAACACTCCTCTCTTATCTGTTAGTCAATATGCGCGGCACGTTGCTGGAGCGCAGAGCCACGACAACCCGCGCGAGATATACAGCCACGAGGACTACGTGTCGCTGGTGCATCACAGTGGACAGGTTGGTAACACTCCTCTCTTATCTGTTAGTCAATATGCGCGGCACGTTGCTGGGGCGCAGAGCCACGACAACCCGCGCGAGATATACAGCCACGAGGACTACGTGTCGCTGGTGCATCACAGTGGACAGGTTGGTAACACTCCTCTCTTATCTGTTAGTCAATATGCGCGGCACGTTGCTGGAGCGCAGAGCCACGACAACCCGCGCGAGATATACAGCCACGAGGACTACGTGTCGCTGGTGCATCACAGTGGACAGGTTGGTAACACTCCTCTCTTATCTGTTAGTCAATATGCGCGGCACGTTGCTGGAGCGCAGAGCCACGACAACCCGCGCGAGATATACAGCCACGAGGACTACGTGTCGCTGGTGCATCACAGTGGACAGGTTGGTAACACTCCTCTCTTATCTGTTAGTCAATATGCGCGGCACGTTGCTGGAGCGCAGAGCCACGACAACCCGCGCGAGATATACAGCCACGAGGACTACGTGTCGCTGGTGCATCACAGTGGACAGGTTGGTAACACTCCTCTCTTATCTGTTAGTCAATATGCGCGGCACGTTGCTGGAGCGCAGAGCCACGACAACCCGCGCGAGATATACAGCCACGAGGACTACGTGTCGCTGGTGCATCACAGTGGACAGGTTGGTAACACTCCTCTCTTATCTGTTAGTCAATATGCGCGGCACGTTGCTGGGGCGCAGAGCCACGACAACCCGCGCGAGATATACAGCCACGAGGACTACGTGTCGCTGGTGCATCACAGTGGACAGGTTGGTAACACTCCTCTCTTATCTGTTAGTCAATATGCGCGGCACGTTGCTGGAGCGCAGAGCCACGACAACCCGCGCGAGATATACAGCCACGAGGACTACGTGTCGCTGGTGCATCACAGTGGACAGGTTGGTAACACTCCTCTCTTATCTGTTAGTCAATATGCGCGGCACGTTGCTGGAGCGCAGAGCCACGACAACCCGCGCGAGATATACAGCCACGAGGACTACGTGTCGCTGGTGCATCACAGTGGACAGGTTGGTAACACTCCTCTCTTATCTGTTAGTCAATATGCGCGGCACGTTGCTGGAGCGCAGAGCCACGACAACCCGCGCGAGATATACAGCCACGAGGACTACGTGTCGCTGGTGCATCACAGTGGACAGGTTGGTAACACTCCTCTCTTATCTGTTAGTCAATATGCGCGGCACGTTGCTGGAGCGCAGAGCCACGACAACCCGCGCGAGATATACAGCCACGAGGACTACGTGTCGCTGGTGCATCACAGTGGACAGGTTGGTAACACTCCTCTCTTATCTGTTAGTCAATATGCGCGGCACGTTGCTGGAGCGCAGAGCCACGACAACCCGCGCGAGATATACAGCCACGAGGACTACGTGTCGCTGGTGCATCACAGTGGACAGGTTGGTAACACTCCTCTCTTATCTGTTAGTCAACGTTCAGCTTCAACAATTCACCCGTTAGCACGGTAAATAGTTTATCTACACTCACAACGTAATGTTCCAAATATGAATTCAAAAAATATTGCATAAACACGTACTTTATATTCGTAGATAGGTAAAATTAAAAAAAAAACCATTACAGTTCAACATTTTCCTTCGATTTTCAAACAATTGCATCATAAAATAACTTTTTAATTTTTATAGCACACTTTAATTTTTAATTTATTGGCGCTGGGCTCATTGACATTGACAGTCATGGTGCAATGAGAATCTAAATTGTCCGCCATACTGCATATTTTTTTCGTTTTCAAGTTTTATTTTATTTCAACTGTATGAGTGAAGATAAAATAGTGTATACATATAATTAGGTATTAAAACACTCGCATGTTAATATTATCACATTCGGCTTCACCTCATGTGATAAACCCACGCTCGTGTTTTAATAACCCATATTATATGACCATTGCATAAACTACTATTACCTTTGAACTTTTCAGTATACTGCTAAATATCGAAACCGAAAACAGGTTAAATTACAGAAAATTATTTTCTGTTCACCAAAAAACAAAAATACCTTGCCCTAAAGACAGCTGTGTAAACAACCCGCAGATGTTTAGTGTGACGTCACATAGCTATAACCATCGGACGAAAAAGATGCTTCTAACAATACCTCGTTTCTCAAATTATGATAAGTACATATTTTTGTAGTAGTATGCGTTCCAGTTAGTAGTCTTTGTCTCATCACCGCTGCTCTAAAAACGGTGAAGGTAAACATCGTGAGGAAACCGGCATGTCCAAGAACCAAAAATTCGAAGACATGTGACATCCACCAACCCGCCCTGGGCCCGCGTGGTGGATTAAGGCCCACTCCCTCTCTCACAGAGAGGAGGCCTGTGTCCCAGCAGTGGGAACATTAATAGGCTGATGATGATGATGATGACATATTTTAGAAGTTATGAGGGAACAGATGCACATACATAGAAACCAGTCAAAATCATGACCCTCCTTTTAGATTCTCCGTAGTCCGGTAATTACAGTCAGGCCATTTTAATATGTAACATTTGACAATTCATCAAAATTCAACAACGTAACCTTGTAACGGCGGGCATAAAATAAGGACTGCACAATAGCTTAACTTTTTTCAATCACGATTATTGATTAATTATTGTAATAATGACCGATACGAGTAATTTTACGATTTGCTTTCACTAATAAACCATTCTAAACATTAAATTTAATATTTTTTGTAGCAATATTGCTTGCTCAGCGTATTCAAAGATCATAAACAATTTCTGATCTAAAGAACTGAACGTCGTTACAATGTTGCGTCAGTTAACCCTTTTTCTTTTTAAACAATAGGGATGTTACTCTAAAAATCGATAGCTGATAAATTGAATCGAATGCAATGATTACTTGTGAAGAAATATAACCATAAATTAATAACCACGTTGTGAATTTAATAAAACGTAATTATATTTATTATTATTTTAACTAACTATAAAAATACAAAAAATAACTAAATAGAAAAATCATTGATGTTAGGTACAATTTAGGTGGTGGTGTTGCTGGCAACACCAGTGCCTGTCGATGACGCCATGTCATGTCGCCATAACATGACACAGTCTTTTGCATAGACATACTAAATAATATGGACTGGAAATACCAGGCCCCTCAGAAAGTATTGCGAAAAAAAGTTTTTATATATGGGAGACTGGCCAGTTATAATGTTTTTCGAAAATATGATTATTTATAAGTAAAAATAAGTAAGTTCCAATTTCAAAATTTCCCTCCACATTTTTTGCGAGTTAATTCAAAGTATTGTGTCTGACTGAAATATGGATCTGCGCCGGGAACATTTTAGAGCTATGATTTTATACGATTTCAAGTGTCGCCTGAAACCGGATGAATCGTACGATAGACTTCAAATGGCATTCATGGATGAAGGCCCTTCCAAGGCAACCGTGTATCGTTGGTATAACGAATTCAAGCGCGGTCGACCAACTTTGGGGGATGACGAAAGAAGCGGTCGCCCTTTGACGGCTGTTACCGAAGAAAACGTGCTAGCAGTGAAAAATTTAATCCAAGACAATAGGCGAATTACATATCAGGAGATTCAACACATATTGAAGATTGGATCGGGAAGCGTTCACGAGATTCTACACAGCCATCTTCGCGTGAGGAGGATAGTATCACGCTGGGTGCCGCACAACCTCACCGATGCTCAGAAGCAGGCCCGGGTGGAATGGTGCCGTGATATGCTTAACAAATTTGAAGCAGGCTCGTCTCGGCGTGTTTACGACATCGTTACAGGTGATGAGTCCTGGATTTATCAATACGACCCAGAAACCAAGCGCCAGTCGACTGTTTGGGTGTTTCAAAATGAGCCAACGCCTCCCAAAGTGAAGCGATCTAGAAGCGGGGGTAAGATTTTGATCGCTAGCTTTTTTAATTTGACTGGCCACTTGGTATCAATTCCCTTACGGGATCAAAGAAGCATTAATGCCGAATGGTATACTACCAAATGTTTGCCAGAAGTTTTCTCTGTTATAAGCAACAAGCGACCAAACACAGGGCTCCGCGGGCTACTGCTCCACCACGACAATGCACCTGCGCACACCGCACTCAAAACGAGGGACTTCCTGGACAGCACGCCAGTCAAACTCCTGGGTCACCCTCCTTACAGCCCTGATCTAGCACCGTGTGACTTCTTTTTATTCCCAAAAATAAAAAATCAGCTCAAAGGGATACAATTTTCGTCGCCGGAAGATGCGCTGGCTGCGTTCGAGCAGGCTGTAAACGAGGTGTCTGCGGCGGACTGGAAAAAGTGTTTTGAAAACTGGTTTAGGCGCATGAATCTTTGTATAGAGGCTGGTGGAAAGTACTTTGAAAAGATTTAATAAAAATATATGTACGTATAGAACAATTTTTTTTAGTTTCGCAAAACTTTCTGAGTGTCCCACGTACCTACGAAAAAAACTTGCCTACCTAAACCTCAAAATGTCTCATAAAATGGCCACCGATTCTAAGGTTGTGTCAATCAAGCAACACACACACACTCACAAATCTCAATAATACAATATGTAAACAACCATTTGACAGCAGGACTACCACGAACACAACCACAAAATTCGCCACATAAAATGGCGAATATGGCACGTACCTACAACCGTCACTTCGTCATAACAAAATGTTGCCATAATGAGCAACAACTGAAATATTGTTGTCTCTTTCATCAAATACGATTACTACATTAGAAAGAATGAAACAAAACGATGTTTCACATTCTGTATCGTATTTCACTCATATTCGTACAAGCTAATGTATGTATAGAACATCGCGGCGCCTCCATATATTTCCTATCTCAATGGTCTTTTGTCGTTGTGCGAAGTCACTGTGCGTTTCTGGAAGAAAAAATAATAATGGGACAGGGATTCGCCTGATGATTTCTTAAATTCACATATGTTTCAAGTCCGTATCGATTCAATCACTTAAATCGATGTTTTAAAGCAGGTCACATCACTATGAAGATAAAACAGACAGACGTCAAATGTTACCTATTAAAATGGCCTGACTTCAGTATCCAGGACTTGCCCCGAATACTGTTTTACCAAGCATCTCAAATAATTTAAACAGCCGGCTTTACAGTACATATCGCACAACTACGCCGACCAATCAACGAGCGAGGACCCTCGGATGATGGCGTTCTTCGACTCGTTAGTACAACGAGAGCTGGAGTGCATGGCCGAAGAAACGGACTCGCTCGACGGCTCCAGCTCGGGCGGGTCCTTACACGACAATGATTCGGACTCGTCGGACACAGACCAGATTGTTGCGGACTTTCTACCGCTGCCGCCAAAACGATGTGAGTTCAAAAGTTATTCACTATTAATCCGGAACATGTTGCCAGTCAGTTAAAAAGGTCAAATTGAATTCAAATTGTGTCGTAAAGATTTTTTTTTAATTGAAAACTAGCTGTGCCAGTGCCTGCAGCTTCGTTCCCGTCAACTACATACATACCTTGCACAACGCTATCTATCGAATATGGAGTTCAACTGTCCGAGTATCTGAATTACGTGTGTTGGGATATTTTACTTCTTGACATTGATGTATTAAAAAAAAAGAGGCAGATACGGGACTGCTCACAGCGCTTGGTCCTACTAATCTAAGTGAATGCCCGTAGCGGGTACTCAGTCACGCACACGGCACATTGTTGATCACACAGCTCATTAATTTCAGTGTTTTTATGTTTTTTTTGCAATAAATACGCAACAAAATGACTTCTTGTGTAGCTAAACAGTGTTTAAATAATACCAGGAAGAAAAATTTGCCACACGGGATCACTTACCACTCGTAAGTACAGTTAAAAAGGTTAATTTGTTGAAGATTACAATAATATTTAATGTTTGCTTCGCCATATTTGTGAGAGCGAGATAGATATTACAAACATGCGTGAGAGACACGATACGCTCATATTGCAATGTCATTTCATTTATAATAGTAAACATTCGGCGGCTAACGCGATATCGCTCGCACTACAGCGCCGTCTCCTATCTCTGTCCTTGTCTATCGGTAACTGTAGGTTTGGGACTGGTGATGACACTGAACACAGATGTGTGAGTCGTGCGCCGAGCCCAGGTTTTCTGATCACAATGTTAGCGCGTAACGTATCTTCCTCTTTTTAATACATCAATGCTTCTTGAACACTTTAAATTCATCTAACTTTTGATAGAGTCACGGGGTCCCAGCGCTAACAAAGAAAATTTTGTTCAAATAAATATCACTAGAAGGCGCGATATGCATTGATTTGTGTGTAAAATTAAAATTTTCTAGAACTTATCATAAATATTTATGTTATTTTTTAATCAATTCTCTAAGCGCAAAATTATGGCATTAATTGGCTATTAATTTACATTTTAAAGATTATATGAACGGATCATGTAAAATTGATTCCAATAGATGGCGTGGTTTTAAATTTCTGAGGCTTGCCACTCGATTTTTAAACTTGTATCGTAACACACTTTGGTACAATGAATCTGTAAAACATGCAAAAAATACTAAGAAAGAAATCGTCACTGTATTTAAAGAAAAAATAATCACGAACCGAGAAAACCCTTTTACTTGCAAGTCGCTGCTAACACCATCTATAGCCGTGGAACGGAATTGAACGCGATCGAAGTATGTACTTATAAAAATATCAGACGAAAAACGCTAGTTACGTCGGCACGGTTACTTTGTATATAGGTGGTGTTAGCAGCGACTTGCAAGTAAAAGGATTTTCTCGATTCGTGGCTAACGACGATTATGATTTTGTGTTTGTGATGCTGATGTACAAAAACGACTTTTCTACAGATTTATTATATGTATTGATGATTGTTTTACAGCTAATCAAAACGGGAATCGCAGTCAAAGATGTCCCAACAGACTGGCGCGGCTTGTGGCACAACGCTACTCAAAGAATGTACGCTCACAGAAAAGAGGAGCTCTCAGGTAAAACAATCAACACTTCATGGTAGTTTGCCAGCTTATATACAGATAACATTGGGAAGTTATTTTTTGTTTAGAAACTATATTTTATGCGTTTTTATTATTTTTTAGAAGTAACCTTTTTGGGTGATCTATTTTGAAGGGGAAAATGCTTCGAATATATTTTTTTAAGAAAAGACTTGGCATGGTTAAATTGGAGATTTGGAAGCTACTACGTCAGATTTGCTGGAAAGTTTAAGCTAGTTAACGAACGTAGATCTTATTCTATTGTTATCGACGGCAGGTTAGTTCGTTAAGTTCATCGATGGATAGCGTTTGTTTTGTGGGTGAGTAAAGACTGTATAACTTCAGGAGGAGTAAACAGTCGCGGAGTTTGCTGAGCAAGTCGAGTAGCAAGTGCGTGAGCGGCGCCAGCGTGAAGGGCAAGCGCGCCGTGACGCGGCGCACGCGCGGCCCGCGGCGCTCGCTCGTGCCGCGCGCGCCGCGCCTGGCGCCACAGCCGCACGCGCACCAGTTGCTCCAGCCGATGCAGCACTCGCGCCTGTCCGCGCCCTCCAGCGAGCGCACGGACTCCGATGAACCGACGCATGGTCTGTTCAGGAACACTGGCAGGGTGAGTCTAACATAGATTTAATCACATCTATTCAAAAAGAGCTAGTTTATTCTTCGTAAACAGGGACTCAAATAGCTCATTAATCCCTAGGGACTAAAACAGCTCATTAATCCCTAGGGACTAAAATAGCTCAATAATCCCTAGGGACTAAAAGTAATTTAAATTTGGAATGTGGTTATCGTTAGTAAATGTTCCAATCAGCAAAGAGATGAATCACAAACTATGCGATGATAAAATAGCTAAAATCGATTAAGACGATTGTACGAGGTGACGAAACTAAAATAGCTCAATAATCCCTAGGAACTAAAAGTGATTTAAATTTGAAATGAGGATATTGTTAGTAATATTCCAATCAGCAAAGAGGTGAATCGCTAAAATCTATTAAGACGAATGTATGAGGTGAATATAGCAAATGAGCGATTTTAATTCTATTTCGGACCGCTCGGGAACATTGTATTGAACAAGTGACTGGCTGGAAAAACGCGCGAGTCAAATAAAAAAATTAATCTACAACCGTAACGGATGGTACCAATAAAATTGTTACAATGCACTTCCATAATTATTCAAATATAAACATTAGCCTCTAATTATTTCTATGTTGTTTTATGCTTCCGAATTGTATGTTAATAAATAAACGTAACGTTTTGTTCATAAGTTGCAATTACTTATTTTATCATAGAGGGTGATAAAAAGTAGAATGTCCACCTCGGAAGCAACACTATTTTAAGCTTGACTTTGTAATTTGAATCCTTCACTCCGCTCTGGATTAAAAAAAAACACTCTCGCCTTTAAAATAGTTGTTTGCTCCCTAGGTAAACAATTTACTATTTATGATTGAGCTTGGTTCTGCCAAAACGATCAAGCTTTGGCAAAACACACCGTTAACTTTTGGTCGTTTAAGGCGCCGATTCCCTTGAGTAGCTGATTTTAAAATGAGAACCACGTCTAAACGGCTCGTCGTAATTTTTTGGAAAAAATATATGTAATATTAAACCATTTTCTTAATAATTTGATTTGAGCCAAATTTGAGTTTTATTCGTATAACATAGTGTAATTAATTTGTAAAGTTATGTCTAAAACGAACAAAAACACGACAATCGCACCAAAACCACTGTGCGTATTTTAATGAAATCGACACCATCTCAAAGGCAATTAAATTATCTACATTTTCATCTGAAGCTTTTTTTTTTAAAGTCCTAGAATAATAAGGAAATTACAAAAAACTACTAAATTTTGGGTCGCGCGGGTGTGAAACGAGTGCGCGTTTTGTTCCCTCAAGGTCGTTGGCGTTAGTCGTCGTCTTAAATCGCGTGGAGGATCGATCCGGTACATGAAACAGTATCGATTTGAAACTTTGATCAATAATACACTAGATACACTGTCCCATACAAAGCTTCTCTTTAAAACTATCGCCAATTGTGTTTACACTATTCTAAGAATTCAAGTTGAAATAAATATACATTAATTCAAATTAAACCTTAAATGCAACATTTAAAGTTGCATTCACAAAGCTTGTACAAAAAGCAATCAAATTTGTGTGACCTTTCTTCGCTGCTTAACATACTTCAAAATAAATTAAATCTTAAACACATTTTTTTAAGTCTAAATTACAAAGTGCCGGAACAGTCGATGTTTGTTACAATAATTGGCGCGTTATCGACGCAAATGTTGGTCAAACAATAATAATATTTGGTAATTGATACATATTTACTATTTAATTCGGTTTTTACTGTATGAAAAACAACAAAACACATAATGATAAAATTTTACCGACAAAGAGATATTCCTTCAAATGGTGTTACGGTAGTTATTTGCACAAATAAAGAACGCAAACTGCGGCATTTTTAACTTCTTAATGTTGGCTATGATTGGACCATACTAATTTGAAATAAGACCGGGGGCCGAGTCACCCACGTCCGTAGGTGTGTACCCCTTTTTTGATTCCCTACACGTGGTCCCCGGGTGGTGCAAATCAGGTGACACTAACTGGTGGTAGGCTTCGGCCGAAGGCTTGTGACCACCCACCGGGCAAAGACGTACCGCCAAGCGGCCTAGCCGTGTTCCGGTACGATGCTCGGTGTAGCCAACTAGAGGAGTTGGGTCGAGATAGCTGTTCCACTGCAGGCTGATCAGTCTGGCGCGCGCTGTTAGGGATGTATCGGGAGACTAGTCGCGGAGGGTAGCGGGATCCGAGGCACGGTGCACCGCTGGCCGACCGCAGGTAGTTGGGGGCCCAAGTAGTGTGCCAGCCACACACGAAAGGCTGCCCCGCCAACTGTCGAAAAATCCCGGAATGCACCATCGTGCTGGTTGGCGACCAGACGGGAGGGCCCGATGGACATTCCGGGGGGGCTCGGGCGTCCCCGCAGTCTCCAGACTAGTGCCCCAATGATGCTGTCCTTTCAGTGCGTGTCTGTAGGTTAGCAGCGTGAAACCTCGTCTCACTTCCTACTCCTCTACTCCATTCACTCTTTTATATTATGATGAAAAGGAAAAAGAATACTGGAGATAAACAGCGGCTGCACCCCCTCCCCCACAAAGTGCACCTCACCAATATTCGAGGTCTGCACTCAAATATCACTGCAGTCCACTACCATCTGGAGGCTGAGAAACCAGCGCTCTTTTTCCTTACGGAGACGCAGATAGCGAATCCGTCAGACGTGTCGTACTTGTCTTACCCAGGGTTCACCCTGGAGCACAATTTTAGACCACGGGCGGGCGTATGTATGTATGCCCGTGACGACATTTGCTATCGGCGTCTCCGTAACCTTGAGGACTCCAGATTCTCAACGCTCTGGGCTCTGGTGGACACAGGTTTGGATAAAGTTATCTACGCCTGTGTCTACCGTTCGCACAGTGGAGATCAGGAGACATCCAGGCTCACAGAGTACCTCAGTGAGGCGGCTGATGCGGCACAGCAGCGGTACCCTTCCGCCCAATTAGTGTTACTGGGGGACTTTAATGCCCACCACCAGGAGTGGCTCTTCCCATACCAGAGCACTGACCATGCTGGACGGGAGATGCGTAAGCTTGCGCTTGCGCTAAACCTCACCCAGCTGGTCCAGGGGGCAACGAGGGTACCGGATGTTGATTCGCACACAGCGAATTGCTTGGACCTTCTGCTGACAACAGATCCGGACAGATACTCTGTGTCGATAGCTTCACCTTTGGGTAGTTCCGACCACTGTCTGGTGAAGTCTGTGTCCGTCTATTCCCCGCCCGATCCCAGCCCAAGAGGCACCCGGCGGGTTTGGCGGTACAGGTCGGCAGATTGGGATGGTATGCGATCATTCTTCGCATGCTATCCTTGGCAGCCTACTTGCTTTTTTTCGACTGATCCATCGTCGTGCGCAGACGCCGTGACCGATGTGTTGCGTCAGGGAATGGAGTACTACATTCCGTTCTCTGACGTAACAATGTCCAGCGTTGACCGGCCATGGTTTGGCGCCGAATGTAGGCGCGCTGACGCGCTTAAACATGAGGCGTACCTGGCTTGGGTCGAAGCTCGATCGCGCAAGGCGAGTGACGTGGCTCGGAAGAAGAAGGCCTTCAACAGGGCTGCCAAGTCCTGCAAGCTGGTGTTGCGAAGGGCTCGGTTCGATCACATTGGCCGAATAGGGGCCAAACTTGCTTCTTACCCAGCAGGAAGTAAAGCGTTTTGGTCCCTGGCTAAGTCGGTCGAGTCGAACTTTTGCCGTCCCTCACTACCACCACTGCTGAAACCCGATGGGTCGCTGGCACACTCCGCTGAGGAGAAGGCAAATTTATTTGCCTCTCTTTTTGCGGAATCTTCACGTCTGAATCCTGGTGACGCGCGGCCCCCTCCTTCTCCTGATGGATGCGAGACGAGTATGTCGGACATTCGTATCCACCAAAAGGACGTCCGTAGGGTGCTGAGCCACCTCGACGTGAACAAGGCTAGCGGCCCTGATGGCATTCCAGCAATTGTTCTTAGAACCTGTGCGCCTGAACTGTCTCCGATCTTGACACGCCTATTCCGCCTTTCGTATGAGGCTGGAAAAGTGCCGAATGCTTGGAAGCAAGCTAACGTACAGCCCGTGCCCAAGAAGGGCAGTCGAGCTGACCCGGCCAACTACAGACCCATATCTGTAACCTCCACGGAACGTGTACTTAATATAAAGCTCCTGGCATACCTAGAAGCTAACGATATCCTTAGTGACCGCCAATACGGCTTCCGCCGAAATCGGTGTACTGGGGATCTTCTAGCGTATGCCATTCACATCTGGAGTGAGGCCATCGAGAAGCACGGGGAAGCGCTTGCCGTCTCCCTCGACATCTCGAAGGCTTTTGATAGGGTCTGGCACGAAAGCCTTATTGGTAAGCTTCCTTCATTCGGTTTGCCCGGTGGTCTGTGTGATTGGATTGCAGACTTCCTGAGAGATCGGTCCATTCGAGTGGTTATCGATGGCTGCTCGTCGGACCAATTGGATATCAATGCCGGGGTCCCTCAGGGGTCGGTACTCTCAGCAACTTTATTCTTGCTGCATATTAACGATCTGCTAAAACCCGGCACCTTTGGGTATGCAGACGACAGCACTGTTGCTGAGAGATACATGTCCAACGCTCGAGCTACCGGACCTCAGATCCAGTCTCTGCGGGAGGCCATGGTGGAGCGCTTGAACCTGTCCTTGCAGGCAGTCTCCGAATGGGGCGATGCCAATCTGGTCAGGTTTAATGCTGCTAAAACCCAGGCGTGTCTTTTTTCCGCTAAAAAGAGCCAATTTCAACCGGCTCCAACTTTCCGAGATGTGACCGTGCCAATAACTGACCATCTTGAGCTTCTTGGCGTTACGTTGACATCGACTCTTAATTTTGGCCCATACATTGAGGCAAAGGCTCAGCTGGCTGCCAAAAAGCTGGGGATCCTTGCAAAGGTTAGAAGGTACTCCACGCCAGAACAGCTGCTCAGCTTGTATCAAGCGCAAGTTCGATCATGCATGGAGTACTGTTCTCATCTCTGGGACGGATCCGCCAAATACCAGCTTGATGCACTAGAGTCGATCGAAAAGCGGGCCAAAAGGCTCATCGGCGATGAGGCACTGGTTAAGTCAAAGCTCCAGAGCCTTGAACATCGTCGCCGAGTTGCCAGCTTGTCGGTCTTTTATCGGTTGCATTTCGGGGAGTGTGCGATGGAATTGCATGATCTAATTCCACCAAGCCCGTTTCATCATCGGACTACAAGACGTACGGCGATGCGCCATCGCTACATGGTAGACATACCACCCATACGCACTAAACGTTTTGGAAATACTTTCATTATGCGTACACATGCGTCTGTGTTTCCCGATAGCTACAATCTAGGAGTCTTTAAGTCAAGAGTGAATAGGTTACTTCTAGGCAAGCGTGCTTCACCGTCGACCACATCATCGCTTACCATCAGGTGAGATAGTGGTCAAGCGCGAGCCTATAATATATAATAAAAAAAAAAAAAAAAAAAAAAAAACCACGACCGTATTTGTGGCCATATTTTCCGGCCCGTTTTTGAAGCCCTGTCCGGGCTTCTAGTGTGTTATTGATCAAAGATTTGAAAACAATAAAAAAAAAACAAGTATCTATCTGCCTAGCCTTTTCCCAACTATGTTGGGGTCGGCTTCCAGTCTAACCGGATTCAGCTGAGTACCAGTGTTTTACATGGAGCTTTCCGAGGCACGGAGGAAACTCGGTATGTTGAAATGGTCACCCATCCACGGACCGACCTCGGCAAGCGTTGCTTAACCTTGAAGAACGACCCGTGCGGCTGTTATTATTTAGCCACGAGCTCCTCAATAACATTCATTCATTCATTCATTTTATTTCCAAAATACTTAATCTATTTTACATTTGGTTTTAGCCACACAACAAAAACCTCACAGGGCTTAACTGTATGACGGCGAGCCGCTTATTTTAAAATTAAATTACAAATTGCAATGCTGAGTAAATACAATATTATATATTTATGATTAAATTACATATAAAAATACTTTCATAATAAACATCGATAAATTTTGTTAAAAGATAAATTATTTGGGAAATTTTACTGTGTTAGGAAACGTTTTAATTTGTACTTTCAACCTTTCGAACCCTTTTTGTACAAATTTTGCAAGTCTTAAACACACACTAATATTTGCAAAAACACTTCCGTTTCGGAAGTCGGTGTCTTTGGTATTTATCATTATGCAACAGGATCTCGAACCTAATGCATCACTTGAAAGTTATCGTACGATTACATATCATACGATTTTGAACTTTGTGAGCTTAATAATAAAGATTTATTTCCTCTAAGCATGCTGCTGGAGAATTCAGGACTAGGCTATCGGTTGAAGAGAGGTGGTCAGGTTATATCTCACCTCCTTTACATGGATGATCTGAAGCTCTTTGCCCCCAGCAATCTTCAGCTGATGGAGCTACTGAAGGTAACTGAAACTTTTAGTAGCGCCATCAGGATGAAGTTTGGCGTGGACACATGTGCGGTCATGCATGTAAAGCGAGGGGAGATTGTGGAATCCGTGGGAATTCAACTCGCGGATTCCATAAACCTGAGATCCCTCTCTCCAAACGAAACCTATGAGTATTTGGGTATGTCGGAAGCTTTAGGTATCAGCACTACTGACATGAAGCAATCGTTGAAGGAACGCTTCTTTGGCCGCCTGAAAAAGGTTTTTAATAGCTTTCTTTCGGGTGGAAACAAGGTGCGCGCCTTCAACGGTTGGGTCATGCCGGTATTGATGTACTCTTTCGGCATACTCAAATGGACTCAAACGGAACTTGACGCCCTGGATAGGCGGGTCCGTACACTGCTGACTGCAAATCGAATGCATCACCCACTATCGTCGGTCATGAGATTGTATAGCCAAGAACCTCCACAACCACGAGATATGCAATCTCAGGGAATATTTTCTACACGCCGATGTGGGAATGCATCGAGATGTATTAGCAGTGGACAAGGGACTCACCCCGCTCTCCTTGGCGAATGAGAACTGGCGCAAGCCTGTAGTGCTTGACACTAACGACCGCAGGGAAGTATGGCAGAGTAAGGAGCTTCACGGACGCTTTTTCCGGGCCCTACATGGGTCCGATGTAGATCAGTCAGCGTCCGTAGCCTGGCTGCGTTTCGGTGACCTCTTTGGGGAAACTGAAGATTTTGTCTGTGCAATTATGGACGAAGTTTATCATGACGAATAACTACCGAAGATTTATTGTGAAGGATGGCACGGTTGACATCTGTCGGGCATGTCACCGTCCGGGTGAATCGATCCGCCACATTATCTCTGGTTGTTCTCGTCTAGCTAACGAAGAGTACTTGCATAGGCACAACCTTGTAGCCAGGATTATCCATCAGCAACTTGCTCTGAAATACACTCTTGTGGCATCGGAGGTGCCATACTACAGGTATGTGCCCGACCCAGTTCTCGAGAATGGCAATATCACATTGTACTGGGATCGGTCCATCATCACTGACAGGACCATTATCGCTAATAAGCCTGATATAGTGGTGGTGGACCGAATCGAGAGGCGTGCAATGATTGTTGACATTACCGTCACGCATGACGGGAACCTCGTGAAAGCCGAGAAAGATAAGCAAATCAAGTATCTTGACTTGGCTCACGAGGTTGTCGACATGTGGGATGTGGACACAGCGATCATTGTACCGATAGTTGTGTCAGCCAATGGCTTAATAGCCACGAGCCTCGACCAACACCTTAGGAGGCTCTCGTTAGGCGGCTGGGTCAAGGGCCTGATCCAGAAAGCAGTATTGCTGGACATGGCTCGTATTATTAGGAGGTTCCTCTCTCTGGAGCCCTGTCCGCCGGTAGCTTGGACCCTGTTCCCGATACCGGTGGCCCTCTATTTTTTATATTTTTAAATGTTTTTTTTTTGTATGTTTTATAAAAATATTTAAAAATGTAGATAATAAGAAAGAATATGAATAAAGAAGATTTATTTTACGCTTTTCCAGATGATGAGACCGCTTCGTCGGCGCGTGAACCTCACAAGGACTGCCAAAAGAAAAAGTAAAGTCACTAGTTATAGGAAAGCAATGAATATAAGAAGTAATGGTAAGATTACCAAACTTCAATATTGATAAGATTTCTCAGTATTGAATATACTATTTTAAATCTTCTCCATTTCCAGGAGCAGCCATGGCACAAGACAGTAGTGATAATAACAATTTTTCCAACTTTGATAGTTTCGACGACAATTTAGCACAGCCTAGCACGAGCACAGGTATTAAAACTATTATAATTATAAAACATATCAGGGGGGTGACCATAAGGTCTTAGAGTAAGGTTATTTTGAGTGTGCGTAAGGGACATATGACTGTATATGACTTGTAAACATCTGTCCATTACGTTTCCTCGTTTACTTTAGGAGTTATCGTCTCCCTCTTGACCACTTAACTTTTTATTAGTCTATGTATGTATGTATAATCAAAAGTATCGTGGTAAGGGGCGTTCTTGATCATTTGGCATTCAGTAATGAGTTAATATCTCATAAACGCGTGGACCGATTTACATGATTTATACAGATAAAATGGTTTTACGCCTATACCTTTCATTTGAGACCAAAATTATCGAAATATCTCCATAAACCAAAAATATTTTTTCAAGATACATAATTATACTTTTTGGTGCAAGTCGGATCAATGACCTTTTTTACCCGACTGCCGAAGGAGGGTAATGTGTTTATCAGTCTATGTATGCATATATGTTTGTTCCTATATGGCGTTCCAGAGACCAAACGTGTTGGCCGATTTTGAAGATTCATACGTCAATCGATTCGTCTTAACCCTGCGAGTGTCATAGGCTACATTAAAATTGGACAATAGAAAAATGGCGGATTTTGGGCGCCATATTGTGAGGGCTCAAATTTTTTTTTTCTTCCAAACCCATTGTGTGGGGTATCAAAATAAAGGGTTTTAAGACGCAATTTCAAAACATATCACACTTCTAATTCGAAAAAAATAATAACTAATAGTGTTAAATAAAAAAATATTATTTAAAAAAATAAAATATCCCGACTGCTTAAAAAGCGAACTAAAAAGACGTAGCCTAGAAAAAAGCGCTTTTTAAGCAGAGCATGCTGTGCAGTCGGATACATGTGGTTTTGGTCAGCCAGCTTGCGAACATGTATCCTCCGACAGCACAGCATCTTTTTTTTCTAGTTTTCATCTTTTTAGTTCGCTTTTTAAGCAGTCGGGTTTTTTGTTTTATGATTTTTTTTTAATACTTTTACGATTTTAACTTGTTTGTGTTTTCAGGTTACCGGGGACAAAACAAACCGGCCCTATTTCGAATAGCGGAGGTAGACTCTGACGACGACCAGTCAGTGGGCAGCCGACCAATATCGCCGCGGAACCAGAACGGTAACCAGAGCATCCCTCCCAACCTCGTCAGCATCATCCCCACGCCCATCAACGGCTCGCGGGACTCGCTCGGAGAATCCCTTCGCGTGGAGCCGCCGGAGTCTGAGAGCAACAACTCAACCCCACCACCACCAGAACCCAGACGAGTAAACTTGCGAAGAGTCAGACGCAACGGCCGCCTCAGTATACATCGTTCAGACTCCAGCGAATCCCCGCCTCCTAAGGAACCAGCTGATCGTGCGAGTACATCCATCATAGAACATTCACCCAGGGTAGGCCACAACCAGACAGTGGCGAGGCTTATGAATGAAACCAACGAGAGTGAGTTGGAAAGCAGTTGCAGTACTGAGAGCAGTTTGTGGCCTGCGCAGGACACCATGGGCACTCCCGACAGTGGTGTCGGCACGGTCGCCGGCAGCAGCACGAGGAACTCCCAGCCGCGAGCTGATGCCGTGTCCGACGACCCCGACTACCAAACCTTCAAATTCCGACAGCGAGTGAAAAAAACGCGGCGTAATTACAGAAATCACATGGACTCAGACTCCAACTGAACTGAATAGATATGAATTGGGTTCTATGATTATGTAGTATTGTAGTGGTTCTAGCTAGGGCATGAATATCGGAAGCTCGTTATATCGGAATCTCGCAATATCGGATTGAATTTACCGATATTTAAATTCCGATACTGAGTTATCCAATATCGGAATCGCATTGAACGAGAAAGCGCGGTAAAACCCGGCGACGACGGAGATTAGCTGTGGTCGGATAATCTGTTTATTATTAAGCGGGCGCTTGTTTACTTAAACTTCACTTCATAAAAAAAAAAATATGTGTCTTGATGAATTAAGTTAATAATCGCCTGATTACCCATTCACTGTATCACTGGTGATTAAAAAGAGACAATAGATAAACACATTACCACCCTCCTTCGGCAGTCTGGTAAAAATACTAATATATCGCGGCACAAACGTGTCTTTTTCTCAATCCAACCTCTTGCGCAAATAAAAAAAAATGTGCGTTTTGTACCGAAAGTGGGCAATGCCGATAATTCTATCGGAATTCCGATATTGAGATCTAATATCAGAAAACGGTATCGGAATTGAAAAACTTCCGATATTACATGCCCTAGGTTCTACTGTAAGTTAACTATTCAACGACTGCAAACCTATAATATTATTGTTATTTACTCTAAGAATATCCACATTTTATTGGAGTTTGTGTACCCTTTAAATACTTGGAGGCCATGTCCTGATGATGCCACAATATTATAAAGAAACGTCCTCACTGAGAGCATTCACGTGTAATGAGCATTCGACGTCGAATATTCGAGCATACACGCAAGCGCGAACATCGGCCGGTGTGGACGTCACAACGATTTTCGCGGAAACGGCTCGCATTCGAATGTTCACACAAATAAAACACTCGAAAGCGAGTACTCAGATAATGAAATCAATGAGTATGTATATAGGAATATTACTGGCCACTTGTAAAGCATGGAACAGTTCCTTGATCTTTAGTGTTTGTGACCTTCTTGGTCAATCGTATTATCGAATAACGAACGAGATCGTATTCGAATGCTCCAAGCTTGCAAGGGAATGTTCGACTCGAACGTTCATAGTTTTGCTCGAACGCGAATGCTGGGCTCGCTGGGAGGCATTTGTTGCTCGCCTACATTGCTTGTTTACAAATGCTCACGAAAGAATGCTCCCAGTGAGGACTCTCCTTTAAACGACCTACTATCTTCGATGTATTCTAGTAGCTAAAGGCTAATATAACAACATCAGTATATCAATGTTATAATGTATGTAATGTGGTACATATAGTTTTGAAGTTTTTGAATAAAGCATAGCGGCAAATGTCATTGTGTGCTCGTCCTGGATAAAGGATCCTGTGTGTTACGATGCGTACAAACGTGGTTTGCTTTTGTATAGTTTATATTACAATAAAGATATATGTGATCTAAATATTATCAAGTAACTTAGTAAATCATCAATGTTCCCCTGGAAAGCTTTTTAGCATAAATCCATGCAAATATAAATACATTGACTTGGAAATATTTGTTTAATTTAAATCATACAGCCCCTTAAATCTTTTGTCAATCCTATAGGTGTCTTACTATAGAACTTGCTCACATTTTACCGACTTCAAAAAAAGGACGTAGGTAATCAATTCGATACGTAGGTATAATATTGTTGGTATTGCACAATATTCACATATTTTACTCTGTATGGGCTTCTAAACACGTGTGCCAAATGTCATTAGTGTAGGTGTAGCGGCACCGACGCCGCCACTTACGAACTAATGACATGACGTCACACAAATCCTGCATCGCGCAAGTAAAGTTTTCGGCGCGATTAGAGCACATACAACAGTCCGACAACAACCGTTGGGGCAGTTGCCCGGACCAGACACAACACCCGTCTGGTCGGAGGATCCTCCCTTTTCTATGGAGGTTTGTGGGACTTTACACCCTGTTCCACATACCCCCAAACTGGTGACCCTCGAGTATGAACATCAGCGCAGCCATCGTGCAGAGCTACTTCATCGTGACGTCATCATCACTTCCTCAAGCTTTCGAGCAGCGAGTCACACAGCCAGCCAGTACCCACGGCATCTACGGTGGTATCCTGACCACCAGCATGCAGCGGATGCGCATTTCTGGTCAGCACCCTCAGCTTCTCTCAGCATCATCGCTCCGACCCACTGGAGCCAGCGGCACTCTCCCGACTCACTGGGACATCATCACCGCTCCGACCCACTGGAGCCAGCAACTCTATCCCGACTCACTGGGATATCATCACCCCGACTCACTGCGGCACAACCGCATACAGTTCCGACTCACCGCGAACTCTACGACTTCCGGTTCCGACTCACTGGAACCAACCTTCCACTGGCCAGGCACACATCACAAGATGTACGGATGACTCAACCTAACCTGCTATCGACCTCCGGTCTCCGGAGGGGAGTGATGTAGCGGCACCGACGCCGCCACTTACGAACTAATGACATGACGTCACACAAATCCTGCATCGCGCAAGTAAAGTTTTCGGCGCGATTAGAGCACATACAACAGTCCGACAACAACCGTTGGGCAGTTGCCCGGACCAGACACAAACAACCGTCTGGTCGGAGGATCCTCCCTTTTCTATGGAGGTTTGTGGGACTTTACACCCTGTTTCACCTTCCCCAAATAGGTATGTATGTTTGTCCACGCATTTCTCTGAAACTAAACTTGAAAAGTTTTCCGTAATGTCAGTAATAAAGATGATGGATCTAAAAATGTATGTATAGAGAGATTATTCGAAGATTATGAGAAATATTTCACTGTTATGAACTACAGTGAGAATGCATCACTTTCTATGAAGTTATGTGCACTGCCTGAGTAATAGTAATAATATTCTGTGATCGTTCTTAGTTCGTGATATGAACGCTGCGAAAAATATACAAGGTCTACCATCTGTAGGCCGAGATGTTATATGGGAGCATCGTAATCTACTATTTTTTTAACTCAAATGCAATAAAATCGATTTTACCATTGACATTTACTATTTTTTTCTATTTCTTTTTTAAAAAGAGTAAGTATGGAGTTTCTTGTGCGTTCTTCTCCGTGAACGTTACCCCAACAGGAAAGTGACTCCTAGAGTGATATGAGTGGAACGTATAGTTAGTGCGTAATCTGCTGTGAATGTGCCCTACATAAAAAATAAGAGCGTGTCGCCGTTTTTGAAAAAAACTAAAGAAATGGTTCCTGCTGGGGTAACGTTGTTCCAGCAGGAAAATTCTAAACGAATGATCGGAATGAGAAATATTGTGCATGGGCAGAGAGCTTATAGTTGTGCAAGAATGTGCGCCGAAAATATAATTAGTGCGTCATCAGGTTTTCGAGATATTGCATTTCCTGCTGGGGTAACGTTTTGCAGAATCGTGTATCTCTAAAACCATTGTATGTGCGCCTGTAGAATAAACATACACGAGTAGCTCTTGATTTGTGCGTATTTGTGCCGGAATTAGATTTAAGAAAATACCTATAATTTTCAAGAAATTGCGCTTTTTTGAAAACCGGAAAAAAAATCACAGCGCCTAAATGAGAAAACGTATAAGCTCGCTGAAAACTGTATTCAGTCCATCTTGACGCTTGTAATAACCATAAAAAGTTTCAAAAGCATACATGTTTGCGTTATCGAATAATATTGCTGAAAGTCAAAACGAGGGTGTCATAACTTTGGCGGCTAAATACAAGAAACCGACTTAACCCAAGATAGGTAGGTGTAAACCACAAGTATGTGCGTTTAGTCAAAAATATATAGTGAAAATATTCAGCTTGGAATGTTTCCCAATACGTAGATTTAAACAAAAAACAAAACATGTAAACAATGGCTGGTTATCCGACCAAATTCAAATGACTACGAAAAAGCGACGGATTAATACATAACGATGACCTTCTTAACTTTACTCACGAACCGGTTGTAGCGTGTTGTGCCTGAGTACACTGAGGTAGAAAAGTTATAAAAAAATAAGTTGATGGATTATATTCTACTAGCTGTTTCCGTGACTTTGCACTTGATTAGGTAAGTATATTAGAAAAGTGTGCCAAGCTCTAACCTATATTCTTTATTCCAAATTTAATTGAAATACATTCAGTATTTTGTGAACACATCCAGATATTTGCCTTTATAATAATAGTAGAAAAAAGTACTTCAGAGACCAAAATATGATGGCGGCTGTTTTAAAAAAAAGTTCAAGATATGTGTGATAAATACCTACTACATAAAAATAACCTACAGATACAGTTTATTAATAAAAAGCCAATTAACACAACAGAAAAAAAACAACGTAGGTATCTACATACATTGGTTTAAACCTTGGGTTAGATAAATTAACATTGAGTTTTTAGGGTTCCGTACCCAAAGGGTAAAAACGGGACCCTATTACTAAGACTCCGTGGTCCGTCTGTCTGTGTCACCAGGCTGTATCTCATGAACCGTGATAGCTAGATAGTTGAAATTTTCACAGATGATGTATTTCTATTGCCTAACAACAAAACTAAAAACAGAATAAAATAAATATTAAAGGGGGACTCCCATACATCAAACGTGATTTTTTTGCCGTTTATTGGGATACGGAACTCTTCGTGCGCGAGTCCGACTCGCCTTTGGCCGGTTTTTTTTTCATCATTAGTAGAACATTCCTTTTTTTCCGCCATCCACTGACGTCGCGTCGCAAGGAGTCGCTTTGTCTAGCTAGTAAGTACTTTCTCTGTATTAGTGGGACAGAGACAGATACATAAACGTCGCTCATGTGAAGTGCTTTTTTACTAGGAAGTGCGTTTGGGTTATCACTTGGTAAACAGTGACATGCGCAAACCAGTGCGTTCTAAAGTGATGTGATATGGCATTACGTTTCATACCGAGGAATATTACATTACACCATGACTCCAAACATGACGCGAAATGAAGCGCTACACGAGGTTATTGTAATTGTAATTACATGCTCGCGTACATACATCATTACATGAGATGAGATAGTGCGATATGGATGTTATATTGTGATGTGACAGACAATCGTCAAAAGTACACTTGCCAGTTGCTTTTGATAGCATGTACTTATAGTCGATTTTCTTTCATAATTATCTTTTCCCAAATCTAGGCATAATTTAACTAAAGTGCGAGAGTCATGATTTTAAACATCACTAGGCAGTCCGCGGTGTCAGAAAAACAAACCTTATTCCATGAAAAATACGGTTCTAGATAATAGTTCGCAGCCAGCGGACCGACCGGTGCATGCTCCTTCTCGCTTGAACATACGGCGAACGCGCGCCCGCACCGCCGCGCGTACTGTTTGAGTGTTATGTGCCATACTTAATTTGGTCGAGTAATGTGTAATGCTACAGTACGCGGTCGGGATTTCGCAGCCAGCCGACCGACCGGCGCATTACTCATAAGAAATAATAAGAATATAATTTATATGTATATTTAAAATTTTATATCTTTTACACAATAAATAGGTTTAGTTAGTACCAATATTATACTTACAACTGATCTGTGATTTTCTGTGATTATGCAATTTTACTGTTTGTATTTTAGTACATAAGTAAATGAAAAACTGATCTGTGATTTTAAATAATAATGACTACACACGGTTCAAATAATTTGATTGAACTAAGTGTCCTAATATTAAAGAGTTTGTAATTTGATCTGTGATTTCATGCCATAATTACTTTAAGAAACAAAATTAAGAGAAAAAAAAAAACTACATCAACAACCTCTTTCATTTGTTATGGTCACAAGGTGCATTTAATGTATTTTTTAATTAGCCCCCAAAATTTGGTCATACCAACAAACGTTTGAACGCGACTGTACGGACAACAGCTTAGGTTTAATACGTCCAATCAAGAAGGTCATCGATATGTATGAATCCGTCGCTTTTTCGTAGTCATTTGAATTTGGTCGGATAACCAGCCATTGTTTACATGTTTTGTTTTTTGTTTAAATCTACGTATTGGGAAACATTCCAAGCTGAATATTTTCACTATATATTTTTGACTAAACGCACATACTTGTGGTTTACACCTACCTATCTTGGGTTAAGTCGGTTTCTTGTATTTAGCCGCCAAAGTTATGATACCCTCGTTTTGACTTTCAGCAATATTATTCGATAACGCAAACATGTATGCTTTTGAAACTTTTTATGGTTATTACAAGCGTCAAGATGGACTGAATACAGTTTTCAGCGAGCTTATACATTTCTCATTTAGGCGCTGTGATTTTTTTTCCGGTTTTCAAAAAAGCGCAATTTCTTGAAAATTATAGGTATTTTCTTAAATCTAATTCCGGCACAAATACGCACAAATCAAGAGCTACTCGTGTATGTTTATTCTACAGGCGCACATACAATGGTTTTAGAGATACACGATTCTGCAAAACGTTACCCCAGCAGGCAATGCAATATCTCGAAAACCTGATGACGCACTAATTATATTTTCGGCGCACATTCTTGCACAACTATAAGCTCTCTGCCCATGCACAATATTTCTCATTCCGATCATTCGTTTAGAATTTTCCTGCTGGAACAACGTTACCCCAGCAGGAACAATTTTTTTCGTTTTTTTCAAAAACGGCGACACGCACTTATTTTTTATGTAGGGCACATTCACAGCAGATTACGCACTAACTATACGTTCCACTCATATCACTCTCGGAGTCACTTTCCTGTTGGGGTAACGTTCACTTCTTCTCCATAACAATCTACTTTCCGAATGCACGGTAGAATATTTATTTTTTATTGTAAATTTTAATTTATGTGACGTTCAAAAGTGCCGTTTATTGACCTAATTGAATAAATATATTTGACTTTGACATGATTTGTGTTTAGGTCATAGGAGATTAAGAAGGCAGTTAGCCAATATAACTGGGCAGATGTTGAACAATCAATATTCAAGCTGATATCAGTTTTTTTTTAGGTTAATCGTTGCCCCTTACTAGGAATTTCTTTCTGTATCGTAGCTGCGTTTACAAACATATAAACTCACATACACAACACCCTGAGCCGGAACAACTATCTGTTTGGTCATACAAATATTTGTTCCGTGCGGGAATCGAACCCGGGACACGCAGTGCAGCAGTCAATCGCTCAACCACTGCGCCAACCGTGCGCCCGGATTTCTAAGGGTCCTCCATGTGGAATAGGAAAGAGCCTTAGGTTAGGTTAAAACGGGCTGGTTTCCGCAACTCCACGACCAAGCGCGTATTTTGCGTACGAAAAGAGCCTTTTATGCAGCCTATATCATGCTGCTGAAAAGGTCATTAAACATATTTTTAACCCCCGCCGGCAAAAGAAGGGTGTTATAAGTTTCACGTGTGTTGCTGTGTGTCTGTCTGTGGCATCATAGCGCCTAAACGGATGAACCGATTTTGATTAAGTTTTTTTTGTTTGAAAGGTGGTTTTGTCGAGAGTGTTCTTAGCAATGTTTGAATAAAATCGGTTCAGCCGTTCAAAAGTTATGGGCGTTTTACTGTTTGAATCGGGGTGTTTTCGCAAGATAAATGTGTCGGGGGTTTTTAAATTTTGAAATTTTGCTTGTGTTAGAGATGAACTGGATGCCCGACTGTCGCAGAGTTTCGAGGTCTATTTTTCTCTATAATGTTTCTGAACTGAGAAGTTGTAACAAAAGTTAGTTAACTGACTTTGAAATAACTTGCTTTGTTAAACTGATTTACATCCGTCACCTCATACATCAGGTCCAGTTTATAACCAGCGTCAGGCACTAGTTGTCTGGCATTTTTGTGAACTGGGCTTTTTCGGCGAAGTCGTGAGGCACACTTTCCTGCTAACTTCTTCAGACTTTAGGTACACTTTTTTATTTGTATTTTTTCTCATGTATATTATTATGTATCTAGTACCTATATTGTGTCTTTTAGTCTGTGCTAAATAAATGTATTTTCTTTCTTAATTCTTTATTGTACACCAAAAACAATATTTAATACAATGTGATAATAAAGTACATGTACAAAGGCGAGCTTAACTCAATGTTGAGTTCTCTTACAGCAAACCATAGAGTGACAGAGAATGATGACAAAAGAGGGTAGGATCCAGTGTAAGTACAATTTTAAAATTACATATTTATAAAAATAAATCAAAAATATATACATACATAAATAAATACAAATATAGAAGAAGAATAAAAGTATGAAAAAAGTAAAGAAAAAAGAAGTATGTAAGGATCGTAGCAGGTGGCGTTCTGTAGTTTCTGCCTACCCCCATGGGAAAAAGGCGTGAGTTTATGTATGTATGTATGTAAATATATATATCTACTAACATTGCGTTAAAAGGAAATGCCCTTTAATTTTCCTTTTGAAGACATCGAGAGAAGGGCTATCGCGTAGGGAGTGTGGGAGAGAGTTCCAGAGGTGCACTGCAGTTACAGAGAAAGAGCTATCATAACGGCTGGAAGTGTGACGTGGAGTACGAAGGAGAAGCGAAGTGGCCGTGCGACAAGGTTTGCCCCTCGGGACGAGGTACTCAAACTCTTTCTTTTATTTTTCTTATTATTTTTGTAATACCGGTCATCTGTCCACCAGACCGAATCGGATTAGAACAATGGTAATTTCTATTGTGTCTGGAAATGGACAGTTGAAGGACCCATTTGTTACTCACAGAATAAAACGATTAAAGTTTGACTTTTGGAACTTTATTTAACATCTTATTTTTAAATTATTACATTATTTAAAAGAAATAAAATTAATATTGGGTTTACAATATATCACTTCTTAGATTGCTCGATTCTAATAATAATAAATACGAAGTTTTAGTTTTTCTGTAGTACCCTCTTGTCGTCATCCTGGATCAAACCGAAGGGGTTTTCTTCATCGACGTCTCGGTGGCTGAGCAGTACTAGGACCACAATGACTGCTATTAAGATAAATAGCATGATCCAATAACGTCGGTAGATACCTCCGGCTCTTCGCACACGAGAAGATGGGAGTGTGTTCCTGGTGAAAGTAACACTAATTAGAAAATCGTTGAAAATTTGTGGCCTAAACAAGACTCGTCTTTTAAGGTTCCTCTAGTCGACGGCACGAACTATTTTTTGCGCGAGGTTAAAATGCATGCTATATTATCCGACAAAACGTGCGAAAGAGATAGATGCTGTGATGAGCGGTAAGAAGCTAGTTCGCCTAAGAATTTGCACTTTTACAAATGGATGATGATTTTGGACGAAAACGAGTGCGCGAAATTTTATAAACAGACTTTTGGGAGTCCAGATGTCATGAAAAAACAACTAACTGTATATTTTCAAAATAAAATCATATGCATGGTTGAATTACTAATATATCCCTATATGGAGGCCTTTTTGGTCTTATGGTATTTATTTTCGACCAAAGAGACGTTAAAATTATTGTTGAAATATGGCACTTACGACGCTCATAACTTTCAATTATTTTTTTTACGTTTTTGTTTCCATACAGGGCCTGCAGTCTCGACATAGCTAACGATCGTTACGTTAAGTAACATTCGTTAACTCTTACCACAAAATAGTAAGTATACAGAAGGGCCACTCCCGCCGTTTGGAAAATTGACAGCTAAACTTGACAGATTCACTAGGGTTGCTACTATATTGATTCCGAATTAAAAAAAAAGGGTAGGTTGCCCAAGTTACAAACATAAATACATAGATTCGTCTAAACATACATCATATCATGCTTACATGCCTTAGAGAGTAGACAGGGCATCAAATATCCATTTAATATCACGAACACTACAACCCTAGTGAATCTGTCAAGTTTAGCTGTCAATTTTCCAAACGGCGGGAGTGGCCCTTCTGTATACTTACTATTTTGTGGTAAGAGTTAACGAATGTTACTTAACGTAACGATCGTAAGCTATGTCGAGACTGCAGGCCCAGAGCTAGATAATCATGAGACTAATTGATATAATTTTTTTTGATCAAGTGCAAGCCTATTTATAAAAAAAAATAGTAGTTTACTAAAACACGAGCGTGGGTTTATCTCATGAGGCGAAGCCGAATGTGATAATAATAACACGCTGTTTTAATACCTAATGATAATAATAACACGCTGTTTTAATACCTAATTATATGCCG
Organism: Orthosia gothica; assembly: GCA_949775005.1. Classification (NCBI taxonomy): domain Eukaryota; kingdom Metazoa; phylum Arthropoda; class Insecta; order Lepidoptera; family Noctuidae; genus Orthosia; species Orthosia gothica. The sequence continues at coordinate 20,172,633 of OX459053.1, read as the reverse complement.
TTGCATACACTATTTTATCTTCACTCCTAAACAATGACACTACTTTAGCGCTAATAAATTAAAAAGTAAAAGAGTGCTATAAAAATTAAAAAAATAATATGATGCAGTTGTTTGAAAATAGAAGGAAAATGTTGCACAATAATGGTTTTTTTTTATTTTACCTATCCACGAATATAAAGTACGTGTTTATACAATTATTTTTTTTTTATTCATATTTGGAACATTACTTTGTGAGTGTAGGATAAAAATACATAAAAAATACACATTTTACTCTTGAGTAGGACATGAGCTTGAGGTACTAGATCAATAAATTAGGAACTTACTTCCACCACCTGCTAATCCAAGCAAATGTAGACTTCTGTTTGTACTTATTTTCATCATGATCATAGTTAGTCTTTAGTTTCGGTGGTTCGTTTGACTTGATGCTTTTCCTTGGAGCTTGACCACCTGTAAGGATTAAAAGAGTATATTAAATATATATATATATATATCTTCTACCCGTGTAAAAAGTGTTTTATCATTCTAAGGGAATATAAACTATCATATGTCCTTCCCAGTGTGATCTCAAAGTATCTCCATGCCAAATTTCGTCGAATTCGGTTCAGTAGATGCTGAGATTACCCTCTATAACCTCACAAACTTTACCTCTTTATAATATTATTAGATAATGACACTGCGTATTTGGGTTCATAGGAAACTCAACCTAATAGAATTGCATAATAAGTTGATACTCTTTAATAAGCCCTGCCCCGAGTACTTAGCTATGAATATCCCACAGATAAGAGCTAGGTAGTCACAATTAAGTCATCTTAAAGGACCTCCATAGTTAATAAGTAGATGACCAGTCTCTTCAAATATTACTATTATCTTAGTACAGGTATCGGCGCGGATTAAGAGCGTTCGGCGAAAGTGGTGGGGTGATATGCGCATGTGTACAGTCACGCATTAAATTACTAAGAGCGATTTGAACTAATTATTTGTTTGTACGTAGTTGAAATTTTGTGCACTGAAAAAAAAGGTTTGTTGGATTTACCAAATTTGCAAAGGTTGGCTGAATTACAAGGAAACTACGATAAATATAACAAAACCTCGCTATTGAATTTACAAAACTAAAACGGTTGAAGTTGGTACCAGAGTTTTGATGTAAATCAACAAAGAGTATTGTACATTTTACCAAACAAATGTCAACAATTTAGTCTGGTTGACTTTATCATAAAAATATGATAAGTATAACAAGACCTCGCGGTTGAACCTACAAAACTACATAGGTTGCGATCAAAATATAGTCCCTACCAGATTTTACGGTGTAAATTAACAAAGAATATTGTACACTTTACCAAACAAATGTCAACAATTTAGTCTGGTTGATTTTATCATAAAAATATGATAAATATAACAAGACCTCGCGGTTGAACTTACAAAACTATATAGGTTGCGATCAAAATATAGTCCTAACCAGAGTTTACGGTGTAAATTTACAAAGAGTATTGTACATTTTACCAAACAAATTTCAACAATTTAGTCTGGTTGATTTTATGATAAAAATATGGTAAATATAACAAGACCTCGCGGTTGAACTTACAAAACTATATAGGTTGCGATCAAAATATAGTCCCTACCAGAGTTTACGGTGTAAATTTACAAAGAGTATTGTACATTTTACTAAACAAATCTTAACAATTTAGTCTGGTTGATTTTATCATAAAAATATGATAAATATAACAAGACCTCGCGGTTGAACCTACAAAACTATATAGGTTGTGATCAAAATATAGTCCCTACCAGAGTTTACGGTTTAAATTAACAAAGAATATTGTACAGTTTACCAAACAAATGTCAACAATTTAGTCTGGTTGATTTCATCATAAAAATATGATAAATATAACAAGACCTGGCGGTTGAATTTACAAAACTACATAGGTTGCGATCAAAATATAGTCCCTACCAGAATTTACGGTTTTAATTAACAAAGAATATTGTACATTTTACCAAACAAATGTCAACAATTTAGTCTGGTTGATTTTATCATAAAATATGATAAATATAATAAGGCCTCGCGGTGGAACCTACAGAACTAAAAAGCTTCAGGTCTAAATATATTTTCTACCAGAGTCCATGGTGCAAATTAACAAAGAATATTGTACGTTTTATTAAACAAAGGACGATGACCAAATAAGTATGAAGTACGCGTGCCCTGTCAAAAATTGCCGATTACAAAGTTTATTTATAGATCGAGCTTTATTTTATTTTATTTCATTGAAAGCTGTATGTCTTTATAGTGTCTAATGTGTTTAATTTAAAAAATAACCCTTTTACATTAATAAGATCTCATACGTCAGTGTTTTTGCCGCTAATTTTTTTGTAGGCGTCTTTATGAATAATTGGTTCCATTAGAATAGTTTTCTTAGAAAACATTTTCGATAAATGAAAGGCAATTTGATGCCTCTAAGCAGTGAAATGCAAATAGTAAAAGAAAGATTGCCTCAGACATAGCAGTAGTAGATTTCTTTTTAGAGGCAGTACTGGTTGGATCGATAATGTGCTCAAACAATTTGCGAATTATTTCTAGACAAAGGGTTGAGAGCCACTTTAATGTTGTAGGTAGACTGCGGTGAGCCGTTTTTTCCACAGAATAGACGTTTACATAGTCAACAAAATACAAACCTAGTTCTTTCATATTTTCATGTAAAGAGATTTACCTAACTTATTAGTCCCCCAAAAATATGTTTCAATCATTTTCAGTATTAATTGCAAACCGGAAACCTTTTATTATGTTTTATCAGTGAATAATAAACCCCAGCTTTAATTGGTTTTACATGTATCCTAAAAATCAAAATGGAAATAATTAAGGAAGCTTACATTTTTAATTTACTGTAATCGTAAATTTTTGCCCTGACATATATTATTACTACTAGCTTCTGCCAGCGGCTTCGCCCGCCCTCCTTTATTATACGTATAAACCTTCCTCTTGAATCACCCTATCAATGAAAAACCGCATCATAATCCGTTGCGGAGTTTTAAAGATATAAGCATACATAGGGACAGACATAGGGAAGCGACTTTGTTTTATACTATGTAGTGATTGTGATATATCAGGGCAAACATGGTAATCGGTCCGTTAAAAAATTTGGTTTGGTTGATTATATCATAAAAATATGATAAATATAACAAGAACTCGCGGTTGAACTTACAAAACAAAAAAGGTTGAGGTCAAAATATAGTCCCTACCAGAGTTCATGGTGTAAATTAACATAGAATATTGTACATTTTACCAAACAAATCTCAACAATTTGGTTTGGCTGATTTTATCATAAACATAATATGATAAATGTAACAAGAACTCGCAGTTGAACCTACAAAACTAAAAAGGTTGAGGTGAAAATATTGTCCCTACCAGAGTTCATGGTAAAAATTACCAAGAATATTGTACATTTTACCAAACAAATCTCAACAATTTGGTTTGGCTGATTTTATCTTAAACATAATATGATAAATGTAACAAGATCTCGCAGTTGAACCTACGAAAAAAAAAGGGTAGGTCAAAATATAGTCCCTACAAGAGTTCATGGTGTAAATTAACAAAGAATATTGTACATTATGTAGAACAAGTCACAACCATTCGGTTGATTGTATCATTGTTACTATGCTAGTTTCAAATAAATTTATAGTTACCTACATTTACCGGGACAGTTGGTAATGAGTAGCAGACTCTTTGATAAAAAATGATTCGGTTAAGTGTTAAGTGCGAGTCAAACTCGCGCACAGAGGGTTCCGTACCAACATTTTATAATTTTTACATGTTTATTTAAGAATAAGTAAGTATTACGCTTGACTAGTTTTTATTATTTGTTGAATTATGCCCTATAATCCACTCTAGAGGAAGCCCCCCACCCCCCTTATTTTTTTAATTATTTATATTTTTAGAGTTCCGTACCTCAAAAAGAAAGAACGCAACCCTTATAGGATCACTCGTGTGTCTGTCTGTGTCTGCCTGTCCATCCATCTGTCACAGCCAATTTCCTCCGAAACCACTGATTGGGATGAAATTTGGTAAGTACACATAATTATGTAAGTCGGTGAACCAAAGACGGACGTGTTACGTAAATGAATAAAATGTAAACATAGGGAAATAGGGTCATACGGACAGAACCCTCTCTACGCGAGTTTAAATCGCACTTGTCCAGTTTTTTATTATTTAACGATTTGTCCGCCATAACGGTTCTTAGTATGTGACAATTTCAACTAGCTAAGAATGATCTCACTGTAAAATCGTATACTTGAAAATAATTAATTGATTATGATTAGGTTTCCGTTTGACACCCTTCAAGGACGAAACCCTAAAAATCTACTGCTGATGCAAAGTGGCGCTGCAATCGCTATCAGACTTATGGTTTAAACGACTGACTAGTATTGTACATTTATCTAAAACAAATCACATCAATATAGGTAGTTTGGTTGATTTAATCATTGTTACTGTGTTTTGTGAATCATTTCGGTCCACTTTTGACCCCCCAATAACTTAAGATCTATTTGACCTACATCCTTGCAATTTTGCAAGTCTGTAAGACCGTCCTTACCGAATCCTGAATTTCAATAAAAACCCTCTTACCGTTTACGAGATTTTGAAATCCGACTACTATTTTTATACTGACTGACAGTGATTTTATCTCAGATTGTATAGCAAAGGTCTAAAGACATTGATGCCCATATGAAGTAGTTATGTAGGTAGGTACTTAAGTCGAGCGAGTTGTACCAAAACAGACCGTTCGAATAGCACGTTTATTGTTAACGTTATAAGATTCAAAATCCATTAGAAGTTTTATAAACATGCGACCGAGCGAAGAATTTCAACTACCTATACCTAACAATAATAAAGTTAGTAGTAGGTATTAGAATTAGTATAGTAAAGGCGCTATAAATTATCTATTCTGTGGTAAAGGCTGTCTGGAAGAGATCGCTTTCTATCAGCTGGTTTTTTACACTTTCGAAGTGTAATTTGTGAGTCCAAATTGAGACTACATATCTACCTACCTATTTATGATAAATATAAACCGTACTCTTGAATCACTTATCTAATATAAAAAAACCACATCAAAATCCGTTGCGTAGTTTTAGAGATCTAAGCAGGTACCTAATTACCTACATAGGGACACAGACAGCGGGCAGCGATTTTGTTTTAATAAACTATGTACCTAGTGAATAATGAATCGTTTTGTCTTTACTTGTCGGTGATTAAGTTTCAGTCAAAAAAATATTTTTGTAACAAGCTTTTATAGCCAACTGTAGGTACTTTTCTTTAAACATCCAGCAATTGCTCACCAATATGATTCTGAAGAGCCCAAATTCGGTACGATTGTTTTATTTATTACAGAGTTCCTAAGGCCACCTCCAGGCTCCATCATCAGACCAGCCTCATGGTACCAAATTATTGTATTAACAAATTTCAGCTCAATCGGTTGAGGATATCTACCTTCTTCAAAATTGAGTTGGAAGATTTCACTCGAAGAAACATACATAGGTACATAGATAGGTACATTGCAAATTAAATTAATGAAATGATTGTACCTAATAACATTATATCTTGCTTTGTTTATTACAACCTTTCACCTTTCACGCCGCACACTCAGATGAAGTAAAAAAAATATTTTGATCATCTGAGGCCGCACAAAGTCATATTATTTTCGCCAACAACCATATTTATACGAATCATTAAACAGTATTTAAAAGTAACCTATATAGGAACATGTCGCTGTGGTTAAAAAATGTTAAAATTACTAAACAGTATCGTAGAATTTACAAAACCTTAAGCAATATACGTGGGACACTCAGAAAGTTTTGCGAAACTAAAAAAAATTGTTCTATACGTACATATATTTTTATTAAATCTTTTCAAAGTACTTTCCACCAGCCTCTATACAAAGATTCATGCGCCTAAACCAGTTTTCAAAACACTTTTTCCAGTCCGCCGCAGACACCTCGTTTACAGCCTGCTCGAACGCAGCCAGCGCATCTTCCGGCGACGAAAATTGTATCCCTTTGAGCTGATTTTTTATTTTTGGGAATAAAAAGAAGTCACACGGTGCTAGATCAGGGCTGTAAGGAGGGTGACCCAGGAGTTTGACTGGCGTGCTGTCCAGGAAGTCCCTCGTTTTGAGTGCGGTGTGCGCAGGTGCATTGTCGTGGTGGAGCAGTAGCCCGCGGAGCCCTGTGTTTGGTCGCTTGTTGCTTATAACAGAGAAAACTTCTGGCAAACATTTGGTAGTATACCATTCGGCATTAATGCTTCTTTGATCCCGTAAGGGAATTGATACCAAGTGGCCAGTCAAATTAAAAAAGCTAGCGATCAAAATCTTACCCCCGCTTCTAGATCGCTTCACTTTGGTAGGCGTTGGCTCATTTTGAAACACCCAAACAGTCGACTGGCGCTTGGTTTCTGGGTCGTATTGATAAATCCAGGACTCATCACCTGTAACGATGTCGTAAACACGCCGAGACGAGCCTGCTTCAAATTTGTTAAGCATATCACGGCACCATTCCACCCGGGCCTGCTTCTGAGCATCGCTGAGGTTGTGCGGCACCCAGCGTGATACTATCCTCCTCACGCGAAGATGGCTGTGTAGAATCTCGTGAACGCTTCCCGATCCAATCTTCAATATGTGTTGAATCTCCTGATATGTAATTCGCCTATTGTCTTGGATTAAATTTTTCACTGCTAGCACGTTTTCTTCGGTAACAGCCGTCAAAGGGCGACCGCTTCTTTCGTCATCCCCCAAAGTTGGTCGACCGCGCTTGAATTCGTTATACCAACGATACACGGTTGCCTTGGAAAGGCCTTCATCCATGAATGCCATTTGAAGTCTATCGTACGATTCATCCGGTTTCAGGCGACACTTGAAATCGTATAAAATCATAGCTCTAAAATGTTCCCGGCGCAGATCCATATTTCAGTGAGACACAATACTTTGAATTAACTCGCAAAAAATGTGGAGGGAAATTTTGAAATTGGAACTTACTTATTTTTACTTATAAATAATCATATTTTCGAAAAACATTATAACTGGCCAGTCTCCCATATATAAAAACTTTTTTTCGCAATACTTTCTGAGGGGCCTGGTAGGTAGGTAGTTTCATTTCCTTCGTACCTACTCAATTTATGCGACTATTTCCCCCTTCCGCACTGCCCCGCGGAGCTAGGGTTTTACCTTTTTCTTTGACGGATAAAATATTCTGATCCGGAAGTGAAGTTGTTAATTTCGTAAATTTTTGATTGGTGCGGTTGTAGTTTTTGTAGTTATTTATTTCCTCGCAAATGTGATGAAAAATTCGTTAAACAATGTACTATATTTGTTTTATACAAATTTATGTTTTATTTTTCAGCTAATAACAATTTCGTATCTGCTTTAAATATATTTATGGCTTCTAAACATGGTACGCGGAACGCACAAATTATAAATAACGCAGCAACGCATAAATAATTGCGTATAAGCTTAATATAAGCTTTATTTCTGTCGTCACGCCACTTCGCATTAATTACAGAAAACGCAACTGAGTTCTTCAAATATAATGTTTAAAAATGACTAAATTTATTATGATGTAATTACAAATGTATAGTTTTCAGATTTTCTAAGTACTTGTAGTATGTGACGATATTACTTGGCAAATTTTATAGTTCTAGGTCAACGGGAAGTACCCTATCATTTTGATTCCCTCGAGAATGTCGAAATGTATGTGTTTTGCGACATAAGCGGCCGTATCTTTTTTTAGATTAACGTAAAAGTATGATTTTTTTCACAGCTTCAAGGGACCGTAGACTTGAGTATATGGTTTAAATTTGAACTTGATACTACGCGTTCTCGAGATAAAGTGTTCCGTTTTTTCCGATTGAGGTACGGAACCCTAAAAATGGATTGCCATTCCTTCGCTGCACAAGAATCTTTAATGTTAGAAACATACGTACATACTATAGATTTTGTCCCTTATTTCATTTATAAAGATTATTTCATTGTTTAAGCTATCCAGCACTTTTGATCCAGGGGTATTCCACTTCCCACAGCGGCTTATAGTTTTGCATTCGTTTTCTTTTCCTATTACCACTGCTACTACTGCTAGTGCTAGCATTATCGTCAATAACGTCATCTATTTTAAAATTATTTTCACTTTATAATAAAGTACGGTTGGCAACCCTAGCACTCGCGTCGCCCTGCGCAGAGCACTTCAGGGCGTGCGTCTGCGGTCATCCCATCGTTCATTTCATTTGACGCCGGCCGGTTAGTTAGTACAGTAGTCGCTTCGCTCGCAATGGAAAGTGAAGAAGAAGACTTTAAACTTGGGGGTCGCCGAATATTTAACAGAATGGGGACTATATGAAGACACTATAACAAACTTTGAAGGTGAGTGCCTATTTTGATCGATATTATATACCTATATTGTTAATAATGGTTTGTTTAGTCGTGTTTCAAGATGGCGCCATGCCTCTAAGTCGTATTGTTCATTAAAGTAATTTTGGTTGTTCAATGTGTAATATTGATAGCTTATTGTGCAGTGATCTAACTAGTGGATGGCTAATGCAGAATTCAAATTGAAACGGATATAGCCCCTCTTTTGTCAAGGCCCGATAATCCTCATCTTTTTTTGTAAATAGCTAATCACTACAAAAAGCAAGAAAGTTATCGAATACTATAATGTGACTTTAATTAATTCTACATTTATTTGTGTTCCGGTTTTGCCGCTAATGGGTCTGTGTATAGGAATTATTTGGCCTATATAATAGGCCCTATATATAGGAGGTAATAGTGGTTATGTGCCTATCTAATTAATATTTTACTTTGATAGATTTACAAAACGAACTTTAGTAAATTTTACAAATTATTTACATAGGTTTATTTATCTCTTGTTTTTTAGTAAATCAGATTTCGTTCAAGTTGCATGACGATATACAAGAAACAGAACTGAAAGAATTAATTCCGAGTTTAAAGGAAAGAATATTATTCAAGCGAGGACTGAACAAACTCCAAAACATTATTCAAGTAAGTGTTCATATTATTTTTTTCAAAACTTTTTGGTGTCACGGCTCCCTTCTGGCCCGCGCGTACCGTTTTCGGAACAACTCGTACCAGTAAATTCAAACCTTATTTTTACTTTACCTATGGCTCTTAGTTGTTAATATCGTTGATAATTGCTTGTTACAGGCGACAGAATCTGATGAAACCCTTAAGCATTGCTAGTGATTTTTCTGCGCCCAGTTTCACGGCCAGCACAAGCAGTGAAGAATTGCCGACCACGAGAGAGAAATCTACTGTAAGTTTTGCAGTTTTGACCGGTCAAAAGTAGTTTTGACTGGTTAACAGTTTTGACTGTGACATATTTATAATTGTTTTTTTTTTCAGATTGTACTGGATTTCGAATCCAAGTTTAAAGGATCAGAGCTCCGAATGTTCAAAAAACTCTTTTTTATAGAGAAAGCTCTTAGTCTTTTGAAAACAATTAAAGCTGCTTCTGTCTACATTAAATTGATTGAAGAAAACCCAAGTGAAGGTTGGTTATTATACACTTATATAGACCAAAACTTTCACGAATTTCCCACTAAAACTGAACTCGAAGTTTCGGTTTTTGTGTGAAATAATTGAAAGTTTTGTTATATTCATTTAAAGTGTGTTTTTATAATAGCAAAAATAGTTTCGGAGGTTTAGCAAAAAAATCTCTGATAACCAGTTATCTTCTTAGTAAAACTTAAACTAATTAAGTCAACGAATATGCATCATAACTTAACCCATTTTTATTTTTCAGGTGTTAGAGACTTCTGTTATTGCGCGGCAATTGGATATAAAATAGTTCCAACTGTGAGAATACAGTGTCAAGTTACAGCTGGCAAAAAAAACCATAAAGCCAAGCATTCAAGAAGCTATGAATAGTTTCACATTCTTCATACAAAGGTATGTATAATTTCATAAGACTATTGTGAGATGACGACTTTCCATACTAACGACTATTTTCCACCCCTTAAGTGTTAACCGATTTTGACACATTTTTGATATACCATCAGTCAGACCATAATCTAAGTTTGTACATTATCTAGTTTATTAAATATCAATAAAACACTAAAACAGGAATATAATTAAATCTATTTATGATATTGAAAAAAAGCGGAACAACGAATTTCATGAGTCTTCTTTCAGTAAAACTGTCTCTTCGCACAGACTAATCATAAGGGTGAATTACGTTCCGAACCCCTTTAAATAAATATAAATGCAATACCTAAGCAAAAAAAATTGTCAGTGTCAACAATTCATTCTAATTTCCAGAACCAAGGTGAGGTCCCCACCCAGCTGGACTATCGGCGAAAAGCCCAAACTGCTAAGGGTCTACGGTGCCAACCCATCATTATTGCTGTCGGACCAACCATCGATGCCCTAAAGGACTTTTATGTTGCGTATGATAACATCCTTTATAAAATAGACTCATTCTTGAAAGCGCTGGATGTATGCTTCAAAACTTTTCACTGCCTGGATGCAGAATATCCCACAGAAGCTGTTCACATTTGGCTATTTCTGCAAAAATATTTTTATAATATTGACACAATATCAGACAATAAGCTTTCGGGAGTCTCATCTTTTATCTCCGACTTGGAATAAGTGATTTATTTGCTAAATTTAATCAAAATGTTTGTTTGTTTCAAATGTCTCGCTACAGTTGAAGATTACAAAGATTTTTGTGAACATTTAAAAGACCATAACTTATTACTTGTTGTACGAAAAAAGCACTTGTTGACTAGACTATTAAGGCAAGTATAGCCGTGAAATCAGCGCCAGTTCGGAAATGTTCTTATATCTCCTAAATTTTCAAAAAAAATTGTCTTTCTGTAGTTGTCCCAAAAAAACATGCACAAAAAAAAGCGGCCGTTTAAGTTTTTTGGGACAACTACAGAACGATATAATTATTACGGGAAATTTAACGCGATGATTTCGATTCTTGTTTACCTATTTCGCCGAGACCACGGTCGTTGCAACACAGCCGAAACGTCGGGCGAAATCATCGCGTTAAATTTCCCGTGATAATTATATTGTTTTCAACTACAGAACGACAAATTGTATACAGTAACTTAATACATATTATAGGTTTACCCTAGTATCTAACAGGCGGAAATTATTGGTAATCGATTATAATAAGAAAGTTTTTGTATCTTAAACTACGTATATAATTTTAAGATTAGTGATCTAGTGATATTTAATTGTATTTATGATTGGTAAAATAAATTTTATGATATGTACCAAAATTTTGTTTATTTTTCTTTAAACCACCGTTTTTATTAAGCCCGTATTAAATATGGTTGGTAATTCGACGTATTCTAGAAACTGCTGATTACTTGCTGAAAAGGAATATGTTTAATTACCAATAATCCTGTATATTTTTGAAGTGTTTGTCAAACGGTCTTAAAACTTTTTTTTTCAGACCCTGCATTTCTTGTAAGGTTTTTTTCTTCTACTATATTTTTAGGGTGTGGTATAATTGAAAATAAGAAACTTACTAGCTAATCTGCAATATTGCTGACATGGTACACACGTACTTTCGTGGCCACTGCTGGCCACAAAAGTAGTACATTGTTTGAAAATCTTAACTGCAATATGATTTCACTCTCATACCATGTCAGCAATATTGCAGAAAAGCTACTAAGTTTCTAATTTTCAATGAAACCACACCCTATTAATATTCTGGAAATCAATGTTTAGTAATATAAACCAAAAAGTCGTGTACATTTTACTAGTGTTAGTTTGATACATTAACCAAAAACTAACACTAGTAAAATTTACACTATTTATTTGGTATGTTTTACTAAACTAAGACCGGTACGTACAATCAGTCAAGCACTGATAAAATATTGGTAGATATTACCAGTTAAAGTTTGGTAATAACTGCAGCATAAATCTCTTAGATATTACCAAACAAATATTAGGAAAAAATACGAAACGAACATGATAGATAATACTTAATTATATTTGATAAAATCTACGATACACTTCTGGTAGATAATACAATATTATCTCTGATAAAAAGCACGATACACATCTTATAGATTATACTAAACTAACTTTGATGAGAACTGCATTACACATCTGGTAGAAATTACCAAACAACCTTTGGTAGTAACTAAAATTAAATCTGGTACTTATTACCAAACTAACGCTGATAAAATACACCAAATGTGATTAGTTAATGCTGCTAAATTTTGTTTGTTAGAGTTTACCAAATAAAGTAGATTATACTTACGAGTTAAATTTAGTTTTCTCTATCAAACTGATTTAATACATTTTACCATATAATAAGTGCTATTTACCAAATTTATGTTGTAGATTTTACCAAATACCTTTGCATTGTCTATTAAACTACCTTCGGTAATTTTTACCAAAAAAAGTAACAGTAGAAGATACAAAATGTATTTGGTAAAAAAAACAAGTATGTTGGGTAAAATATACAATGTCTCTTTGGTAGATTGCAGCAAACTACATTGTACTTTTTTACTAAAGTACTTTGATGAAAACGTTACAAAAGTACTTTGGTTGAAAATCTACTAAAGTTCTTTAGTGAGAAACGCTACTAAAGTACTCTGGTAAAAAATGTTACTAAAGTACTTTGGTAAAAAATGTTACTAAAGTACTTTGGTGAAAAATGTTACTAAAGTATTTTGGTAAAAATTATACTAAAGTACTTTGGTGATAAATGTTACTAAATTACTTTGGTAAAAAATGTTACTAAAGTACTTTGGTGAAAATTGTTACTAAAGTATTTTGGTAAAACATTATACAAAAGTACTTTGGTGAGAAATGTTACTAAATTACTTTGGTAATAAATGTACAAAATATATGTGTAATCTACCAAATAAATTTGGTACAACGTCAACTTAATGTGTTTGGTAAAATCAACCAAAATTCGTGATAGGACCGAAATCAACCGTAAACTTTGGTTACATTTACGCAAAATCTGTTAAATCCAACCTAACATTTTTTTCAGTGTGAATAATGCATATTTAAATAGCTAATTTTAACACAGTGTGGTTTAGCTACATTAGCCTATCATCATATTAATAATTTTTCGTCTATTTCGACAAATCAACAACGGATTCAAAACAACTTTACTAATCAGGCAGCGACAGGACCAGGCGGGGAGAGGCGAGCGAGGGAAAAAGATGCATCTATACATCAGAGCAAAGACGATATACGGCGATATTGCAGTAAAGTCAAAGCGGGTTAAATCATTTGCGATCTAGCCGGCTAGTCATTGAATGCATGCGGCAACTATGAAATATCTTGGCAATATCGCCGGGCTACACTGCATGATTGCAGCAATTGTTGCACTGTGTTGAGCGATATAATTGGCAACTTGACGGCTATACAACTGCAGCAAGAAATTGTCAAAAAACTAGCCCGTTTACAGGCACCTTAAGCTCTACGAAAAGACCCTACTAGATAGAATGTTACCAGTTCTCATTGAGAAAAACATAGTCCCAGATCACCAGTACCGATTTCTAAAAGAACATGCCACCATAGAACAACTCCATAGCGTGTGTAGGACAGTCAGAAAAAATTAGAAAAAGGATTACTGCTCAGCTGCCTTTCTTGATACACAACAGGCCTTCGACATAGTCTGGCACAAAGTTCTGCTCTTCAAAATAAAATGCTTATTATCACATAGATTCTATCTATGGAGTACTATAATCCTACATCACTAACAGAAGATTTCAAGTAAGTGAAAACCAATCCACCTCGGGACTTCATGAAATATCCGCAGGAGTACCATAGGGCTCAGTCCTTGGACCTTTACTGTACACTCTGTTTACTTCCGACCTGCCACAAAGCTCCGAAGTCACAATTGCTACATTCGCGGATGATACTGCTTTACTTGCTTCGCAAAAATGTCCAACACAAGTATCTCGCATTTTGCAAACCAGTCTAAATGAGACTGAAGAATGGCTAGCCAAATGGAGAATTGCCGCCAGCGTATCCAAATCAGTGCATATCACATTTACACTATGCAAACATGCTTGTGACCGGCAGCCTTATCGCGTTATGAATTCGGCTAGGCAACGGGGAAAGAGTATGAAAAATCGACTAATCACTTAGACGGAAATCCACATTATGTCTATCATCTCGCACGTAATTGGTCCGCCCTAAACGGTAGCCAACTCCCACACCACGAGTCTGTGAAATATTTGGGCAATTTTGACCGAAGGCTCACATGGAAGAAACACGTCGAAACAAAAAGATAAGAAATGAACCTAAAATACAGAGGTATATCATGCTACTTGGAAAACTCAAAAGTGGCGATAACAAACTTCTAATATACAAGACCATAATAAAGCTAATCTGGGATCAGCCAGCGCCAAGTGCAACGGGCACAAAATTATATATTAAAAAAACAAATTTCCAACGCACCATGGTTTATCAAGACAACAGAAATCAATGAAATCCTCAATATTCCTACGACCAATGAGGAGATAAATACACAATATGGCGACAATTACAAATCATGACTGCTATAGCATCTGAACAAGGTCATAGGACAGCTTACAATCCCACAAAGCATTTGCCGATTAAAAAAAGCGGCGGGATATATTCGATTAGAACAGTCAGACAGCAGATTGACTCTGTAAAGATAGGGCGACTCCACTGGGAGTAGCGCCTAACATGCCATCCGAACCATTTCATCTGCTCATAGTCTGAAAGACTGATCGCAAGATAAAACCCAAAACAAAACCTTTTTATTACAATTTTAAAACTAACCTTGTAAACTGTCATTCCTCTTAATGGAAGTGTTATCATAAATATTGACTGGTTCATCAGGTATTTGAACAATGGAATGTGGTGTCCCGTTAGCAGAGCGGCTGGTTGATTCGTCGTCACTGGCTCCTACTGGAGTGCCTCTTTGGTTGTCCACCGTGCTAGTGTAGTAGGAAGAGTGGTGGTCGATTGGAGACTGGCTTCGGCGCCCCACTGCGCCTTTCATGTCTTGGTCTTCTGAGAGCTGTGTTCAAGAAACATTGTGGAAATAACTATTAATAATAAGATTAGTTCATAATTTTATATAAAACTTACTTCTAAAGTAACCATGATAGAAAAGAACAAAATATAACAAGAAACTAAATATTTGCACTGAATGAACTATGTTTTTGTAACTTACTACTATACTAAAGTCACCGCCAGATTATAAAAAAATTAAAGTCATTAACACCTGTCTACCAATGTATTCCAATATTTCAAAACGATAAGAAAAAAGGTAAAGGCAGTGTCGTTAACACGATCAAACAAAAGTATCGTGGTAAGGGGCGTTATTGATCCTTTCACTTGGCATTCAGTAATGAGTTAATATCTCTTAAACGCGTGGACCGATTTACATGATTTATACAGATAAAATGGTTTTACGCCTATACCTTTCATTTGAGACCAAAATTATCAAAATATCTCCATAAACAAAAATCGTGTTTTCAAGTTACATAATTAAACTTTATGGTACAAGTCGGATCAATGACCTTTTTTTTTGTTATCAGACGGCGACTTTAGCAAGAAACGAAATATTTGCACTGCACTGACTGAACAGTTAAAATTTCCTTTATGGGCTGTCGATTGGCGCGGGGAGGGTGGGGGAGGAGCTTTGGTTACCCCCTGTGCCATCCCCACCTCTTGGAGCCCCATGGTTATGGAGATATCCATGGTTAAAGTTTTCAGGTTAGAATAAAATTTTCGTAAATGTCCATCGTTTTAAAGGAGGGAGGGAGGGAAACGAAAAAAAGTCGACGGAGCCCTATTTCTGTCTGCAGGGTCTAAAGTAACCTAACATGAAAGAGATGACGGGAGATGAGTTCGCTCGCTCACTTCAGCTCCCGTCATAGAAAGAAAAGAAGAAGAAGAGAAAGTGTTTATTCGCCACAAAAACGACATATTTTTTTTTGATTTTTCCTTAAATTAAACCCATCGGTAGTATTAGTAAGTACTTAAATTATGTTAGTAAAGGAAGTTAAAATAAAATACCAATTTTGAGTACAGTACAAGGATGATGAGTAGGTAAGTACAAGCAGATGCATGTCGTGACTGTGACAAGAAGGCTTCCACTCAGCATAATGCTGTGCCGTGGGAGACCCACAGCACAGCGCTGATTATCAGTGGTCGCCTAGAACGTGACGTACGGAAACCAAAGCTTGTTGCGTCTAATATAAAACAAAAATATATAACAAATAAATATAGAAAGATAATATAAACCACTACGTAAATATGTTGCGACTGAAATGAAAGTAGGTATCTAGAAAAAATCAACGAAACACAAAGTGCGGGTACCATTGCTCTGTCCCGCCCTCATCGCACCCACACTGGCGTGGCACCCTTAAAAAGCCTTAATGAGAGCCTACGTGACGTCGTGCACGCGCGCGCATCTCCTTCAAACCTAACCTATCCGTGTCAGGGTGCCCTAAGCTCCCGAGCTCGCTTCGCTCGCTCTTGGACTAATTCACATTTTTTATATCTCACTAATTATATTTAAGTAAAAAATATATCTAATATCTCCATAACCATGGGTTTCCGTGGCGTGGGGATGGTAGTGGGGTAGCCCCTCTACACCCTTTCCTTCCCTCCCTCCCTGCCCCTTAAACGAGAACTTTAACCATGGATATCTCCATAACTATAGGGCTCCGAGTGGTGGGTATGGTACAGGGGGGTAGCCAAACCTCCCCTCTTCCACCCCCGCACCAAAAATCAATGGCCCATAATGGAAATTTTATCCATGAAGATTATAAAGTGAGGCTTATGGTTAAGCTAATTATAAGACTGATATCAATGTATAATGTATGGTAAGTTTCAATACAGTTTATAAAAGGCTTGTTTGGAATTTAATTCAAATATCCCTATTTCTTTTTTATTTTTCTAGTCTATATATGGACATAAAAAAGAAAACAGGGTAAATCCTAGGTATAAAGCAAATGAACTTTTTAAAAGTTAGGTCTAAAACTAACCAGAGGTAGACCCAAGCCTGCTCGGGCCCAGTTGACTCCAGCCAGCTTTTCTCGCAACTCATCAGCCACCGGGGAGACTAGGTTAGGAGGAGGGAACACAGGTGTGGCACACGAAGGGCACTGGTATCCTGCTGGAGCTGTTGTGCGTGGGAGAGCCCTGTATCGTGCTTCAGCACATGCCCAATGGAATACATCTGAAACAATTTTATTGTTTAGATGTTTGCATAAACTTAACCTGCTTAACTTAACATGCTGGTTTACAGGATACTAGCTTCTGTCAGTGACTTAGACTGCGTGAAAGTCGAAAATTATCCCAAGGGGACATATTTCCGGGATATCAATATCAAAGTAAATAAAATAAAAATATAAAGTATCCAATGTGGCATTCCTGACTATAATCTATCTCTGTGCCAAATTTCATCCAGATCCGTCGAGCCGTTTGAGTGTGAAAAAGTAACAAACAAACACACACTCACAAACTTTCACCTTCTTATTAAGTGTGACCATATTTTTCTGTTTGACATGTACAGTAAATATTATAAACCACAAAACAAGCAGTTTTATTCATAATAATGTAGTGGCTGGTTGATTAATTAATTTCTTTTGGAATTTGATTGATATTTTGACACTGCCTGTATCTTATCAGATTGTAGAAACATGAGTTTTAAATTAAACTATTCTGTATTTCACTATCAATTTCTGCAATACTTACGATAACAAGTAAGACGAATACATTCGCCCTCACTGAGACTTTTTGTGCAAATTTCACAGATGGGATTATAATCACTGTCTTGTAGCCACTGCAAGTATGACTGTATTATACACTGGAAAGCAGAAAGATACAGAATTAATAAATACGTTACATACTTTCACTGTAATTAAACATCTTTTATGGATATGTGGCTCCAAATTACCTTCGGGTGACTCGTCACCATACAATATTCACAAACATTGACTCTGTGCTCAAAGCAAAACTGATTTGTAACTCGTCTCTTTGGACATTTACACAGCCCCATTGTGAGCTTTTAATAAGATTATACTAAAGGGTAATTTATATTACAAGTTGTACATGAGAAACAGTGAAGTTATATATAAATCCTGCATTTAAAATCGAAGACAAACAAAAGTGGCAGTGGGGATGCAGGCAGTCCAGTCAGCCACGTAAAACTACTGTCAAAGTTTTATTGGTACGTTCGTAGTTATGGTTTTATTCGATGCTTAATTCGCCTAAAATTATGAATCTAAATGGCATGTGTGCACATGCCATTTTTCATATCACCAATTAACATCATAGATTAATTAGATTAGATTTATTATTTGTTCACCCGGGTACCCGGGTACAGTTCGCGTAGCCTTCTTTTAGTTTCCAATCCCATAACATCAACTCTTAAAATTTGCAGCCCTTATGTATAGATTTAGCTGAATTATGATGGGCGTGGATATAATATACATTTGCATTTATTATTGGAGTTTTATTCGTAATAAAAACGTTATATTATTTTTACATTAAAAAAAAATTCTTCTAAGACAGACTTGATTGACAGAGAATCAATAGATAGATCAATCTCGCTAGAGTAAATTTCTTTCTATGCAGAGAATGAATAGAACGTCAACTCATAGCAATATTTCAAACTAAGATCATAGAGTAGCGACGTTCCAACAAATTACGAGATAATTTAGTAAGTGTTTATCAGCTAATCGAATATTATGTTTTAGTTTAAGTTAATTTATAGTTTCCTTCCTCTACTGTTATATTTTTTTAAGTAACATTATTCAAATAAGTTGAAATCTAACAGCAATAAAGGCTTATTTTATTTTTTTATCAGCTAAACAGTTGGTAGCTAAGGTGAGTTTCTTGTATCACTACTAACGTCAACAACAACTGTCCTGTGAACTCCTGTGATCCCATTGAGATAGGAAATATATGGAGGCGCCGCGATGTTCTATACATACATTAGCTTATACAAATATGAGTGAAATACGATACAGAATGTGAAACATCGTTTTGTTTCATTCTTTCTAATGCAATAATCGTATTTGATGAAAGAGACAACAATATTTCAGTTGTTGCTCATTATGGCAACATTTTGTTATGACGTAACGTAGTGACGATTGTAGGTACGTGCCATATTCGCCATTTTATGTGCCGAATTTTGTGGTTGTGTTCGTGGTAGTCCTGCTGTCAAATGGTTGTTTACATAATGTATTATTGAGATTTGTGAGTGTGTGTGTTGCTTGATTGACACAACCTTAGAATCGGCGGCCATTTTATGAGACATTTTGAGGTTTAGGTAGGCACGTTTTT
The DNA here is from genome assembly GCA_949775005.1 of Orthosia gothica. NCBI lineage: Eukaryota > Metazoa > Arthropoda > Insecta > Lepidoptera > Noctuidae > Orthosia > Orthosia gothica. Next base: position 20,153,335 of record OX459053.1, on the reverse strand, counting down.
TTCGTAGGTATTTCCAGTCCATATTATTTAGTATGTCTATGTGTGATCCTGTCAGAGTGTCAGTGTCAAAATCATCTAATCTGTCAATCATGAGATGTTGACATTGACAGTTACCTGTGCTATTGACAATTTGACAGATGTTTCGGGACTAAGGAATCGTAGTGTATTATTGTAAATTCATCGAATTAATAAAAGAAACAGAGGTGTAGCTCTGTTTTAAAATGTCTACAAAAATACTGACACTTGGAAACATTTTAAGCAGACCTATTAATATTCTTTTGAAGCAGAACAATGTAACACATAACCTCAAAACTAATTTCAGCACAACGTCTATTGCTTGTGTAAACTTCTTCAATAAATGTAAGTTATCTGTTATATCGGGCAATATTTATTGTGTTATTAGGGCAAAAGTGACGTAATCTTCTAATTTATTTTTCTTATCAGTGCCTGCAGAAAAGTTGTGGAAGTCAGTAACATCTGTAAGTAATGCTGGTGCCAAGAAGGGTCGTGGTCGAGGAGCGGGGCGCATCCGTATCCGCGATTTGAACCGCGGACAAATGATCGGAGTAGGCAAGATCAATATGCTTTGGCCCGGTCTCTCAGCACCAGTGATCAGGGGCAGAGAACTGCTGAAACAGCAGCGATTGCCTGATGACCAAGAAAGGTAAAATATATATATATCTCCTTTTCATCTGCCTAGCCTTTTCCCAATTATATTGGGGTTGGCTTCCAGTCTTACCAGATTCAGCTGAGTACCAGTGTTTTTACATGCAGCAACTGCCTATCTGGCTTCCAATACCCAGTAACTGGGTTACACAATACACCTTGGCAAGACTGGTGTCAGATCTCAGGTTTCTGACTACCCGTAGTGACTGTCAAAGATCTTTAAATGACAGCCGGAACCAACGGCTTAACATGCTTTGCGAGGCATGGAAGAAACTCGGTATGCTGAAATGGTCACCTACCCACGGACCGACCTTGTCTAGCGTTGCTTAACCTTGAAGATCAACCTGTGCCGCTGTTATTATTTAGCCACGAGCTCCTCCATGTATATATCTCCTTCTGTAATATCTAAATAAATAAATAATTACTTGTTATCATTGTCATAAGGCTTTTTGTAAATATACTATACAGGTACCTAAGTAAAACTATATTTCTATTACAGACTTGAAAAACTAATAAAGATCAGAGATTCAATGACAAAGTTCCGCCGTCTCAGACTCAGCCCCATAGAGAGAGGTTGGTCAGGTACTAAAATGCCTGGACGCAGTCTAGGTCCCCCTGACCCAGTTGGAGAAGGTAAACATTATTTATAAATAGGGACAAACCTTACATTTTAATTATTTGAGCTTAAAACATCTTTCTTCAGATTCCTTGAGTTCCCTTAACCCCTCATATGCCAATCCTTGATATCCAACCCCGAACGCAGATCTACGCGGGACATGATGGCTTTATAATTGTTTCAGTTAGTTATGGAATACAAGGGGTTAATTGCTCTTATTTGCATAAATATATCAAATCATTCTACAACTAAATTGTTATTTGCAGATGAATTTATTGGATTTGACACAAAAGTCCTGCAACTGAGGTCACTCCTGATCATGAAGGGCAACCTTGGACGTACCAGAAACTTCCAAGCAATGGTAAGACCAATGCTTGCATAATTGATTAAAACTTATTCACAACAAAAATGTACTTTTTTAAATCAATCTAGGAAAAAAGAATAAGTTTTTATTATCTTTTTAGGTTGTCACTGGAAATGGTCAAGGCTTGGCTGGATTTGGGTTTGGAAAAGCTAAGGAGGCACCAGCTGCACTTAGGAAGGCTAAGAACAGGGCTGGCCAGAAGCTGATGCACTTTGAGATCTACAATGGACACACAAGTAAGTGATTTTTTGTTTATTATTACTGTGTGGAGTTGTAGTAGAGAAATCCTGGCTAGAGAAAATTCAAATGTTTATTGATGATTAATCTTTCGTGTGTTTAAGACGTTAATCCTTGCGAGATATAATGGCTTTTCTACTGCATCGATAATTACTGGCACACAACCGGTTAAATTAATAAATCTTTTTTTATATATAAAACAAAGTCGTGTTAGTTACACTATTTATAACTCGAGAATGGCTGGATCTATTTTAATGATCTTTGATTTGTTGGCTTTATCTCCGCCCCGAATAGCAGAATAACTATTAAAATATCGGTAATATCAACGAAAAACAAAATTATGAAGAAAATTCATTTTCCCGTACGTTTTGTGAACACAGCGCCATCTCTGATACATGACAAACAAAACACATATACTGGTTCCGGTAACGCCAGTAGATGGCGTTGTCGATTATTCTGAAAATTAACATAAAATTTGTTTGAGGTGGTACGAAGTTCGCCAGAAAAGCTTGGTATGTTAAATAGTAATAATAAATCTTCTTTTTTTCAGTCTACCATGATTTCTACACAGCTTTTGGAAAAACAAAGATATTTGTGCAAAAGAAGAATGAAGGCTATGGTTTGATGTGCCATAGAGCTATTAGGGAAATCTGCCAAGCTATTGGCATCAAGGATTTGAGAGCCAAAGTTGAAGGGTCCAACAACCTGCAGCACTTAGTTAAGGCATTCTTTATTGGTCTATTGCAACAGGTAAATGATAAAATCTTAATTCCCTTGTGCCCTTACTGTAATTTAAAACGACTTGAAAAAAAAAATTACTACCTATTTAGGGTTCCATACCCAAAGGGTAAAAACGGGACCCTATTACTAAGACTCCGCGATCCGTCTGTCTGTCTGTCTGTCACCAGGCTGTATCTCATGAATTGTGATAGCCAGACATTTGAAATTTTCACAGATGATGTATTTCTGTTGCACTATAACAACAAATACTAAAAACAGAATACCAATACAACAAATGTGATTTTAGTGCCGTTTTTTGCGATAATGGTACGGAACCCTTCGTGCGCGAGTCCGACTCGCACTTGGCCGTTTTTTTTTCATATTTTTCTCAGCAAAGCCTTTCATTTGGTATCCATTGGCAGTGCACAAAAAATAACTAGTCCGCCATCATGGGCCGTCCACCATATTGGATTTAGAATGACGTCACTTAGCTAACCATGCATTGTCATCCAAACTAAACGTGTATGCAAAATTTCATCTTAATCGCTAGAGGATAACTGCTTTAAAATTCAGTTACAAGATTTGACCTGAACACACATACATTCATACATTGCAAGTTAAATAAAAGCTTGTAAAAAGGAGGAGGTTCTTTATTACAGTAATTTATTTCCTTCTTTCAGAGAACTCACCAGCAGTTAGCCGAAGAGAAAAAACTGCATTTAGTTGAATACAAAGCTGAAAATGAATACTTCCCAAAAGTAGTGGCCAGTCCCTCTGAAGTTAGAACAAAAGATCAAGTACAGAAAAATGAAACTCTAGACTTCACGCAGTATGTCATGAACGACAAAGTTATCCTGAAGAAAAAGAGGTTCCCACGTTTCTATGAAACCATGCCTCACTACAAGACATACCTGAAGAAATACGAGAAGTTCAGACATCATGAGAAGATGCGCCTTAACTTAAAAGTGGAATATGGTGAGGTAAAGAGCTTCCTCACCGACAAATACCCTGAAAAAGCAGAACCAGAAGCTTAGATATAGTAATTTAAAGTGTAATATAGTGTTGTTAGTAAAAAAATAAAAGAATTTATGTTCCAATCATTTATTTATTGATTTTAAATTATCAAAAAGGATTATTTTCATTGTTTGAATAAAAACTATAGTGGAAAAGTCTTACTACTCTATAAGATGTGAAGGAATCACACATAAAAAATTAAATAAGCTTTTTATTTAAGTAAATAATAACATGTAAATTTACGCCATCACTATTCACATGTGTTCTACCCTCGATTCAATATTTCTTTAGTCAATGTGTTAGGTGATTTCTACATAAATTTTCATGTACTATTTGCTTAGCTATTGAAATAATTACAAAAAAATCAATGACCTCAAAGACGTAAATAATTCTATATACAGAAAAACATTCCGAATAGGATCTCGGCATAATAAAAGCAAACCCTAAATTATTAACTTCCACATATCGACGATGAAGTGACAAGAACTCCTAACTGACATTTTTGCGATTTTACTTTTTTTACGTAGATAGACTTTAAATAATTGTTTGCGTGAGCAGGCAATAGCAGCTAGCTTCATATCTTATTTTTTAACGAGTTAAAAAGCTATTGCCTGCTCACGCAAACAATTATTTAAAGTCTATCTACGTAAAAAAAGTAAAATCGCAAAAATGTCAGTTAGGAGTTCTTGTCACTTCATCGTCGATATCTGTCATGGCACCCAACTTCCGTCCAACATTTATACAGGGTGGAATTTTGTAATGACACCTGAAGGGCAAGTACTCTTAATACTGTAGATAGAAAATTTTACTCAAAGAAAACACTCCTTTATTTTTGAAAAGAAAGAAAACAGCATTCAAAGATTTTCGAAAATTCGCTTGCCACACCCGGGAATCAAAACGAATAAAATCTTAAAAAATTACACCCTGTTCTTTTATTGCATCAATCGTTAGGGTCGATTATAAGGATGAAATCTCTCTAACAAACTTGATAAATTAAATGAAAGGAAAACCATGAAATCTTTAACTATTTTAATTATTTACAAAAAATTGTAAACTAACTAATTAGTTGCTCGAAATGGGCTCCATTTTCTTGAACAAACACGTGCAAATTGCCATCGTCTTATCTAAATAGGAATTCGTCATTTTAATGGATAAATGATGTCAATAATTATTATTAATTACTCACATAAGGATACGGATGGATCTTTGAGTAAAAGTGCTTTAACTTGAATTTATAAGTCCAGATTTCTTGGTTTTCCTTTCATTTAATTTATCAAGTTTGTTACAGAGATTTCATCCTTATAATTGACCCTAACGATCGACGCAATAAAAGTACAGGGTGTAATTTTTAAAGATTTTAGTCGGTTCGATTCCCGGGTGTGGCAAGCGAATTTTCGTAAATCTTTGAATGCAGTTTTCTTTCTTTTCAAAAATAAAGAAATGTTTTCTTTGAGTAAAAAATTCTGTCTATTGTATTAGAGTACTTTCCTTTCAGGTGGCATTACAAAATTCCATCCTGTATACATGAACGTTTAAGGCCTAAAGGAGCCGCTAAATGCTCTAAAATGCAAGACTGTTCAACACATGCACCAGTCTTCCGTAGGTCAGGTTCTACTGTTTTAGTTCCTCCGAGAATAATTGCATTAGTTTTACTTGATACTTTCAATCAAGGTTAGGTTAGGTTAGGTTAAAACGGGCTGGTTTCCGCAACTCCACGACCAAGCGCGTATTTTGCGTACGGTACTTTCAATCAAGTTAGTTTTTGATATAAAAAAAAAATGCAAGTTCAAACTCAAGTTTTCCTAATGCAACTATTACCGTACCCTAATCGATTCACAATTTAGAAATATTCAATCTCAAGTACAGATTTTTCTTTAGAGACAAAAAATAGCTGTACATGAAAACACAAAAAAAAAATGAAATAAACAATACACTAATTAAAAAACTATATCTATTATCATAACATTAATGAGTTACATATTCATTATCTATTTTATATTAAAAACAATGTCTTGCCGAATATATAAAATAGTTTAATATCAAAACGAGAAGATCAGTTTTCTAACTTGATTATTGTAATTTGTAACTCTGTATAAAAAATACATCACATTTTAGAATCACTACGAGTGCTTGAAATATTTTATATCAATCACATAATCAGTTGAGCACACGATAACAGCGCGTTTTTTTTATTTATAAAAATATCGTGTGTTCATTTTTTACTAATATTTTATAAACTAGCCGCTTCCCCATGATCGCCAGAAACCTTAAATCTACAGTTATACTAAAGGTATTGAAAATAGCATATTTCCATGAACATAATTGGCAGTCGACGGACAAGCCTCGTGTGAGCTGAGCAGGGGACTATACTTCATAAAAATAGCTTGATCTTTGCGACATATGTCAAACTGACGTATACGTTATTGATACAGGTATCAGCGCAGATTAAAGAGGGCTTGGCAAAAGTGGTGGGGTGATTTGCGCATGTGTACAGTCACGCATAAAATTACTAATAGCGATTGGAACTAATTTTTTTGTTTGTATTCAGTTAAAATTTTGTGAATAATGGATACTTAAATAGCTAGTTTTAACACAGTGTGGTTTAGGCACATTAGCCTATCATCATATTAATAAATAATATTTCACAATAATATGTCAACTTCATCTGTTTCTTTTTTTAATAAAACAACTAGCTGACCCCCGCGACTTCGCTCCCGTCAAAATTATAGCCTATGTTACTCGGGAATAAAGTATCTTTCCATAGATGAAAGAATTTTTAAAATCGGTCCAGTAGTTTCGGAGCCTATTCGGTACAAACAAAAAAATCTTTTCTCTTTATAATATTGGTATAGATTCACAACGTAAATAATTTTCGTGCTTGCCTCGTTAACACTTTTTTTTCGGCATCTTTCATAAGCAAAAAAAAGTACGAAATTATGAAACACTATGGAACGGAACTTCTTATTTAATACAATAATGCGCGACTGTACCTAGGGGACACGAGACGTGTGAGCGCGAACGACCAATAAGACGCCGGCGCCGACCGCTTCCCCCGTTGCACCTCCCGCCCCCCGAGACACAAAAATCGACTTCTGCGCATTCAAGGTCAGCGCTCTTAATCCGCGCCGACACCTGTAGCCTGTCAAGTGGTATTCACATAGATCAAGCTATCTTAGAAGTATAGAGCGAATTGCAGAAAACTTAGTTTGATGGAACTTGAGCATAATGACAATTGGATATGTATTTTTTTTATTTTCTCGTACAATCAATGCAAGTTCGGATATGTATGTAAGTATTCGAAATTGTTTGCAGGTATTCGGAATGTTATGGTTCTAATCCTAAAGACGTGGCGATAATGTTCTAAGTTCAATGCAAGCCGCTCTCACAAAATTTAACACGAGTATATACGTATAATGTTGGGTGAGAGAGATCATCGTATAAAAGTTGACAAGCGGGATCTTCTTAATCTAACGAATCTGAAAAAAAAACATTTTTATTTATTTAAAGAAAGAAAGAAAAAATATTTATTTGTGACCCGCACAGGAGACACGAGAAATATGCATATAATTAAACAATAATACAAAATTAAACCCCGTGCGAGACCAAAAAGGCTCACTCTCTTATCTTAGCATGTGCAGCGCACAGATTATAAATATACAGATAGAAGAACACAAAGGTGCAGCTTAATTCATTTTTTTTTCGCTAGACTGTGACAGGACTAGTATTTCAGTACTATTATATTTGATATTAAGTAACTTTTTTGCCAGCGACTTTTGCGTATTAGTACTCCGAATAGCGTATTTTTTTTAGTTCACTAGGTACCATTGATGTATTAACAAAATATCAAAAAACCCGACAGCTTCAAAAGCGAACTAAAAATTCGTAAACAAGGAAGAAAAATCATGCTGTGCAGTCGGAGGATACATATTCGCGGGCTGGCTGACCAAAATCTAGTGTATCCTCCGCCTAAATGTGCCATGCGCGACTAAGTACCCGCTACGGGCATTCACTTAGATTATTAGGACCAAACGCTGTGAGCAGTCCCGTATCTTCCTCTTTTTAATACATCAATGTTCACTACATAAAGTTCCAACCACCTTTTCACCCCCTTCAGGATGATTTCTGATCCTATGTGTATATCCTAAGTGTATATATCCTATATGTCCTTCGCAGGGACTAACTGCCTCCATGTCAAATTTCATCTATCATGGTTTAAGCGTAATAAGGAGATTATAGATAGACTGAGATATTAGCGGGCAGGCGCGGGGTGTCGGGGGACCGAACCCGCGACGCGACGGCCGGCTGCGCGCACGCCGCACCACTCAGCTCACAGACGCCAGCCAATACGGGTATTTCTTTATTTATATTTCTGTATCTGAGTTGATAGTTAAAATCATTGTAATATACCTATTTTAATACAGTCCACTCTTTTATTATAAAGGTCCCAATTGAGCCCATTAATTGGTCCTTCGAGCCGGATAAAAAAAATCAAAATATGTGAGCAGGATTTGTTTCAGCATGTCGTGGTCGGTGGAAATGGTACATAGAATTAGGGTTGTGCTTACCAGTGGGGCGCTCTGTGTCCCTCGTGCGCCACTTGTCGGCGTGGTGGCGCTCGGCGTGCGGCGCCAGCGACGCGCGCACGCCGCCCAGCACGTCGGCGGCGCCTGCGGCCGCTAGCGCCAGCGGCGCCACGGCGGCGCCCGGTAGGTGACGCAGCACGCCCACGCCGTTCGACCAGCGCGCGGCCGCTGCCATTGTAGCAGCCGTGTCCGCGAAACCCTAACAAAACATTGTTTCATGAGCGACGGGTACAAATTTTCTATACTTAGTTTTCATTAGTACCGAGGCGAGGGTTCAATACCCTAGATTAATACAAAATATTGGATACGTATTTATCTTTTGACACGTAAACAAAGTGACGACGATATAATGTGTTGAAATATCTTGTGACGTCACGCACGCTGCCCAGTACGCTTTATACTGCCTTAGTGACGTCACTCACCCACACTCCTGAACTTTGATGCGCTTTAACTTTGTCAATTTTTATTGAGTTAGTAAAGCAAAAAAAACTTGTCCAATATTATTTGATAATCTCACTGACGGACTACATAGAATCATCATTTTTCTACCCAGCAAACATCCCTATTTTCATTACACTCATATTCAAGTATTCGTTAACTTAGTCGATGCAGATGTCTTGTTCCGAAGGTTGGGTATCGAATTGTATGGTCTCTATGCCTCTGGTTTTCAGTATAGGAAAGAGAAAACGTATACTAATGATTTAGAAAGGTTTTTCAATCACAAAATAAATTTGTCTGAAGAATAAATATGACTGTTTCTTATATTTTCTTTACATTAGCCGCAATATTTATTCTTCAAATTAACGATAAAATTCGGCCTGTTATATACTTTTACAGACAGGTGGTGGTGGTAGTGCCATCATTTTTATCACGCCCTGCGGGGTGACCATATGCTCTTAGAGTAAGGTTATTTTGAGTGTGCGTAAGGGACAGATGCATACAAGTCAAATACATCTGTCCCTTACACACACTCAAAGTAACCTTAAGGTTGCCCTAGTCGATTATTCTTCCATAGAAACGTATTCTGGAGATTACACCACTGTTTGACGGTGTACATTCAAAATAATAAATGATAGAAATTTGTCTGATCATTATCTAGCCATGTATGGAAACAAAAAAGGTAAAAAAAAATATATTTGAAAGCTATGAGCGTCGAAAGTTCCATATTTCAACACTAATTTTAACGCATCTTTGGGCGCAAATAATTCCATAAGAAGAAGGAAAATTGCAAAACAGACACAGTAGTATAGATTAGTAATTCAACAATGCAAATAATGTTATTTTGAAAATATACATTTAGTAGTTTTTTCATGATATCCATACTCCCAAAGGTTTGTTTATAAAATTTCGCGAGCTTATTTTCGTCCTAAATCATCATACATTTCGCTACAAATTTGCAAAAGTGTGTATTCGTACGCGACCTAGCTTCTTACTGCTCATCACAGCATCTATTTCTTTCGCACGTGTTGTCGGATGAGATAGCATGCATTTTAACCTCGCGCACAAAATAGTTCGTCCCGTCGACTAGGGGAACCTTAATCTAAGAGCCTATGGATATATGTGCAAAATAACTGATAAGTGATCAAGTTAATGAAAGTGATTGACTGTACTAAGGACCACGTGCACGGAAACCTTAACTCAGAATTAATTGCTAACCCAAGGTCAAATTGACAATATTGTATGACATATTGTCAATTTAACCTCGTCATTGGTGTCTCATTCCATACAAAAAAAACCGTGCCAACGTTCTATACTGATTATACTGATAATTTTATGTACATCGATCGCGTTCGGTTCCGTTCCGTTCCTTTCCACGGATAAAGATGGTGATCTATCTATCGCCGTTAAACGGAACTGAACGCGATCGATTTACAAAAAAATAATCGGTATAATCAGATGAAAAACGCTAGTTACGTCGGCACGGTTTCTTTGTATGGGATGAGGATCTGTATGCTAGTATTATATTATCTGTGATCTCGTGTTAAGTTTTTCTTGCACATCACATCACATCATCTACCTATTAATGTTCCCACTGCTGGGAAACAGGCCTGCTCTCTGTGAGAGGCCGTAATCCACCAAGCGGGCCCAGTGCGGTTTGGTAGATGTCACATGTCTTCGAATTTTTGGTTCTAACACATGCCGGTTTCCTCACAATGTTTTCCTTCACCGTTTTGAGAGCAGTGGTGAAGAAATAATGTACACAAAGTAAAGCGCCTGCCTGGGCTCAAACCCACGACCTATAACTTGCAAGTGTGCCTAATTAAATAGAACATTTCGTTATTTATAGCAGACAACTAACCTCCCGGACAGTCTGGTAGGCGCTGGCGACCCCCTCGCGGATGTCGGCAGGGTGGCGGGACGGGTCGTGACGTCGTCGACGTCGTCTCTCCCGCCGCGCGTACGCGTCTTGTAGCTGCAGTGTAGGCCCTGGAGTTAGCATGTCAAATGCTGTCTCTGCTGTAGCCTAGGTGGTCAAATAATGGGAGTTAGTGGCGTAGAGTAAGAAGTATAATAATATAATAGAATCCTCAAATGCTGCGATTTTTATCTGATCTGTATAATATTGCTGTATGTGGTACAAAAGTGTAAAGTGTACAGTGTGGTACAAAAGAGGAGCTCGTGGCTAAATAATAACAGCCGCACGGGTCGGTCTTCAAGGTTAAGCAACGCTTGACGAGGTCGGTCCGTGGATGGGTGACCATTTCGACATACCGAGTTTCCTCCGTGCCTCGGAAAGCACGTTAAGCCGTTGGTCCTGGCTGTCATTTGAAGATCTTTGACAGTCGTTATGGGTAGTCAGAAGCCTGATATCTGACACCAGTCTTGCCAAGAGGTAACGTGTTACCCAGGTACTGGGTTGTGAAGGTCAGCATTCACTCCATGTAAAACACTGGTACTCAGCTGAATCCGGTAAGACTGGAAGCCGACCCCAACATAATTGGGCAAAGGCTAGGCAGATGATAATGTGGTACAAAAGTGTAAATATCAACATTTGTAAGTCGGTCTTCTAGCTAGCTAGTTAACACTTTGACCAAGAACAGCCGCTTAAGAACCAAAAATACAAAAAAAGTTATTTATTGAGTTAGACAACAGTTCATAATTTGAATTATTAATGACTTAAAACTACGTGCGTTTACAATAATCGTCAGAGGGATCATCTGCAGTCGAACTACTCTCACCTAGTTCGGCTGTATACAGCTCCACGCATAGGAACTCACAATAATAAATTAAAATACAATAAACTGAACGAATATATTTAAAAAATTGGGAAGCAGCACAATATGCTGTGATTCGTGTCTCTGAATGAATATCTCGATGAGTATATGTCAATGTCACTCGGAGCACAGATTACTAAATAGTTACTACGTAACAGATACTTCACTCAGTAGAAAATTTCCAATTCCTACTGCTATAATAGCCTACTCCGTCGCGCAAACACTGCATGCTTAAATGTGCCTAAATGCTCAAGCGTACAGTTGTGATTGCTTCGCACCGCGCGATCCCACAGCAATCGCAGGGCTGCCTCTTCGATACAATTCTAGGGGTCTTTAAGTCAAGAGTGAATAGGTTATTTCTAGGCAAGCGTGCTCCACCGTCGACCACATCATCACTTACCATCAGGTGAGATAGTGGTCAAACACGAGCCTATTGATTATAAAAAAACCGAATCATAATCATAAAACCGAATCACCCGTGTTTGTTTCTTTACGCTAACAGCATGACAAGTTGAGACAGGTCGCCGCGCCGCGCGACTTGTGTTGGAAGTTTCGTAGATGGGTATTTGCGCGACTGTCCGTCAAATATTATCACAATTTTATTCTAATAAAAATAGCTTTTTAAACGTTGTTAAAATAGTGTTTAAGATAAGTATAACGTTTCTATGTAACAAAAATATGTAAATCTGTGTCAGAAAGGCAAGCTTATGCTTAATACCTACCTATTAAAAATATTTTTTAAACGGCAAAAAATAGTAATACTTACCTTTCGTCATTGACAGGTAAATGGAAAAATGTTAGGTGTTTATCCCTTCTTTTACTTGATTTGCACCCATCTACAGCACATAAGGCACCAGACTATTAAAATTGAACAACGTACGTGCGCTTTGCTTGCGAAAACCGCACTGAATTTGGTCCGCAAACGGCCCGAGACCGCTCGTCCAGGCGGTAGGTAATTATAGCGCGCAAGTACATGGAGTGACGGAGGCCTGCTCTGAGGTTCGACTCCCTTTTGGCTCACGTGGCGAAAGCGAGTCGCCTCGCGGGTAGGCGGGAGTGGGTTTGTTTGACATTTCGGGTGCTATAGTAGTGTAGCGTTCTATTATTTGTCTCTATCCTCATTGAAATAGGCTGTGAGTAAAACCCTCAAAGTGCTGAATTCCTCAAAACAGTAGCATTCCACACCAGATTCTTAAAACATTCCTTCTCAGCGAAGACAAGTGCCTGTAACCATGAGCCCTCATCGAAGTCTGACCTTCAACTGACACAAGCAACCACAATGCTTTAAACAGTCAATAGAATTTAGTACCTTCACTTTTAGATAGATCCCAATGGGTCGAAGTGTCCGATTTATTTCTCGGCCCCTCCGCAAGATAAGAAGAAATTTGTATGTGTGTAATGTATGTTGGTATGCAGTGAATCTTGAAATATTACGTCACAAAATGTCTACATAATTATGACAAGCTCCAATACTTATGATGTGTACAACATACCTGTATGAGCTGCAGTAGCCTCGTAGTGATGTCTAAAGCTGCTACAGCGGTGCGCGCGGTGAAGGACGCGGCGCCACGTCGCAAGCCGTGCACTAGGCGACCGTCACGACGCCATTGTTCCACTGGCAGGTATATGAGGTCCCATATACCGGTTACTGAGGGAAGTCAAGAGAAATTAATATTGTTCAGAGGCCGTAGTGCGAGTTTTTACCCGACTCCCAAAGGAGGGTAATGTGTTTATCAGTCTATGTATGTATGAATGTATGTTTGTTCATATGTGGCGTTCCAGAGGCCAAACGCGTTGGCCGATTTTGATGATTCGTACGTCAATTGACACGTCTTAATCTTGCGAGTTTCACTGGCTACATTAAAATTGGAAAATAGAAAAATGGCTTGGCTTGGGCGCCATATTGTGGGCGCTCATTTTTTTTTTCTATCCCTTTGTGTGTGGTATCAAAATAAAGGGTTTTAAGAGGCGATTTCAAAAATATAAAACACTTATATGTTTAAATGTACCTAATTCGAAAAAAATAAAATAAGTAAAAAGTGTTAAATAAAAAAATCAAAAGCCCGACTGCTTAAAAAGCGAACTATAAAGACGTAAACAAGAAGAAAAACATGCTGTGCAGTCGGAGAATACATCTGATTTTGGTCAGCCAGCTCGCGAATATGTATCCTCCGAATGCATAGCATGATTTTCTTCTTGTTTACGTCTTTTTAGTTCGCTTTATAAGCAGTAGGGTTTTTGATTTTTTGAATTAACTTTTTTTATTTACAACTTTTTAGTTAACATTTTTTTTTAGAATTAGTTACCCTTTATTTTGATACCCCACACTATGTGTTACAAAGTAAAAAAAAAATAGGACCCCAAAATCCGCCATTTTCCAATTTTAATGTAGCCAGTGACACTCGCAAGGTGGCAAGATGAATCGATTGACATAAGAATCATCAAAATCGGCCAACGCGGTTGGTCTCTCTGGAACACCACATAGGAACATACATACATAGACTGATAAACACATAACCCTCCTCCGGCAGTATCTACGTGTTTTTCTCTGCGTTCACGCCTAGCTTTGCAAAATGTAATATCTCTAGTACCCACGTTTACATTTATCAAGTTATTCAAACTTACATAGCTGAAGGAGAGAGTGCATAGGTCCGATGCCACCAATTAGACCCCGCAGTTGGTTACGCTTGATGTCTGTCAGCCACTCGTGAAGCGCCCACTGTACCAGCTTCTGAAGACCTAGCAGACCCAACCTGGAACAATTATATTTGTGTGTTATTTGTAATACAATAATGATTTATTTATTTATTTAATAACTAGCTTTTGCCCGCGGCTTCGCACGCGTAGACTACATGCTTCTCCTTACCATATTTTAACAGTATGTAGAGAAAAAGTAAACAATAATTATGATAAAAATAATGTAATATGAAAGTTTTTCTTAGGACAGACTTATACTTACCTACTTTAAATCAATACGCTCTATCCTTGTCCTGTCCCTATCCCTTCATTATTTCTGTGTTTATCCATGACTGATAATCAGTAATCATAATCATAAGTAAGTAATTAAATTATAGTATATCCTTGTAAACAACATTTTTAACCATTTTGGATGTCGGCGCCAATATCACCAGACTATTTGATGAGCTAACACGTGAACACGCTACATAGAACTGTCTATGGAAAAAGCAATTCTCCCTCAAATCAACACTAGCATACTTCCAAACCCAAACAACAACACAACACAAACAAACAAACATCCAAACTTTCATCCACTATTTCAAGCCTTTAGGGGTGGAATTGCCAAAAATCCTTTCTTAGTGCTCACCTACACTACCAAAGGAACCTACATGCCAAGTTTCATGATTGGAGCTTCAGCCGTTTGGGCTGTGCGTTGATGGTCAGTGAGTAAGTCAGTCAGTCAGTCACTTTCTTCTTTTATATGTTTAGATGGCATTCCAACGATTTATCTACGTATATATATATAAAAATCAATTGCTGTTCGTTAGTCTCGCTAAACCTCAAAAACGGCTGGACTGATTTGAATCATTCTTTTTTTGTTATGTTCGCCAGAATACAGGGAAGGTTTAAAAACAAAAAAAGGGTAGGTAGGGTAGGGTAGGGTAGGGTACGGTAGGTACGTTTGCCGGGTCAGCTAGTTCACTAATACATTATTTGGGGTACTGTAACAAATTAAACTTAAATCTAGAATGAACTTGTCACTTATAGGTGTGCACAGCACTTACATATTTCAAGTTTTATAATATTACATAGTACTTAAAGTCTAACAAAAAAAAAAGTACATGAAAACAAAATAGAAACCTGCCTTTGACCGCCATTTTTTTGTTTTTGCTCCGATGTGATTTTTTATGGACTTTTCAGGCAACATTACTACTCATCATATCAACCGAAAGACGTCCACTGCTAGACATAGGCCTCATCCAAGCGTCGCATCCAGCGGATCCCCGCAACCTTCCACCTAGTGGGAGGCCTTCCAACGCAACGTCTTCCGGTTCGCGGTCGCCACTCCAGAACCTTTCTGCCCCATCGGCCATCCGTTCTGCGAGCAATGTGTCCTGCCCACTGCTACTTAAGCTACAACTCTAATGTAAAAAAAAACACGGTGCCACTGTGGAGTCCCTTCACAGGATATGCACCACCTCCTTTCCTACCCAGCATGCGCTATCACCTGCATCGACACGGAAAGAAGAAGAATAATAATACCGGCCTTACTGACCCATTGTAGGACAAACCCCTCTTCTTTCACAGAGAAGACACGAGCATCAATCTGACGCTAGCTCAGGCCAGGTTGGCGATTTCAAACTTATAGCTAGCGATACAAAGAGACGTAGCTCAGGCCAGGTTGGCGATTTCAAACTTATAGCTAGCGATACAAAGAGACGTAGCTCAGGCCAGGTTGGCGATTTCAAACTTATAGCTAGCGATACAAAGAGACGTAGCTCAGGCCAGGTTGGCGATTTCAAACTTATAGCTAGCGATACAAAGAGACGTAGCTCAGGCCAGGTTGGCGATTTCAAACTTATAGCTAGCGATACAAAGAGACGTAGCTCAGGCCAGGTTGGCGATTTCAAACTTATAGCTAGCGATACAAAGAGACGAAGCTCAGGCCAGGTTGGCGATTTCAAACTTATAGCTAGCGATACAAAGAGACGTAGCTCAGGCCAGGTTGGCGATTTCAAACTTATAGCTAGCGATACAAAGAGACGTAGCTCAGGCCAGGTTGGCGATTTCAAACTTATAGCTAGCGATACAAAGAGACGTAGCTCAGGCCAGGTTGGCGATTTCAAACTTATAGCTAGCGATACAAAGAGACGTAGCTCAGGCCAGGTTGGCGATTTCAAACTTATAGCTAGCGATACAAAGAGACGTAGCTCAGGCCAGGTTGGCGATTTCAAACTTATAGCTAGCGATACAAAGAGACGTAGCTCAGGCCAGGTTGGCGATTTCAAACTTATAGCTAGCGATACAAAGAGACGTAGCTCAGGCCAGGTTGGCGATTTCAAACTTATATACTTTAGTGAGTGGCGAGACCGACAAGTACCGGACTGTTTTTCTGAGCAAGTTCACGACAACTACTTTATGGCTTTGGGAATAAGAGCGAAAATCGGTCGATCAGAAATTTTATCTACGACCACTAGTGATTAGTGAAGGCTATTTTTAATGGTAGCGAGATCAACTAGCTTCGTTAACTAGTGTGAAGACACTAGTTAATGAGTGAGACATGTAAATGAGAAGTTGATTCTCAGGTTCTGTGGTTAGGTCACGGGTTCGCAGCGCTAAGAATGAACATTTGGTTCAAATAAATCTCACTAGATGTCGCGATATGCACCCATCTCTTATTGAATGTGTGTAAAATTAACATTTTCTAGAATGGAACATAAAATTTTTATGTTCTTGTTTAATCAACTCTCCTAAGTACAAAATTATGGAATACTAGCTTCCGCCCGCGGCTTCGCCCACTTAAAAAGTGTTTTATTATCCCAAGGGAATACAAACTATCCTATGTTTTTCCCAGGATTTCAAACTATGTCCATGCCCAATTTCATCTAAATCGGTTCAGTAGATCCACCTAAATCGTCTTTTGGGGGTAGTTTCAAAAAAATCATAATGATAACATTAATTGTTTATCGAGGTTTGTATTTATGTCAAGTTTCATATTTATTAACCCAAGAAATCAAATACTGCCGTACAAACTTCAACACCCTCTATATCGTCTTTTGGGGGTCGTTTCAAAAAACTGTTAATGACTCCTTTATTGTTTATTAGGTTGGTAAATAGCAACCTAATAAACATAGTTTTATCAGTGCACGCCAAATAATGAAATTTATAGGCAAAATATTGGTACTTTGGGTTACATTATTACAATTTTCATAAGGATTTCTATTGTTTTTGGAAATATATTATAGCCTATGTTACTCGGGAATAATGTAGCTTTCCATAGGTGAAATAATTTTTAAAATCGGTCCAGTAGTTTCGGAGCCTATTTGGTGCAAACAAACAAACAAAAAAATCTTTTCTCTTTATAATATTGGTATAGATTGGGGTCTTAATTTAAAATTGATGCTAATAGATGGCGCGGTTTTAAATTTCTGAGGAATTCTACTCGATTGTATAAATTTGCATTGTAACACTTTTTGGTGCAAATAAACTGTAAAAACGTGCAAAAAAAAAACTATTAAACAAACCTTCATTGTATTTAAAGAAGAAAGTATTCACTCACTGAGTTAACCCTTTTACTTGCAAGTTGCTGCTAACACCATCTATCTATCGCCGTGAAATGGGACCGAACGCGATTGATGGACAAAAATAATCGGTTTAATCAGACGAAAAACGCTAGTTGCGTCGGCACGGTTTCTTTGTGATGTGATGAGGCATCTGTATGCTAGTATTATATTGTCTGTGGTTAGGTGTAGGAAATCTGAGCAGGGTAACTATTAAAAGATATTCGCAAGGATTATTAGAGAGAAATTGAAAAAATAGGAGATCGTTGGTTTTTTCGAGTCGATGTTAAAAATTTCTATATAGTTTGGGCCCAGTATGTGGCCACGTTAATTGAAGCGTCGTCGGTGGCATTCAGAAACCATATAGTTCGGACGGGGTTCATTTTGGGACAGGACAAACGAACGTCCACTGGCTGAGTAGCGGGTCCATAATCGGTAGAGAGTAACGTCATGCGACATAGAAAGAAAAAGAAAGAAGAAAGAAAAAGTGTTGATTCGCCACAAAAACGACATAAATTTTTTTGATTTAGACATCATAATTAAGTACCTGGGCTACCGAGCTCTGCTCGGGTGAGAATAGATAAAACGACGTTTTCTAAAAATTAAACCTAGCTAGATCGATTTATTGTATACTAGCTGACCCCCGCGGCTTCGCTCCTAAACAACTGGCTACCTACCTACCATAACTACCCCACCCTACCTACCATAACTACCCTACCCTACCTACCATAACTACCCTACCCTACCTATCCTACCTACCCTACGTTTTTAAGATTTATTCTGCTATTCGGGGCGTAGACAAATCCAACGAATCAAAAAAAAACAAGTGCGAGTCGGACTCGCGCACGAAGGGTTCCGTACCAATATCGCAAAAAAACGGCACAAAATTCACGTTTGTTGTATGGAAGCCCTACTTAAATATTTATTTTATTCTGTTTTTAGTATTTGTTGTTATAGCGGCAACATAATGAAAGGTGAAAATTTCAGCTGTCTAGCTATCACGGTTCATGAGATACAGCCTGGTGACAGACAGACAGACAGACAGACAGACGGACCGCGGAGTCTTAGTAATAGGGTTCCGTTTTTACCCTTTGGGTACGGAACCCTAAAAACCATGAAAATTGGTCCAGCCGATCTCGAGTTATAAGTGTTGTAACAAACCCGTCTTTGTTTTATTTATATTTATTGTATATACTAAATTTTATGAAAACCGTTGGAGCCGTTTCCGAGAATAAGATATACATATATACAAGAATTGCTCGATTAAAGGTTTTAGAAGATAGATAACGTTATTAATGATTTAGATACATAACGAATCTTATGTGGGGCGTTAATTAAAACAGTTGGATAGAAAGAAAGAAAAGACAGAAAGAAAAGAAAAGAAAGAAAGAAAAGAAAGTAAGAAAGAAAAGAAAGAAAGAAAAGAAAAGAAAGAAAGAAAGAAAAAGTATTTGTGACCCGCACAGGAGACACGAGAAATAAGCATAAAACGAACAATAATAAAAATAAAAACCCCGTGCGAGACCAAAAAGGCTCCTATCTCAGCATGTGCAGTAATATCCAAAACGAAAAAACGCTGCGTTGATATTGAGAAAGTTCATATGTTAGCGCCAATATTATTTTCTGATTTAGCGCGCAAGTTTATTAATTCGCTTTCGTTAAAGCCAAGTTTTCGATTTCTAATAAAGAACTAAAAACACGATCCTATACAAAAGTTATAAAATATGATCGAATATTGAAAGTTCATGTAAATTCCTGAATTTCATGACGTAATTCACCACACGCGAATTACGTGAAATTAATAAATTGCAAAATAATAATTTTAACTGTGTGTGTGTTTTTTTTTTTAACTGTTTTTATGCCAGCATGCGCAAGAGGGCGACCTCGATAGTGAGTAGAGTGCGGGGCAGCGGCAACAGTCTTCTTGCCGTCGTTGCCAACAGGTTGGGCGGGCCATTTATGCAGCACTGGCAGTCCTTACATGTACCCGTGTATCGGGCGTGGGGCAGGTGAACTTTCAAATGTATTTACAATGCATGTCCTCGAAAAGAGTGGTTTTCCAAGCAGCCAAACTGTGCGGAAAGTGTCACTTTTTTCACTAGTGCTTTTTACTTTCCTGTTTTTTTTTAATTTTTCACTCCAACGTCAGCCCGACGCATAGAGTATTTATAATTTGAGAAAAGTTTTAAAAATTAGTTATGTACAGATTATCATTCATATAAAAGGTAAAATAAAACTAATACTTTATTTTAGGCGTTTTTAATTATTCTAGATTTAGATTTTGATCAATAAATTAATTTTAAATATTCATTATATATGTTTGGCAGAATGTATATTTTGCTCGTGCCTTATTGCGTTACGATGTGACAGCTATTCGCACATGCGCAGTAGATATGCCCGAGAACTATTAGTTAATCTGTGGATATGCTGAACGCGCTTGAATAAGCCCGCCATTTTATTAATTTCATTTTATTATTTTATTTATTTCCTCGCACAATGCATATTAAAATGTTGTTTGATACACGTACGTAAGATGATTTCCGACTCGTGTCGATTTATCCACTCACTCGCTTCGCTCGCTCGTGAATAAAAATGCCGCTCATCGGAAATCACCTACCTTCCGCACTTGTAGCATAAATAACTATTTATTATTATTTTAATTATATTTCACATTTTAATTTTCTTCAATTTTATTATTTTATTTTAAAAATTATGACTCTGACATTTTAATTTTTATACCTTTGTGACATTTTTGCTGACATGTTTAAAATTATTATGACAGTTTTGCTGACAATAAAATTTTGGCTTGGATAGGGATAGATTTAATTTTAATGTTTTCAGTATTTTATAAAGTCTAATGCTAATGAATGACATTGTATTTTAATATTTATGTAATGCTTATGAATGTAATACTATTATGGACTACTGTGTCTGAAAATAAATTAATTATATATATATATATATCCAATTAATTATTTTATTCATCAACATAATTTTAATTTATTAATAAATAATTACTTTAATTAATTAAAAATATTGTTATTTCTAATTTTTATCTTATTTTTTTCGCGTGCTTCAACGTCGACCACACCGTCGCTTACCATCAGGTGATATAGTGGTCAAGCGCAAGCCCATAGATAATAAATAAAAAAGTCGCCCCGTCGACTCAGTTGGGGTGTCGAAATATTGTGGTGCAGAATAGTTAAGTCCTCCAAGTGCAAAGGTCTTGCGGCATTCCAATGTGTGGTTCGCGATAGGCTTGTTCTTACTCGGACACTAAATGGAACGCTCCGAACTATTACAATCGTTGAAGTGAACTAGTTCGGTCTTCTAGTTCTATTAGTTCATTTTAGTTCACCGTTCATTAAGATATTCTTAAGCGACATGTCGGTCATCGAGATCGTACGTAGACCGAGCAAACTGTACTAGTACATTGTTCATCAGTCATCACGCTCGCTTCTCAAATCTCTCAACTCGTTCACTCGCTTAGGCTCAGACAATCGTAGTTCGTACCGTACTAAATCGTTCTGATTCAGCGCTTGAGCGATCCGATTTCGCTTGGATCACTGTACTAGATGAACGATTTAAACGACCGAAACAGAATAGTTCGTTCTCGTTCACCTAAAGGAATTGCTTCCTAATAGTTCATAGTACATGTACTACACAAGCCTAGTTCGCGATTAGGAATGAGAGTTATGGTTCACTTACTTGTAATCAAGCCTCTTGAGGGTGAATTCTGAGCAGTTGAGTTGTCCCAACCCCATAAGCAGGCCAGCGAAGGGCCCGGCTGATAAGTCGACCCTTTTGCCCACGTAGTCCAGGCGTATTGGCACCTCCGGGGAGAAGACGATGCGTCTGGCGAAAGAAAATGAATTTCGCGAGTTAATATAATAGAAAAGAAAGAAAGAAAAATGTGTTTATTGGCATTAAAAACAAAAACACCTTAAAATTAAACAACAAAAAAAAACTTTTTAACAAAAATTACAACCGACTTCCAAACAAAAACACTACAAAGTGAAAAATAACTTCAATTTCGGAAGTCGGTGTTCCTGTTTTCGTTTTTTGACACCGACTTCCGAAATTGAAGTTATTTTTCACTTTGCAGTTGTAATTTTTGTTGAAAAGTTTTTATTTTTCACTCTTTAGTTGTGGTATACAATGGACCAGTTCTGTAGGCTAGCTACCTATAATGCCCAAAGTGAAGCCAGAATAGATTAATCCAATAACATGAAACTTAAACAAAACTGTGGAATGAGAGTATTCCATGGTGAACTATTCACACTTGCGTAGTGCGTACCCCTTTAGAGCGTACCAGTGTGATGTTATGTTATGAAATGGTGTAAACAATAAACAGACATGCTATTGTAGCTATCCCGAGTGATTTGCCGTCATTTTTTGAAGAGTTCTGATGTATATCTCCCAAGTTCTTCATCAGATCTTGATGAAAATTAAATGGGACCACAACATGGTGACAAGCACCAGCGTTCAAATAAAAAAAGAATCACCAAAATCAGTTCACCCAATAAAAAGTTCTGAGGTAACACACATAAAAAAAATACAGTCGAATTGATAACCTCCTCCTTTTTGCGAAGTCGGTTAATAAATAATTAAAACTATCGACAATCGAGTTTTGGAAAAACTGCCACTTGGATGATAGAGAGGACCACGGAACAGAAAAAAACAGTGGAAGTGCAATGCAGCAAAATTACTATGGGAACCGTTGTCGCCTAACTCACACATATAAACTGATAATCATATAATGCACTACAAATAAGCCGATCGTTTGATTTGTCATTATAATTTTAGTTAAAACTAGCATAAGTCAGAGATCCTACATCTGGAAAACAATCTTCACACTATTTAAATAGGATTTATTTTGCGTGAGTGTAGAAAGTATTTACGACGTTTTGTAATCTAAAGCCAAACTAGATTCGATTGCCAAGTAAATTACGCTACCCACCCATAGATGGCGGTATTCTCAGTGGTTGCAATTATAAACTTTATTTCGTTTAACGTAAGGTAGACTTTTGTGTGATAGATCGATATCAACTGCTACTCAATCAAGGATCAATCATTACATTGCATTTTTCATTACATTATCGATATCGATAGATAGCCGATATCTTAATTCGAAAAAAACAAACTATTTTGTAAATCAGTAAAACTGTAGGATGAATGACGTAGTATTATTTAAAAATAAAATATTAGATGTATAAAAATGAATTACTGTTCGCCTACCCTAGTGGGTAGGTAGGTAGGTAGGTAGTAGGTAGAGTAGATATGGTAGGTAAGCAGCCGGTATAATCATTGCAATAATAATTATGTATGCAATACAACATACTTCCAATTATTTTGGAAATATTTAATCCACCTAATATAAAAGAAAATATAGGTTCCTATTTTCTTTTTCGATATCTATCTACAAAATCAATACCCGACACAACTACATCCCTAATTGAGTAGCGAAGAACTTTCGAGAACGAAATAATGAAAACGTTCAATCCAAAATAAACTATATGTTAATCGTGTAAGGTTGATTTTAACTAAAATTCTATTAAATTATTAGTAAATTTAAATTTCCTAATATTTTATTAGAAAACAAATAAAATCATTCTAACCGATGATACGAAACACCTCCATTTTTACCCGACTGCCGAAGGAGGGTAATGTGTTTATCAGTCTATGTATGTATGTATGTTTGTTCCTATATGGCGTTCCAGAGACCAAACGCGTTGGCCGATTTTGATGATTCATACAATCGATGCGTCTTAACCCTGCGAGTGTCATAGGCTACATTAAAATTGGACAATAGAAAAATGGCGGATTTTGGGTGCCATATTGTAGGGGCCCAATTTTTTTTTTTCTTCGAAACCCATCGTGTGGGGTATCAAAATAAAGGGTTTTAAGAGGTCATTTCAAAAATATAAAATACTTATATGATTAAATTTAATGTACATAATTCGAAAAAAAAAACTAACTAAAAAGTTATAAATTAAAAAAATTAAACCAAAAAATCAAAAAACCCGACTGCTTAAAAAGCGAACTAAAAAGACGTTGGTCACCAGATTTTGGTCAGCCAGCCCGCGAATATGTATCCTGCGACTGCACAGCATGATTTTCTCCTTGTTAACGTCTTTTTAGTTCGCTTTTGAAGCAGTCGGGTTTTTTTGTAAGGCAAATTATTAAGTAATTGTCCAATAATAGAATTATGTAATGTATAGATGATGCAATTGTTAATTAATAATGTTATATTTTATTAATTTTATTGTAATATTTTGCACACCTGCCATGGTAGGATATGGTCTAAAGAAATTTTATAAAAAAATTACCGTGAAAACTACCCATATTTCGCAAATAAATGATTTTGATTTAACTTTTTTTTATGTATGGAAAAAGCGTTTGAATGAACGAATTTTTGCTATCTGATTGCCAATGAAATCTCCAAATTCCTTACCTAAAATAAATAGGTGAGTCGTCTGTCGGTTCTGTATCCACGGACAACTTAGTGGCGGGCTTCTCCTGTACGCCCAGCTTATTAAAATCTTCTTCCAGTTGAATTAGGTTTTCTGATACTAAGCGTTCTGCCTCGTATGTCTCCATCAGTGGCTCGTCGTTGTGGAACACTGGAAATGAAGATGGTTTCAATAGGTAGGTTTCCTTTCAACGCAATGAATTATTTAAAGTGTATTTATCTTTATAAACGTAAGTAGGTATTTTATGTATTATTATGTAAATAGTTTAATCTTCTTTATAGGTATATATATTGTACACTGGATTACTGCCCTCTACTATTATGATCTCTATCACTCAAAGGTTTGCTGGAAGAAAATTCCATTTGGAGTTAAGCTCGCCTTTGTACATGAATTTTACTATCAAATTATTAAAATGTAATGTCTTGTTGTACAATAAAGAATAGAATAGAATAGGCCGCGGCCTAAATATTGACAGTTAGTTTATTAAGCTGTCGAATCAGCATGCAGGAATGGAAAATCTAAATAAAAACGAAAAAAATAAAAAAACTTAATTCAAAAAATCAAAAAACCCGACTGCTTCAAAAGCGAACTAAAAAGTCGTAAACAAGGAAAAAATCATGCTGTGCAGTTGGAGGATACATATTCGCGGGCTGGCTGACCAAAATCTGGTGTATCCTCCGCCTGCACAGCATGATTTTTTCCTTGTTTACGACTTTTTAGTTCGCTTTTGAAGCAGTCGGGTTTTTTGATTTTTTGAATTAAGTTTTTTTATTTATAACTTTTTAGTTAGTTTTTTTCGAATAAGATACATTTAAACATATAAGTGTTATATATTTTTGAAATCACCTCTTAAAACCCTTTATTTTGATACCCCACACGATGGGATTGGAAGAAAAAAAAAATTTGGACCCCCACAATATGGCACCCAAAAGCCGCCATTTTTCTATTATCCAATTTTAATGTAGCCTATGACACTCGCAGGGTTAAGACGCATCGATTGACGTATGAATCATCAAAATCGGCCAACGCGTTTGGTCTCTGGAACGCCACATAGGAACAAACATACATACATACATACATACATACATACATACATAGACTGATAAACACATTACCCTCCTTCGGCAGTCGGGTAAAAATTGTCTTGTGTTAAATATGTATAACTAAAATGCCGTTACCCAACATCGTCGATTTTTAACTTTTGAGGTCTATCGATCTGTGAATGCGAATTTCCAAAACTATTCAAGGTATTTAAAATTCGCATACACAAATCGATCGACAATTTTTGTTTCTCATTAATATAGCATCAAAAGTTTAAAATCAACCAGTTGTCGGATAACGGCATTTTAGTTATACCACCGCAGTATTAGTAATTTAGTAATTATTTGAAGTATTTTTAACCCCCGCCGGAAAAAGAGGGGTGTTATAAGTTTCACGTGTGTTGCTGTGTATCTGTGTGTCTGTCTGTGGCATCATAGCGCCTAAACGGATGAACCGATTTTGATTTAGTGTTTATTGTTTGAAAGGTGATTTTGTCGAGAGTGTTCTTAGCTATGTTTGAATAAAATCGGTTCACCCGTTCAAAAGTTATGGGCGTTTTACTGTTTGAATCGGGGTGTTTTCGCAAGATAAATGTGTCGGGGATTTTTTAAATTTTGAAATTTTACTTGTTAGTAATTAATTTGAAGTTAGCTTTCCTATGCGCAAGACACGAATCGGTGCTGTTTTTGTATGAGATTTACTACTGCGCAGATATTGTAGCCAACTTCAGGGCGGCCCAGAAGTTTGGCGAAAGTTATTATTAAGTTTGTTGTAGAAAGACTACGATAATTGTGGCGTTGCAACTTAAAACGCCTCTTTCCAGAGGTGCCTAATGCCTCGATTTGCTTGGATTTTCGGCCGTGGACCGTCCAAGATATTCTTATTTAGTCCATCTTTTGCAACTTATTTTTAATGATTGCCCTCAATTTACCTTTACAATGTTATTAACAGAAGTTTAGAAAGTGACCTTGTAAAGTAAACTCTACCACTTCATAGGTTAAGCCCGCCTGGCTTGGGAAGGTTGAAATTTGAAGGAGTTATATTTTTATAGGTGTTTCAACACATTGCACGACGTTTTTGGATAAATCCTTTACTGTCTAGGCTACTCGTCTGTGGAATGCATTGCCAGATCCAATCAAACGTGCTCAATCATTGCCTGTGTTCAAAAGAGTCGTAAAGGAACATTACCTGTCACTGTCTTCGTCTTAGCGTGTTGATTTGTGATTGTGATTATCAATTGAGTCATTCATCATTTATTTTTATTGCCATTATATTTAGTATGTATTTATTTATGTATATATTACATAACATATGTATTTAGCTGAGTATTTATTATAATTATAGTATTTAAGCAATGTTAATGTCACACCAATGACAACCCCACTTCAAGTCCAGACAATTACTGTCCATTCCAGGTTGCCTAGAAGAGATCGCGCTATGCGATAAGGCCGCCCATTGTATTACAATTTTTATGAGGACTAAAATTTATACAAGCGTTAACTCAAAAACGTTACGTTTTTCTGCGCAACGTACCGTTGCGCAACTTTCACTTTGAAATCATGTTTGAGTGTTGTATACACAGACATACATCTAACTAGATGACGCAATTGTATGTACTTCGCGTGCCAAAAAACGGAGTAAGGTTACGACAAATGATCGTAATCTGAGCTTTTCATTTAGAATTATCGGCACCGGAAAGCCACCGAAATCTTTTTATGTCAAGGACAGCGAGTCGGCGTCGCTCAGCGAGCTGGGCGTGGGCGGCGGGTCGCGCAGGTGGCTGGCGATGCTCATGAAGGGCGGATAGTGTATAGTTACCGGCTTCGTTCAAGGACAGCGAGTCGGCGTCGCTCAGCGAGCTGGGCGTGGGCGGCGGGTCGCGCAGGTGGCTGGCGATGCTCATGAAGGGCGGATAGTGTATAGTTACCGGCTTCGTTCAAGGACAGCGAGTCGGCGTCGCTCAGCGAGCTGGGCGTGGGCGGCGGGTCGCGCAGGTGGCTGGCGATGCTCATGAAGGGCGGATAGTGTATAGTTACCGGCTTCGTTCAAGGACAGCGAGTCGGCGTCGCTCAGCGAGCTGGGCGTGGGCGGCGGGTCGCGCAGGTGGCTGGCGATGCTCATGAAGGGCGGATAGTGTATAGTTACCGGCTTCGTTCAAGGACAGCGAGTCGGCGTCGCTCAGCGAGCTGGGCGTGGGCGGCGGGTCGCGCAGGTGGCTGGCGATGCTCATGAAGGGCGGATAGTGTATAGTTACCGGCTTCGTTCAAGGACAGCGAGTCGGCGTCGCTCAGCGAGCTGGGCGTGGGCGGCGGGTCGCGCAGGTGGCTGGCGATGCTCATGAAGGGCGGATAGTGTATAGTTACCGGCTTCGTTCAAGGACAGCGAGTCGGCGTCGCTCAGCGAGCTGGGCGTGGGCGGCGGGTCGCGCAGGTGGCTGGCGATGCTCATGAAGGGCGGATAGTGTATAGTTACCGGCTTCGTTCAAGGACAGCGAGTCGGCGTCGCTCAGCGAGCTGGGCGTGGGCGGCGGGTCGCGCAGGTGGCTGGCGATGCTCATGAAGGGCGGATAGTGTATAGTTACCGGCTTCGTTCAAGGACAGCGAGTCGGCGTCGCTCAGCGAGCTGGGCGTGGGCGGCGGGTCGCGCAGGTGGCTGGCGATGCTCATGAAGGGCGGATAGTGTATAGTTACCGGCTTCGTTCAAGGACAGCGAGTCGGCGTCGCTCAGCGAGCTGGGCGTGGGCGGCGGGTCGCGCAGGTGGCTGGCGATGCTCATGAAGGGCGGATAGTGTATAGTTACCGGCTTCGTTCAAGGACAGCGAGTCGGCGTCGCTCAGCGAGCTGGGCGTGGGCGGCGGGTCGCGCAGGTGGCTGGCGATGCTCATGAAGGGCGGATAGTGTATAGTTACCGGCTTCGTTCAAGGACAGCGAGTCGGCGTCGCTCAGCGAGCTGGGCGTGGGCGGCGGGTCGCGCAGGTGGCTGGCGATGCTCATGAAGGGCGGATAGTGTATAGTTACCGGCTTCGTTCAAGGACAGCGAGTCGGCGTCGCTCAGCGAGCTGGGCGTGGGCGGCGGGTCGCGCAGGTGGCTGGCGATGCTCATGAAGGGCGGATAGTGTATAGTTACCGGCTTCGTTCAAGGACAGCGAGTCGGCGTCGCTCAGCGAGCTGGGCGTGGGCGGCGGGTCGCGCAGGTGGCTGGCGATGCTCATGAAGGGCGGATAGTGTATAGTTACCGGCTTCGTTCAAGGACAGCGAGTCGGCGTCGCTCAGCGAGCTGGGCGTGGGCGGCGGGTCGCGCAGGTGGCTGGCGATGCTCATGACGGGCGGCCGGTGTGTCGGTGTCGTCTGGTGTGAGCCCCCGGACTCCGTGGACGAACTCTTTGAGTCCTCGTCTGTGGACCGACACATTCCCGCTTATTATCTTACTTCTTATCACACTAATATTATGAAGGCGAAAATTTGTCTGTCTGTATGTTTGTCACTTCTTCGTACGTGATCTGGATGAAATTTGGCACAGAGATAGATTATAATCAGGATTAGCACATAGGATACTTTTATCCCGAGAATATGTTTCGTCGGAATAATTTTCGTTTTTTTTTTATTCCTGATAGTCTCGCGCTTGACCACTATCTCCCCTGATGGTAAGCGATGATGTGGTCGACGATGTAGCACGCTTGCCTAGATGAAACCTTTTCACTCTTGACTTAAAGACTTCCAGGTTATAGCTATCAGGAAATACAGACTCCAGCAGGTAATTTCACTCCTTAGCTGCACGCATAATGAAAAGTATTCCCAAAACGTTTAGTGCGTATACATTCACGCGGGCGAATCCGCTGCAGAAGCTAGTTGGTAAGGCTGGGTTTACACGGCATTTTTCTGCACGTTTTTTTTTAGTGCAATGATAGGGTAATGTGTCACACATAAATAAGGCATGTTGCCGTTTTATTTCAGTTTTATACTACAAAAAACGTACAGTGCAAGGCTATGTGAATCATGGCTAACAGTACTGACACAAAGTACGTAAGCGGCGGCGCGCCGCAGACAGAGGGGCCACTCTCACTTTGACATTTCGGTTTTACAGGGAATATTGGGCAATATTGGACCGAGCTCAGTCGCGGCTGTCATGATTGCTTTGTGCATGCGTTTGTCACGTAATTCATACATTAAGTACTTTAACGAGGTTGGTTGCATTGTATGGGTTACCTTTATTATTTGTTACAGACCGAATTTACTTTTTTGGTTTTAATTCTTTCTTTCAATTATTTTTAAGTTATAAAGGTCATTAATCTTTCAAGATGACAAATTAGAAATTCATTATCTAGGATTATAATAAATTATTTTAAGCCCATAGATGAAATTGGGAACTTGTCATAATAATAGGGTTCAAGTCATACAGCTTACAAATATGTTTCCTCCGACTGCACAGTATAATTTTCCTCTTGTTTAAGATCATCTTTGGTTTTTTGATTTTATTAGGTACCTGTTTTTTCACATTTATATTTTTGTCGAGTTTTTAGCTTTTTA
This sequence comes from Orthosia gothica, assembly GCA_949775005.1. NCBI lineage: Eukaryota > Metazoa > Arthropoda > Insecta > Lepidoptera > Noctuidae > Orthosia > Orthosia gothica. The sequence goes on along the minus strand of OX459053.1, from coordinate 20,123,641 downwards.
CAATTTAATTTTTTAAGTGGGATCATTATTACACTATTACTACGTCTTTTTACTCTCCAATATTCATCGTATGTGGCGTAATATTAAATGTTTCGTGATATTAAATAAATATTTGATGCCCTGTCTACCCTCTAAGGCATGTAAGCATGATATGATGTACGTTTAGACGATGTTTGTAACTTGGGCAACCTACTCTTTTTTTTAATTCGGAATCAATATAGTAGCAACCCTAGTGAATCTGTCATGTTTAGCTGTCAATTTTCTAAACGGCGGGAGTGGCCCTTCTGTACACTTACTATTTTGTAGTACTGAGCAAGCGGAAGGCTTAGTGTACGTTGAAGGATTTATTTCAACTGCCTAAAGGCTCGTTTTTAAAACCAGGTATTCATGCCAAGTTATCAAATTTAGTTCAGAAATGTTTCAAGTTAGAAAAGATATTCTGAGTCTATATTCCCCGAAGGGTATCATGAACTAATATGAATAGATTATTATGCATTATTCATCTAAAAAAACTATAAACAAAAAAAGAATTACCGACTTCCAAAGCAAAACACCACCAAGCGAAAAAATACTTTATTTTCTGAAGGCGATGTCTTTAGTACCTATTTCTTTTTATTTTTCGACACCATCTTCACCACCACTGCTACCACTAAATTAAAAGTATACTCAAATCATACCTGAAGAGTCGTCAGAGCCGAGCTTGGTCATGAATCCGACGAGGAAGGTGAGCGTATCTTGGTCCAGGTTAAACCACAGAGGGAGCAGAGACACCTTCAGGCAGCACTCCTGCGCTGACAGCGCGGGGTCGGGCCGCAGGTGAACTGCCTTCACTATTAACTGTTGAAACAAAAATAAATCGGTATTTATAAATGGGCTCACGGTTGGCGTAGTGGTTGAGCGATTGACTGCTGTGCTGCGTGTCGCAGGTTCGATTCCCGCACGTAACAAATATTTGTATGACATACAAATAGTTGTTCCGGCTCTGGGTGTTGTGTATGTGAGTTTATATGTTTGTAAACGCACCCGCGATACAGGAAGAAATTCCTAGTGTAGGGCAACTTTTTTTTTTTTTAAACTGTGTTTAAATAAGTCGAAAGGGGGTTTGGCCGAAATCGAATTGTTGTGATTTTGTAAAGTTCGTGTAGGCCCTAAACGAACCTCACAATATCAAACGAGAACTCCCAAATCCTAAACTTTATGGAGTTATCTTTTCTCCCAAACGAACCGTTCAAAACTACAACTATTCGATTCTGGATGGAATAGAATGGTTGTGAATCCAGACTCCAGAAAACCCATTGAGATAGGAAATATATGGAGGCGCCGCGATGTTCGCGCCGCGATGTTCTATACATACATTAGCTTATACAAATATGAGTGAAATACGATACAGAATGTGAAACATCGTTTTGTTTCATTCTTTCTAATGTAGTAATCGTATTTGATGAAAGAGACAACAATATTTCAGTTGTTGCTCATTATGGCAACATTTTGTTATGACGTAGTGACGGTTGTAGGTACGTGCCAAATTCGCCATTTTGTGTGACGAATTTTGTGGTTGTGTTCGTGGTAGTCCTGCTGTCAAATGGTTGTTTACACATTGTATTATTGGGATTTGTGAGTGTGTGTGTGTTGCTTGATTGACACAACCTTAGAATCGGCGGCCATTTTATGAGACATTTTGAAGTTTAGGTAGGCACGTTTTTTTCGTAGGTATTTCCAGTCCATATTATTTAGTATGTCTATGAGAAAACCAGACTCTCCACGATCTGCTACCAACGAGTCCTAAGTTACTTTGGTCACATCGCCCGGAGACAGCCAGACAACCTGGAAAAACTGGTTGTAGTGGGAAAGGTGGATGGAAAAAGACCACAAGGACGTTCACCTACTCGCTGGTCTGACCAGATCAGGGACATTATGGGACTCACGGTGACCACTGCTATGAGAAGAGCCGAATACAGGGTGGCTTGGAAGCAGCTCGTCGTTGACTCCGTCAAAGCTTTTCAAGACGGGCACGACCTTCAGAAGTGAAGGCAACGAATAAGAAGAGAGTGTGAGGAGTGATATGAAAGAAAAGGGAGTCAGTGATGGCGTGATGAGGGACAGGACGGTATGAAGAAGAAAACGTGTTGCGCCGACCTCGAGTAACATGGGATAAGGGCAGGAAGATGATGATGAGCTTGGCCAGAGTATACGGAACCCTTTCCCGAGTCACCCTTTGGGAAGACTGGTGTCTGATATTCTGGATTATAACTACCCATAACGACTGTCTAAGACGTATTTACAAATGACATCCGAGATTAAGGTTACACTAGTCGAAAATTCTTCCATACAAACGTAGTCTGGCGATTGCTCCACTTTTCGACGATGTACGTTAAAAATAAAAATTGATATCAATTTGTCTTATCATTATCTAGCCCTGTATGGAAACAATAAAGTAAAAAATTACAATATTTAAAAGTTATGAGCGTCGAAAGTTCCATATTTCAACACTAATTTTAACGCATCTTTGGGCGGAAATAAATACCATAAGAAGAAGGAAAATTGCAAAACGGCCTCCATACAGGGATAGATTAGTAATTCAACAATGCAAATAATTTTATTTTGAAAATATACATTTAGTAGTTTTTTCATGATATCTAGACTCCCAAAGGTCTGTTTCAAAAATTTCGCGCGCTCGTTTTCGTCCTAAATAATCATCCATTTCGTTACAAAGTGCTAATTCGTACGAGAACTAGCTTCTTACTGCTCATCACAGCATTTATCTTTTTCGCACGTGTTGTCGGATAAGATAGCATGCATTTTAACCCCGCACACAAAATATTTCGTGCCGTTGACTAGGGGAACCTTAATGACTGACCGTGATGTCAATGTTAGGACCCATTAATATTAATGCTAATTTTTATCCGTGGTGCTAGGCAACTGGGCTTATCCCAGTTGTAAACGACCCTTTGTGCATATTGGCCTTGTTTGTTCTGTCTCCTGCTTGATATGGAGGGAAGTGGAAATTTGTGTTTTTTCCTACTCCTCCGTTATTCTTTTCTGATTAATTTCGTTGCGCGATACAAGAAAGTAAAATTAATTCTCGGGGACTTCGTCGAGCTTCTTTGCCTCGGCGCTTTTCTGGTGGTCGCCACTGTTGATTCTGGCTTTCAGGAGTTGCAGTGGTTTGGGAATAGTGCGGTGGGAATGACCGTGATGTTCGAGGTAAGGGTGAGTTGCAGTATGTAATTGGTAGTCAATCCACGGATCGACCTCGTCAAACGCTGCTTAACCTCGAAGATCGACCCGTGCGGATGTTATTGCCACGTTGTAGCCACGAGAGAGATTTTACGCGCTAATACGAACACGAATATCGTCACTTCTTGGTAGAAGCTACAACAAAAAGTCTGTGTGACTACAATTTGTAAAAAAATCTTTTTTTTAAACAAGCTTTTTTCGTATTCTTCTCAGCAAACCCTTTCATTTGATACAAAAATCATAGAAGTGCACAAAAAATAACTAGTCCGCCATCTTGGGCCGTCCGCCATATTGGATTTTGAATGACGTCTCATCATTGTCATCCAAACTAAACGTGTATGCAATATTTCATCTAAATCGGTGGACGATCACTGCTTCAAAATTCAGTTGCAAGATTTGACCCCAACACACTTACATACATACATTGCAAGTTAAATAAAAGCTTGTAAAAATGAGACATCGTAGGCACGAAAGAAAAACGTTGAATGCATACCATATGCGCGTTCTTCCTCTCGGGTTCGTCAGGCAACTTGTAATGGCTGAGCAGCTTGTTGATGTCGCTGCAGGCCAGCAGGTCCAATACCTCTATCTTACTGATGGCGAGCGTCTGGCGAGACGCGTGGGTTCCGCCGGGCGGGAACACCTCATAAGTGAATTTTACCTGAGGAGAAAATGTAAAACTTAACGCACGGTTACAATAGCAGGCATTATTCGAAGTAAAGGACAAAGTAATAAGTGCAGCAAAGAGCCTGTTTCACATCCAGAACTTACAAGCAGAGTTATTGAGAAGAATTCATCATCTGCCTAACCTTTTCCCAATTATTGTTGGGGTCGGCTTCCAATCTTACCGAATTCAGCTAAGTACTAGTGTTTTACATGGAGCGACTGCCTATCTGACCTCCACAACCCGTATCTGGGTAACACCATAGCCCTTGGCAAGACTGGTGTCAGATCTCAAGCTTCTGACTACCCGTAACGACTGTCAAAGATCTTCAAATAACAGCCAAGACCAACGGCTTAACGTGCTTTCCGAGGCACGGAGGAAACTCGGTATGTTGAAATGGTCACCCATCCACGGACCGATCTCGTCAAGCGTTGCTTAACCTTGAAGATCGACCCGTGCGGCTGTTATTATTTAGCCACGAGCTCTGAAATAGAATTGATGAATAAAATTTAGTTCCATAACGTGATGGAATTCGAACTTATACTCCGAACGATAGGTACGCCATCGCTACTGTGCAGTACATTTTTTTTTTTTTTTGGTCTAGCTCCGTCAACGTAATTGACGTCTATTTAAATCTGTTCTCATTCATACCAGTTCTCGCTTTTATGCCTCTCGTACTTCTATTCCTCATTCTATATCTTTCTATCATTCTTCTCCTGCCAGTCCAATGGGTGGGGACTCCCATTTTACCTACTACCTAGTCTCTACTTTATTTGTATCTTTATTAATTCTTAAATTAGGGAAAATAAGTTCTTCAGCGTGTTCTATTATTATTGTGTTCTTAATCTATTACAGTTTCTTATTTTCATGTTTTAACTACTAATTACTTAGTGCAGTACATTACCTTAGTGAGGCACAGCTTGACCCTCGTGTTATGGTCTCTCTGCGGCCCCCCCCGGGCGCGCAGGTCGCAGCGCTGCGCCGGGCGCGCCGCTCGCACGCGCTCCGCACCGTTCGACCAGCGTACTCCCCCCGACCGGTACGCCGCCGTTGCCGCGCGACCACTCTCGTACGGCTCGTATTCTTTACTACGTCTGGCGAAAAAGTGGGAGATTATAGTCAACTAAAAACACTAAACCATCGTCAACATGACATCTGACTATAAACACGGCTTCCTGAAATGGGAAGTTGGCCTATTAAGAAACCGACATCCGCTGCAAACTCTGGAATATAAAAAAACACTCTCGCCTTTAAAATAGTTGTTTGCTCCCTAGGTAAACAATCTACTAATGTGTCCCTATAAGTATTTTACTTTTTTAGGGTTCCGTAGCCAAATTGCAAGAAACGGAACCCTTATAGATTCGTCATGTCTGTCTGTCTGTCTGTCCGTTCGTATGTCACAGCCACTTTTTCCCGAAACTATAAGAACTATGCTGTTGAAACTTGGTAAGTAGATGTATTCTGTGAACCGCATTAAGATTTTTACACAAAAATTAAAAAAAAACAATAAATTTTGGGGGTTCCCATACTTGAAACTGAAACAAAAAAAAAAAATCTTCAAAACCATACGTGTGGGGTATCTATGGATAGGTCTTCAAAAATGATATTGAGGTTTCTAATTTTTTTTTTTTTTAAACTGAATAGTTTGCGCGAGAGACACTTCCAAAGTGATAAAATGTGTCCCCCCGCCTCCCTGTAACTTCTAAAATAAGAGAATGATAAAACTAAAAGAAATATATGATGTCCATTACCATGTAAACTACCAGCGAAAATTGGTTTGAACGAGATCTAGTAAGTAGTTTTTTTTAATACTTCATAAATCGTAAACCACAATTTACCAAGTACGGAACCCTTCGTGCGCGAGTCCGACTCGCACTTGGCCGGTTTTTTAACAGGCCATTGCTTGGCAAAGGCATCCAGGCCTCACAGAAGACATTTAAGGTACAACAAGAACAATTCCTGAAGAAAAAACACTACCCATCATTCATCCTGAAGTTTTAAATGAACAACTCACTTGGCAGTAGTAGGTGACCCATGTGGTCTTGGGTCGTCAATGGTGACGGTCTTCTTAGGCGGCGGCGAGTCTACTGATCGGAAGTCATTGCCACCGTACATGTTCCATGTGATGCTCATCTCGCATAGAGTGTACCTGTGGACAAGATGCTAGATGAATATACTGAACAATGAAATTATATGACAGCAGCAGGGCCGACTTAAGCATATTCGGTGCCGGGGTTCCTCCCCCCCGCTCTTGTCAACAAAAAAAACGCTATTCAATTGTATGTCTTATTTATTTATTCCTCTGAAGTCATATTATTTTTTCACACCACCTGCTCGAAAATGTCAAATTATATGTCAAGCAACCTTAACCTAAAGTGAGTCATTAGTGGCCGGGGGCACAGCCGGTCAATAATGTTGTACTGGATTTCATTATGACCCGCTGGTCAGTAATGTGATTTGAATTTGGAATCTCACATGCTCAGCTAAATTGGCAGTATAGTACTAACAAACACCCTTTGGTGCCAGAAAGAGGAAAGCTATTCTCGATACCCTTACTACACGTGGATGATATTCTCGATTGCCTACAACATCATAACGACTGCTTCTTCATATCGTTGCCATGTTTTCGAAGACATAATATTGTAAGAAGAATTAGATAACTACGAACCATTTTTTAAAAGGAATGGAATAACATTAAAACTGGCATTAATAATTACAAATACCGTACCGCGCCGTAATACCGTAATAGTAATTGGCTGTAACATTAGTTAATTTATATATACTAAATATAAATACTTTGTTTTTCGTACTATGGCTATTATTTTCTCACAGTAGGTGTAAAAAGTAGAGTATCCTCCTCTGGGCTAAAGGTGTCTTTGCCTTGGGCTAGCTTGAATCCCTCGCTGCATTCAGGATTCTTGTATTAACTCCCTCGCTTTGCTCGTGAGTTAAATCCCGAATCCTTCATTGCGCTCGAGATTCAATATGACGCCCGTGACATAAGACACAACTTTAGCCCCTCGGTGCATAATCTACTATTAAAGTGCGGGCGGCCACGTCAAAGGGCGCACCGTGCTCTTTGAACTGGACATTTAGCCGCGCATGTGTTGAATGAATTTAAATTTTTAATTGTGTAGTAATAAAAGTGAAATTAACTTGCACATCGCGAACGGTATGACACGTGTCGCAGGCTTATAACGTATCTTTTGCAAGAGCAAAACGATAGCGATTTTTGCCCAATAAATGCTCTTCAATAAAAAAGTTTTAGAGTTGTTGGCGGTTTTTTTATTAATAAGTGCATTTGACAAACAGCGAGCGATAAGCAAACGATTGCGTAGGACCTACCATACGTACACTGCAGGTAATTCCGAATTTTAAGACATAAAGCGTTTGATCGCTATCGTTTTGCTCTTGCAAAAGATACGTTATAAGCCGCCGAAAGTGGCATGCGGCGTCTTTAGTAGAACAATACCTATGATGTATAATGAACTAGCTGTGTCCGCGGCTCCGCTCGCGCAAGTAGGTAGCTATAGAAATTAATGGCGGTCGGCTTGCGCCCCCTAGGACTCGGACACCGCACCCCTTGAACCCACGGGTAAAGACGGCCCTGTACAGCAGCATGCTAGTGTTTTATGGCAAATTATTGTTATGGAACCAGTTAAATGTCACAAAGTTACCTTAACATCGGCAAAGGGAAGCTCTTAGGCGCCTTCTGCACATCGATAAACCGAGACATACACCGGACCTGATCTAGTTGACTACTGCCTCATCTAGATCATTCTAATGCAAAATAAACCTCCAACATAAATAACCAAAATTATCTCAATATCGGCAACGGGAAGCTCTTAGGCGCCATCAGCACATTGGTCCTGGCCGCGAGCACAGTGAAGTGGTTGTCGAACATATACACCGGGCCTCTACTGGCTCGTCTAGACCATTCTAATGCAAAATAAACCAAAATTACCTCAATATCGGCAACGGGAAGTTCTTAGGCGCCATCAGCACATTGGTTCTGGCCGCGGGCCAGTGAAGTGTTTGTCGAACATATACACCGGGCCTCTACTGGCTCGTCTAGCTAGACCATTCTAATGCAAAATAAACCAATATTACCTCAATATCAGCAACGGGAAGTTCTTAGGCGCCATCAGCACATTGGTCCTGGCCGCGGGCACAGTGAAGTGGTTGTCGAACATATACACCGGGCCTCTACTGGCTCGTCTAGCTAGACCATTCTAATGCAAAATAAACCAATATTACCTCAATATCAGCAACGGGAAGTTCTTAGGCGCCATCAGCACATTGGTCCTGGACGCAGGCACAGTGAAGTGGTTGTCGAAAATATACACCGGGCCTCTACTGGCTCGTCTAGACCATTCTAATGCAAAATAAACCAAAATTACCTTAATATCGGCAACGGGAAGTTCTTAGGCGCCATCAGCACATTGGTCCTGGCCGCGGGCACAGTGAAGTGGTTGTCGAACATACACACCGGGCCTCTACTGGCTCGTCTAGACCTTTCTAATGCAAAATAAACCAAAATTACCTCAATATCGACAACGGGAAGTTCTTAGGCGCCATCAGCACATTGATCCTGGCCGCGAGCACAGTGAAGTGGTTGTCGAACATATACACCGGGCCTCTACTAGCTCGTCTAGACCATTCTAATGCAAAATAAACCAAAATTACCTCAATATCGGCAACGGGAAGCTCTTAGGCGCCATCAGCACATTGGTCCTGGACGCAGGCACAGTGAAGTGGTTGTCGAAAATATACACCGGGCCTCTACTGGCTCGTCTAGACCATTCTAATGCAAAATAAACCAAAATTACCTTAATATCGGCAACGGGAAGTTCTTAGGCGCCATCAGCACATTGGTCCTGGCCGCGGGCACAGTGAAGTGGTTGTCGAACATACACACCGGGCCTCTACTGGCTCGTCTAGACCTTTCTAATGCAAAATAAACCAAAATTACCTCAATATCGGCAACGAGAAGTTCTTAGGCGCCATCAGCACATTGATCCTGGCCGCGAGCACAGTGAAGTGGTTGTCGAACATATATACCGGGCCTCTACTAGCTCGTCTAGACCATTCTAATGCAAAATAAACCAAAATTACCTCAATATCGGCAACGGGAAGCTCTTAGGCGCCATCAGCACATTGGTCCTGGCCGCGGGCACAGTGAAGTGGTTGTCGAACATATACACCGGGCCTCTACTAACTCATTCTAATGCAAAATAAACATAAATTACCTCAATATCGGCAACGGGAAGTTCTTAGGCGCCATCAGCACATTGGTCCTGGCCGCGGGCACAGTGAAGTGGTTGTCGAACATATACACCAGGCCTCTACTAACTCATTCTAATGTAAAATAAACATAAATTACCTCAATATCGGCAACGGGAAGTTCTTAGGCGCCATCAGCACATTGGTCCTGGCCGCGGGCACAGTGAAGTGGTTGTCGAACATATACACCGGGCCTCTACTGGCTCGTCTAGACCATTCTAATGCAAAATAAACCAAAATTACCTCAATATCGGCAACGGGAAGCTCTTAGCCGCCATCAGCACATTGGTCCTGGACGCAGGCACAGTGAAGTGGTTGTCGAACATATACACCGGGCCTCTACTGGCTCGTCTAGACCATTCTAATGCAAAATAAACATAAATTACCTCAATATCGGCAACGGGAAGTTCTTAGGCGCCATCAGCACATTGGTCCTGGCCGCGGGCACAGTGAAGTGGTTGTCTATCATCTGCACCGGTTCGGTCCCAAACCAGCGGACTATTGGCTCATCTAGGTCATCGTCTAGAGTAGCCGCTTGGGGCTCTACGAAACAGTACTCGTCGTCTGTGTTGCCACCATCGCTGCTGGATTGCTTCTGTGAAAACAAGTTTTTTTTTTATTGAATTGTGGCAATACCATAAAGTAATAGTGGTCTTAACTCAGCTAGACGTGAAATATGCAAAAAAAAACAACATTTTATTTAAAAAAAAACCTTCCAAGTGCGAGTCGGACTCGTGCACGAAGGGTTCCGTACCAATATCGCAAAAAACGGCAAAAAAAAAAACACGAAAATAGTAAAAAAAAAACAACTATCTAGCTATCACGTTTCATGAAAGACAGACAGACAGATAGACAGTGGAGTATTAGTAATAGGGTCCCGTTCCTTTCGGTACGGAACCCTAAAAACACGATACCTTTCCGCGGGGTTCTGGATTCGATTCGATTCTCGGGTTTGGCAGCATTATTAATTTCTTACTCTAGGCAATTCTCGATAGCAGCCAAGACCTTAAATTTGTATCACTATATTGACAATTTACTAAAATGGGTTTTCTACCTCTTCGAGAAATAAAGGAGGCTGTTGCTTTATTTTAAAACGCTTTGCTGATAAAACTAGCTTCAAGAAACGAATAACTGAATGAATTTGGGGAGGCTTTTACAACGCCTTGGGAAAGTGTTGGTTAACTAAAAAAAAAAGTTGATTTAAAAAACTCCGATTGCTTAAAAAGCGAATAACATCTGGTTTTGGTCAGCCAGCTCGCGAATATGTATCCTCCGACTGCACAGCATGATTTACTTCTTGTTTATGTCTTTTTAGTTCGTTTTTAGGGTTCCGTACCCAAAGGGTAAAAACGGGACCCTATTACTAAGACTCCGCGGTCCGTCTGTCTGTCTGTCTGTCTGTCACCAGGCTGTATCTCATGAACCGTGATAGCTAGACAGTTGAAATTTTCAGAGATGATGTAGTTCTGTGGCCGCTATAACAACAAATACTAAAAACAGAATAAAATAAATATTTAAGTGGGGCTCCCATACAACAAACGTGTTTTTTTTTTTGCTGTTTTTTGCGATAATGGTACGGAAACCTTCGTGCGCGAGTCCGACTCGCACTTGGCCGGTTTTTTTGAAACAGTTAGGTTTTTTGAATTAGGTAACTTTATAATTTATAACTTTTTAGTTAACATTCTTTATTCGAATTAAGTAGCTACATTTAAACATATAAGTGTTACATATTTCTCTCATTGTTTCAATATAGATGCCCCACACGATGGATTTGGAAGAAAAGATAAAATATAAACACATTACCCTCCTTCGGCAGTCGAGTAAAAAAAAGTAAATACTGGTTCTTTAGTAATCTACGTACGGATTTTCTCTTAGTCCTCCTTGGCGTGGGCTTAGGCGAGGACGAAGGGACTCCCAGCTCCTTCGCAACCTGCACGTTGGTGGGCTTGGCCTCCTGCGCCTCCTCGAACATGGTCGGCGGCAGTTCCTGCGACTCTACGGACTGCGGCTCTTCTTCTAGCGGTTCAGAAGGTAACCGCTTCATATTCGACTCGTCGGGGAAGAAAAATATCTCCACGCCTTCTTTTTCCGTTGAACTGTTGAGGTCATCTTCATCCACTGCAAGGGAATTTGTTTTTTTTTAAATTATTATTGATAGGCTCGCACTTGACCACTATCTCACTTGATGGTAAGCTATGATGTGGTCGACGGTGAAGCACGCTTGCCTAGAAATAACCTATTCACAGTGGCGTATTTAAAGATTTAGCGCCCCGGGCCATATGCCACATAGGATTTACCACCCCATAATAAACAAATAAAATAAAACAACTGTTCGCTAGGGTGAGCAGTAGTGGCCCAGTGGTATCGGCCGCGACTTACAAGTTGTAGGTCGTGGGTTCGAGCCCAGGCAGGCGCTTTACTTTGTGTAAATTATTTCTTCAGCACTGCTCTCAAAACGGTGAAGGAAAACATCGTGAGGAAACCGGCATGTCCTAGAAACAAAAATTCGAAGACATGTGACATCCACCAACCCGCACTGGGCCCGCGTGGTGGATTACGGGCCATTCCCTCTCACAGAGAGGAGGCCTGTGTCCCAGCAGTGGGAACATTAATAGGCTGATGATGTGATGTTCGCTAGGGTGAGGAAATGATAATAACTGCGAGAGCGAGCTCGAAAATCTTCAGAAGAAAAGAAAAAAATTATCACAACTAGGGATGGAAAAGCGAATGAAGACAGCTCGACACCCAGCTTCAGATGAGTAAAATTTTCTTTGACAGAAAAAAAATTACAGGGCGACAGGCTATAAGAGCATAGTAATTTTTTTTTCTAAAGAATAAAACGCAGGCTGTTAGGGGCGGCTATTGCCACTCCCGCATGCTGCCGCCCCGGGCTATGGCCGGTAAATACGTGGGACACTCAGAAAGTTTTGCGAAACTAAAAAAAATTGTTCTATACGTACATATATTTTTATTAAATCTTTTCAAAGTACTTTCCACCAGCCTCTATACAAAGATTCATGCGCCTAAACCAGTTTTCAAAACACTTTTTCCAGTCCGCCGCAGACACCTCGTTTACAGCCTGCTCGAACGCAGCCAGCGCATCTTCCGGCGACGAAAATTGTATCCCTTTGAGCTGATTTTTTATTTTTGGGAATAAAAAGAAGTCACACGGTGCTAGATCAGGGCTGTAAGGAGGGTGACCCAGGAGTTTGACTGGCGTGCTGTCCAGGAAGTCCCTCGTTTTGAGTGCGGTGTGCGCAGGTGCATTGTCGTGGTGGAGCAGTAGCCCGCGGAGCCCTGTGTTTGGTCGCTTGTTGCTTATAACAGAGAAAACTTCTGGCAAACATTTGGTAGTATACCATTCGGCATTAATGCTTCTTTGATCCCGTAAGGGAATTGATACCAAGTGGCCAGTCAAATTAAAAAAGCTAGCGATCAAAATCTTACCCCCGCTTCTAGATCGCTTCACTTTGGTAGGCGTTGGCTCATTTTGAAACACCCAAACAGTCGACTGGCGCTTGGTTTCTGGGTCGTATTGATAAATCCAGGACTCATCACCTGTAACGATGTCGTAAACACGCCGAGACGAGCCTGCTTCTAATTTGTTAAGCATATCACGGCACCATTCCACCCGGGCCTGCTTCTGAGCATCGGTGAGGTTGTGCGGCACCCAGCGTGATACTATCCTCCTCACGCGAAGATGGCTGTGTAGAATCTCGTGAACGCTTCCCGATCCAATCTTCAATATGTGTTGAATCTCCTGATATGTAATTCGCCTATTGTCTTGGATTAAATTTTTCACTGCTAGCACGTTTTCTTCGGTAACAGCCGTCAAAGGGCGACCGCTTCTTTCGTCATCCCCCAAAGTTGGTCGACCGCGCTTGAATTCGTTATACCAACGATACACGGTTGCCTTGGAAGGGCCTTCATCCATGAATGCCATTTGAAGTCTATCGTACGATTCATCCGGTTTCAGGCGACACTTGAAATCGTATAAAATCATAGCTCTAAAATGTTCCCGGCGCAGATCCATATTTCAGTGAGACACAATACTTTGAATTAACTCGCAAAAAATGTGGAGGGAAATTTTGAAATTGGAACTTACTTATTTTTACTTATAAATAATCATATTTTCGAAAAACATTATAACTGGCCAGTCTCCCATATATAAAAACTTTTTTTCGCAATACTTTCTGAGGGGCCTGGTACGCCGCTGCCTATTCATTTTTAACTTACAGACCTCTAGGTTGTAACTATCGGGCAACACAATTCCGGCAGGGAATTCCATACCGTAGCTGTACGCACAATGAATATCTTCCCAAAACTGATTCCCAAAAATGGGTGTGTTGTCTAGCATGTCGCCGTACGTCTTATAGTGATTTTTTAAAATGTTTTTGGAATGTATTCTGCAGTAAGCTTTTTTTTTTGGCTTATGTTTAACTAACCACCAGATCTAGTAAAATGTAACGACAAAAAATCACTTTATATTGCCAAAAATATTAAATGATCACCAAAATTAAATCCCCATTTTAGTGTGAAATTAGAACCAAAAAAATTACAACTTGTGATCCAACTTAAAACAACCAACTCCAAATTATGATTGTTTAATCAAAACATAGTTAACCAAAAAAAATAATAACTGCGAGCAACTTGGAAGTAGCGCTCGCCAGCCGCTGGCGCGGCACCGCTCACTACGCTCGCTCGGCTCGCGCAGGGTTTGTCACAGTTCTAACCTAACCTATTTCACAACCAATAATTTGCTATGAAAATTTGATGATCAATTTATTATATAATTTTAGGTAATAGGGGTTACGGTCACAAAGTTATTTTTGGTGCTCATTATATTTATTCCCTTTTTTTTTATTAATGTCATATTCAAAACAAGGGAACGAGACCTCTGAGCCGATTTATTTGACCATGCGTATGTGCGAATCGGTGGAACAAAAACACTACAAAGTGAAAAATAACTTCAATTTCGGAAGTCGGTGTTCTTGTTTTCGTTTCCGTTTTTTGACACCGACTTCCGAAATTGAAGTTATTTTTCACTTTGTAGTGTTTTTATTTGGAACTCGGTTGTATTTTTTGTAATTTTTTTTTTTTTTTTTTCACTTTTTAGTTGTGGTACATTAGGGACCAGGTCTATAGGCTACCAATAATGCCCACAGTGAAGCCAGAATAGATTAACCTAGTAACTTGCAACTTAAACAAAACCGGTGGAATAAGAGTACCAAGGTGAACCTTTTACACCTGCGTACCCCTTTAGAGCGTACCAGTGTGATGTTATGTTATGAAATGGTGAAAACTATAAACAGAAATGCGATTGCACCCATCCCGATAGATTTGCCGTCATTTATTGAGGAGTTCGGATGTATATCTCCGAAGTTCTTCATCAGATCTTGATGAAAATTAAATGGGACCACATGACAAGCACCATCTTTCAAATAAAAAAATCGGTTCACCCAGTAACAAGTTCTGAGGTAACAAACATAAAAAAAAAAAATGCAGTCGAATTGATAACCTCGTCCTTTTTGCGAAGTCGGTTAAAAAAGAGAATGTTGGGAGGATGGACGCATCTGTTACATAGTTTCTGTCATGAGAAAAAGTGCTTGTATTTAAAATTGAGATAAATAAGTCTGTATCATTACAATGAAGGTGATATACTTACGAGTAGTATTCGGGCTCTCTTTCATGGCTTCCGCCATGAGGTCATTGACTTGTTGAATTTCACCCGGCGATAGTTCTCTAATTTCTTCTATAGGTCTATCATCTAGTCCTGAAAGGAAAACCAATGTGATTATCATGTATTGAACGAAAAAGATGGAACAAAGCCATCACCATGCTGGTGACTTATTTTGTTCTTTGTGATAGGTTGGTAGGGTATTTGTGAATGATTTTTATTAATGACTAGCTGACACGACATACGTTGTTTTGCCATAAAAGTAACAAAACACCAAACATTATTTTTTTGAATTCATTGTACAACTTTTATCCTACCTAGGATTCCATCCCTACCCTACCTACCAACATACCTACCCTACCCTACCTACTCTACCCTACCTACCTAACCTACCCTACCATACCTAAATACCTAACCTACATTACATATCCAACCTACCATATTTTTTTTGTTTTTAAACCTTCCGTGTATTTTGGCGAATATAACAAAAAAAAAAAAACAAATCGGTCCAGCCGTTTTTGAGTTTTAGCGAGACTAACGAACAGCAATTGATTTTTATATATATAGATTTTCTTTTCTTTTTCGCTGCAACCCACACACACACACAGACATTGTAGTTCACTATACACTTATTCTTCTATTATTTCATTGTACGTTATTTATTTACAATTTATACAATTCCTATTGTATCACCTAAGTAAAATATGTATAAATTATATATATACGCTGCGGGGTGCCAACTGAAAACCAGCGCTGGATGTCTGACGCCCAGCAAATGCTGAGTTGGTAACCCTTTCGGTATGGGCACGTTTAGCGCAATTTGTCTTTGCATTTCTTTTTTATCTTTTACTCCATATGTGTACCCGACCCTACACTACCCTACTCTACCCTACCCTAAGCTACCCGACCCTACACTACCCTACCCTCCCTATAAACCTCACGGAGCCCGAGACCTTTCCAACGAATGCAAAACCATGGAAATCGGTTCGTGCGTTCTCGAGTTACAGCGTCAGGGAGGAAAACCCGACTTATTTTTATATATTAGATTTCTATTTCAAAGGGTTTTTTTTTAAGCCTAAACTTGCAACAGCGTGCTACCAAAATATGGATCCCTTAAAGAGAGACTTAAGAAAAACCGGCCAAGTGCGAGTCGGACTCGCGCACGAAGGGCTCAAAAAACGCCAGAAAAATATCACGTTTGTTTTATGAGAGCCCCCACTTAAATATTTATTTTATTCTGTTTTTAGTATTCGTTGTTATAGCGGCAACAGAAATACATTATCTGTGAAAATTATCTACTATCTAGCTATCACGGTTCATGAGATACTGCCTGGTGACAGACGGAGAGACAGACGGACCGCGGAGTCTTAGTAATAGGGTCCCGTTTTTACCCTTTGGATACGGAACCCTAATAACAGATGCCATGACTGTTATGGCATGGGTTAGGGTCTGTCCCCATTAACACGTCACGACGTCGTCAACGTGGAACGTTGCGGTATCGCGGCGTGTCACGTTGGCTAGACGTGCAAAATTACGTTACCTATTCCGCAAAGCAACACGTTGTCGTGCCTTGAACTAATCCGGTACATTTTTCAGCATTTCTGACGCAACGAAACAACCTTTGTTTTCTAGTAGATTCCAACAGTTACAGCAATTCTGAAATCTTTTTTACACGACTAATCGCTAAGACATTTAAACATCAACTGAGCCGCTGAGAGAGCGCATCGCCACGTACCGCTTTCGAGAACGTACGATGCGTCGTTCCGCGGCCAATAGACGTACCGTGCATTACCACGTCACGTCAACGCAAAGCGCTACATCGTACCGTTCCACGTTTACGATGTCGTGACGTGATGATTGGCGCAAGCCCTTAAATGTCTAGTTCGAGTGACGAGTACTAATCTCCGCCGACGACGCCGCCACCTGCACGTCTACGGGAAGGACGCCGGTCGACGGACTGCTTCGGACCTCGAGATCTATCCTCGAGGTCTCTGATGCAATAGACGCAATCCATAAACGAAAACGTTATGCGCGCATATTTGGGGGCTACAGAGGGAGGAAACAACCAGACCAACAAACGCGAACTTATCAAAAATAATAATAGTTAAATTAAAATAAGTTAATTCAAAAAATCTATTGTAGCGAAAAAAATCAAAAGCGCGAGCCTATAATGTATAAAAAACCCGACTGCTTCAAAAGCGAACTAAAAAGTCGTAAACAAGGAAAAAATCATGCTGTGCAGTCGGAGGATACATACGCGCGAGCTGGCTGTCCAAAACCAGATGTATCCTCCTCCTGCACAGCATGATTTTTTCCTTGTTTACGACTTTTTCGGGTTTTTTGATTTTTTGATTTAACTTTTTTTATTTATAACTTTTTAGTTAAGTTTCCTCGAATTAGATACATGTAAACATATAAGTGTCATATATTTTTGAAATCGCCTCTTAAAACCCTTTATTTTGATACCCCACACGATGGGTTTGGAAGAAAAAAAAATTTGGGCCCCCACAATATGGCACCCAAAATCCGCCATTTTTCTATTGTCCAATTTTAATGTAGCCTATGACACTCGCAGGGTTAATACGAATCGATTGACGTATGAATCATCAAAATCGGTCAAAGCGTTTGGTCTCTGGAACGCCATATAGGAACAAACATACATACATACATATATACATACATACATACATAGACTGATAAACACATTACCCTCCTTCGGCAGTCGGGTAAAAAAAAAAACTCATTTGGTCAGCCAGCTCGCGAATACGTATCCTCCAACTGCACAACACGATTTTCTTATTGTTTACGTCTCTATAGTTCGCCTCTTAAGCAGTCAGGATATTTGATTTTTTGAATTAACTATTTTTATTTATAACTTTTTAGTTAAAAGTGTTATAAATTTTTGAAATCACCTCTTAAAACCTTTTATTTTGAAACCCTACACGATGGGTAAGGAAGAAACAAAAAATGGCGCCCAAAGTCGGCATTTTTCTATTTTTAACCCCCGCCGAAAAAAAGAGGGGTGTTATAAGTTTCACGTGTGTTGCTGTGTATCTGTCTGTGGCATCATAGCGCCTAAACGGATGAACCGATTTTGATTTAGTTTTTTTTTTGTTTGAAAGGTGATTTTGTCGAGAGTGTTCTTAGCTATGTTTGAATAAAATCGGTTCAGCCATTCAAATGTTATGAGCGTTTAACTGTTTGAATCGGGGTGTTTTCGCAAGATAAATGTGCCGGGGTTTTTTTAATTTTTAAAATTTTACTTGTCCAATTACGTAAGAATCATCAAAATCGGCCAACGCGTTTGATCTCTAGAACGCCACATAGGAACAAACATACATACATAGACTGATAAACATATTACCCTCTTTAGTATAAAAAAAATGAACTTCTACTATTTTTTACATACCAACTAAAGTTTCCAGCGGCTGGTCGGAGCATATGCTGGTATGTCGGGAGGAGCGGTCGAAGGGCGTCTGCGAGTCTCCATCAGACGCTGCATACGTCAGCAGGCGACACAGCGCCGACGCAGAGTCCCAACAGGTGTTCAGAGTAACCATGTTGTTAGACGCACTTAGGTCCACTTGCGGTTGTTCATTTGACTGAAAACGGTGCTAAATGTTAAGTTTTATAAAATTACTAGCTGATCCATCTCCCTACCTACCCTACATACATGATTGTTGAGTAACTTTAACTGTTTACGCAGCGCACGCAACGGAAGCTCTCAAAAAGAATAAAATTTTCCCCGTTTTTAGAACATTTCTCATTGATGCTCCGCTCCTATTGGTCGTAGCGTGATGTTATATAGCCAATAACCTTCCTCGATAAATGGTCTATTCAACACAATTTTTTTTCTATTCCAACCTGTAGTTCCTGAGATTAGCTCGTTCAAACAAAGAAACTCTTCAGCTTTACGTATAATATTAAGTAGAGATTTTTATTTATGTTAGACATATCCAGTCTTATTACAAAAAGCGGTTTAACTAAAAACCCAGGTTTAAATCTCTATAAACCACGGTTTAAATAAAAATGATATTACAAATAATGGTTTAGCGATAAACCATGGTCTAACGCTAAACCTCGGCGGCCCCTAGTTTAACGGTGGTCTAAGTCGTATCTGTCAAAGTTTTTCTTTTAGGTTATATAATCTTTTTCATTGTGTTGTGTTGTTTTTACCCGAAAATGGATATTAACATGGTGGATTTAATTGATATTGAGGTTATTACTTATTCCTCGGTACTCCAATTCTCAGATGTTTTTTTTTTTTTGTTGGTCCATCACAACACTTATTATAATAACACATTATTAACAAAGAGGCAATTGTTATAATAGAGACTTGGAGAACTTAAAAAGTAGGAGTATATATATCTATGCTTAAAAATCCAAAGCCTAATGAACTTTGTTCAACGAGCGATGGTTTTGTTTATTGTTATGGTTTCATGTAACGCGCGAGAATGTTACGTTTCGTTACACGTGCGTAGATGTAATATTAGTAATTAATACGAATTTAAGTAATGTGCTAAAACCTAAACAAAACTGCAATCGATAAAATAACTAATGTTTATATACATGCAAAATAACAAAGTGTCCATATTTTAACACTCCTAAACATCATTTAATTCTTATCGTATAATCAAAAAGTTTTCTTTTCTGGGCATACGGAACGTTGCAATTGAACGATATTATGGTGAACGAATGATATTTGTTTTATTCTGTGGTTGATATATTGACAATGGTTCAAATGACGGTACTAAGAAGACCAGGGTTTTTTTAAGTTTTGTAATACGAACAAATTTAGACCATGGTTTTGCAGATAAGCCTGGACTTCATAGGCCAGGTTTAAACCAAGGTTTTGTGAGTTTTTTGTAATAAGACTGATCTAGTTCACAGATTTACATTCATTACCAATCTGCCTAGCCTTTTCCCAGCTAGGTTGGGGTCGGCTTCCAGTCTTACCGGATTCAGCTGAGTACCAGTGTTTTACAAAAAGCGACTGCCTATCTGACCTCCACAGCCCAGTAACTGGGTAACAGCGTATCCCTTGGCTAGACTGGTGTCAGATCTCAAGCTTCTGACTACTCGTAACGACTGTCAAAGTTCTTCAAATGACGACCGGGACAAACGGCTAACGTGCTTGCCGAGGCACGGAGGAAACACGTTATGTTGAAATGGCCACCCATCCTCGGACCGACCTCGTCAAGCGTTGCTTAACCTTGAAGATCGACCCGTGCGGCTGTTATTATTTAGCCACGAGCTTCTCTTTTTTTATTTACATTCATCATCATCATCAAGAATCCAGACTCGAAGAATTGCCAAACTTAAGTGGCAGTGGGCAGGGCGCATTGCTCGCAGAACGGATGGCCGATGGGGCAGAAAAGTACTGGAGTGGCGACCGCGAACCGGAAGACGTTGCGTTGGAAGGCCTCCCACCAGGTGGAGCGACGACCTGCAGCCTTATTGCGTAACGAATTCGGCAAGGCAAAGGACAAAGGGTATGAACAATCGACCAATCACATGGCGAGATGAAAGACGCGATGTGGATTTTCGTCTGTGATCGCTGAATTCTTTACGCAATAAGTCTGCTGGTCAAGGCTGCGGGAGTCCGGTGGATGCAAGAAGCACAACACCGATCAGTGTGGCGACGCTTGGGGGAGGCCTATGTCCAGCAGTGGACATCTTTCAGCTGAAATGATGATGTTATAATACTCACACAAGTAGCTTTGTCCTCCATCCGGAGAGACAACTCAAACAGTCCGACATCCACCACACAAACATAATCCTTGACGATATCTGGCAATTTGTCATCGTCCTGAGGAACGGCCATGTTCGGCTTCGTGCCGTTCAGATGCATCAGGAACAGAATGCACTCTTGAGCTAAGAAACGGAGGCAGGAGGTGTTGGTCGCGGCGATGAGGTTGCTGGATACGCTGAAGTTGCCCAGAGTTAGGATGGTGCGGATAGGGAGGTACAGGGGCCTGAAAAAGAGAAGAAATAGTACATTTCGTGTCGAGCATAAAAAGTCGAGATTTAAACACGAGCGATGTAGCCAATTTCGAAAGCTTTTATGCGAGACACGAACGATTCTTTTTCTACTACCTGATGCTTACTTAATTAAATGCAACAAAAACCAAGTTCCAACAAAAATTTATTAGAAAAGTTCAGATTAAAAACAGACTATACGTATATACACACAACCAACGCGCGCTTTTTCGAGAGGTAACAGGTTCAGTATCAAAGTCAAATGTGTTTATTTCAAGTAGGCACTTTTGAACGTTAAAATTTACATTTAATAAAAATTGATTCTACCGTGCATTCGGAAATGTAGCTTGTTATGGAGAAGAACGCACAAGAAACTCCATACTTACTCTTTTAAAAAAAAGAGAAACTATCATTCTGATAGTTACATAATGATCCATACAAAAGTCATTTCGTAACTGTTATTATGTAATTTTGTTTTTTTATTTATTATCTTGTGTCTAAATGTTCATATTTCGAAACGAACTTCTTAGGCAATGTGTTACATAATAGACAAGGCATTAGAAAAAAAAATACATTATTCGGGTAAAGAAAATGGAGAAGTATTTTGTTTTGAAACGTTATTGGGTGTAACATATGCCCCAAGGCTAGTCATTAGGTTTGGAGCGTACGCGTGATTTTGAACGCGACCGGAGCTGGTGTTTTACTTTTTATCCGACTTTCCAAACGGGAGGAGGTTCTATGTTCGACTTGATTTATTTATTTTTTTCATGTATGTTCACCGATTTTTCGACAACTGTGGACCAATTTTGAAATAGTTTTTTGGTTTGAAATGGAATGTTCCCGAATTGGTCCCATTTAAATTTGGTGAGGAACTTCTACAGAACTCTTCAATAACTGACAGCAAATCTCTCGGGATTGCTGTAATAGCATGTCTGTTTATTGTTTATACCATTTCATAATATAAAATCACGCTAGTACGCTCTAAAGGGATACGCAGATGTGTACAGTTCACGTTGGTACACTCTCATTTCAACGGTTAGGTTCAAGTTTCATGATATTCGGATAATCTATTCTGGCATTATAAGTAAAGACAGCTGCAGATAAACTTTATCCCCTAGAAGTGAATCTGTACACTTCTAGAGGGTGAAGTTTCTCTGCAGCTGTCTGTACCTATAATGCCAGAATAGATTATCTTTTCTATTATGTACCACTAATAAAAAGTGAAACATATATTACAAAAAAATAGCACCAACTTTGTAGTGTTTTTATTTGGAAGTCGGTGGTATTTTTTGTAAAAAAGTTCTTTACTGAACATTTTATTTATTTATTAAAACTTCATGCAACGTACAGGTACATAGGCGGACTTAATGCCTGAGGCATTCTCTACCAGTCAACAAAGTCAGTAAAGTTCTTTTTTTAAATTAAATCTAAACTGTGTTGCTGAAAACATAGGACATTTTAGATGGATCTGCTAAAATCATGAAAGATACGTTCTTCAATAATGGTATCAAATTCTCTCATGATGAATACAAGCGCTATGAATTCGCCTCTGTATCGTTAACTACTCTACGTTACCTTCAAATCAAAGTCAAATATATTTATTGAACAAGGCCAATAAACGGCACTTTTGAACGTCAAATAAATTAAAATTTACAAGTAATAAATATTGATTCTACCGTGCATTCGGAAAGTAGCTTGTTATGGAGAAGAACGCACAAGAAACGCCATACTTACTCTTTTAAAAAAAATAGGTGTTTTACAATATTTACGTAAGTACATACATTAATAAATGCATATATGTGAGGACGATGCACCCAGAATAGCTCCACACTATACTAAGTACAGGTATAAAGTATTAAAAGCATTAACAGGTAAATTAATTAATTTGTTAAATAGGAACATGGTACTCACATACTTACAAATATTGCAAACATAACATAAAATACCTAATTCAACAATAACGGAACAGTGTGTGAGTCAATTTCTAAAAAATCATATCACATACCTATAGTCATATCAAATCAAATCATAGCACAATCAAATCAAATCATAAGCACATACCTATAGTCCACAGTGCAGTCAGCCACATGGACATGTAGCTCGGATAATACTGTAGAAGGAGTATATCCGGGCACTGGGTAGTCTATGACATCTATCACGTCCATGAGTTGCGTCAGCCACGCGATTCCTTTGTCACCTCTGTGGCGGAGCGTGGCTTGCTCTATGCCCAGAGCTATGCAGATTGTCTGTGGGAGAAATAAAGATTGTAAATATGAGCCATTTTACAATACACTATACTTGTCCATGTACAGTATTCCCCAATCTTCTTGGCCGCTCTGAAGTTGGCTACAATGGCTGTGCAGTAGTAGCCATAAAGATTGGGGAAGTACTTTGGTAGTGAATGTAATAGCCAGCCAGCAGTTTCCGGATCAGGGAACTCAAATGAATCATTTGCCAACAGATTATGGTCATTCGGCATCAGCAGCCTTTTTAATGTTCCCACTGCTGGGACACAGGCCTCCTCTCTGTGAGAGAGAATGGCACGTAATCCACCACGCGGGCCCAATGCGGGTTGGTGGATGTCACATGTACTCGATTGTTTGTTTCTAGGACATGCCGGTTTCCTCACGTTGTTTTCCTTACCGTTTTGAGAGCAGTGATGGTAATAGTTATTTATGCTACAAGTGCGGAAGGTAGGTGATTTCCGATGAGTGGCATTTTTATTCACGAGCGAGCGAAGCGAGTGAGTGGATAAATCGACACAAGTCGGAAATCATCTTACGTACGTGTATCATACAACATTTTACTATGCATTGTGCGAGGAAATAAATAAATTAATAAAATGAAATTAATAAAATGGCGGGCTTATTCAAGCGCGTTCAGCATATCCACAGATTAACTAATAGTTCCTCAGGCATATCTATTGCGCATGTGCGAATAGCTGTCACATCGTAACGCAATAGGGCACGAGCAAAATATACGTTCTGCCAAACATATTTAATGAATATTTAAAATTAATTTATTGATTAAAATGTATATTTAGAGTAATTAAAAACGCCTAAAATAAAGTATTAGTTTTATTTTACCTTTTATATGAATGATAATCAGTACATAACTAATTTTTAAAACTTTTCTCAAATAATAAAAACTCTATTCGTTGGGCTGACGTTGGAGTTAAAAATTAAAAAAGTACAGGAAAGTAAAAAGCACTAGTGAAAAAAAGTGACACTTTCCGCACAGTTTGGCTACTTGGAAAACCGCTCTTTTCGAGGACATGCATTGTAAAATAATTTACACTGAGATTTACACAAAGTATAGCATCTGCCTGGGTTTGAACCCACGACCTACAAGTTTTTTTGGTGGTGGTAATTAATTAGCTAGTTACCACAGTTATACTGATCTTCGGTAAGTTTTCAACCTCACAATGTAATGAGTTCAATATCAACGGACAAGCTTCAGTTCGAAGCTTTTGCGCATTCGTATGTTTCTGACTAGCTTAGAATTTAAATGGTTTACTTGTCTCTTGTAATTTTAAGTTTGAAAAGAATTAATCCTTGGGGAGGCCTATGTATGTATGTATCTTTTATATTAAATAATGCTTATGAATTCCCAAAAATAGATTTCCAAATATCCTACCTTTAAACTGGGCGTTTCCGAATCGGGCTCAACCCTGAGCGCTAACGTAAACATGTCTTTCTTTGGCATGCGTTCCTTGATGACGACACCTTTACCGGACGGGTAGATCGTTTTCTTGAGGTGGAACGGTAGGGCCGAGCCGTACTGACGGAACGGGGGCTTCTCCGACGGTATTGTTAGGAGAGCTAGTAGGACAAAAAATATAGTTGGAATTAATTTAGTTTGTATTTGTAGTAAAATATAACTTGATAATTATGATATTGTTACGAGCTGGGGTTCAGGAATAAATTATTTAAACAGCAGACTTTAATTATCAACTTTTTATTACTGAAGCACATCTTAGACAACTTTATTACTTAGCACTATTTTCACTTCGTATCGGTATTAGTTCTCAATCGAAACTGTCCCACGACGAACCCGAACGCTCTTTATAGCACGGAAAATGTTTCTAGAACGTTCAATACTGTTCTAGATACTTCGAGAATCTTCCAGAACAATCAACGTTCCCGAAGCGACGAGACTTCCAGAATGTTCAGAAGGCTCGAACATTCTGGAAAATTCCATTCGACACGAGCTTTCGAGAAGATTAGTTCCGCTATTCGATACTGGATGGCGCTACTAGTTACTACTAGTTGTTACTCCGGTCACTAAATGGCGTTGCCCTATCTTGTAACAATATAATTGATTGAATTCCCAATAAATAGCAGCCGGTGAACGATTGCCATTGAGCATGAACACACGACCGCCACATTCTTTTCATATGGCGATTATTAAGAAGTTATTTAAGGTTTTTTTGCCATAATCTACTTAGACAAATCGGCCTCTCAATCAAAGAAGGCTAGTTTTCCGGCTGTATTTCATTTAGATTCCGTATCACTACATAATATAAAACAATTTCTGGCTGTATATCCGCTAACTCCTCCTAAACCACGCAACGGATATTGATGCAGTTTTCACCATCAGTTAGATACATTTATTTATATAATACTAGCGACCTGCCCCGGCTTCTTGCGGGAAATCTATAATCAAACAGTAAATTTTCATTTTTTTTGTTTTTTTTTCTAAATTTCACCCATGCGAAGCCGGGGCAGTTCGCTAGTTTAAACATAATAAAACAGACAGGAATATCGAAAATAATAAAGCAAGTATTTTAAGCAACTGTGTTTTTCCATACATCTGACACATGAATAAAAAAGAAGATTCCTTCTAAATCGATCAATTAAGGTTCCCCTAGTCGACGGCACGAACCATTTTGTGCGCGATGTTAAAATGCATGCTATCTCATCCGACAACACGTGCGAAAAATATAGATGCTGTGATGAGCAGTAAGAAGCTAGTTCGCGTACGAATTAGCACTTTTGCAAATTTGTAGCGAAATGAATGATGATTTAGGACGATATCGAACGCGCGAAATTTTATAAGCGGTTGGGAGCTCGTGGCTAAATAATAACAGCCGCACTGGTCGATCATGAAGGTTACGTAGATGCGTGACCATTTCAACATACCGAGTTTCCTCTGTGCCTCGGAAAGCACCTTAAGCCGTAGGTCCCGGCTGTCATTTGAAGATCATTGGCAGTCGTTACAGGTAGTCAAATGCCTGAGATCTGACATCAGTCTTACCAAGAGGTGTCGTGTTACCCAGTTACTGGGTTGTGGAGGTCAGATAGGCAGTCACTCCATGTAAAACACTGGTACTCAGCTGAATCCAGTAAGACTGGAAGCCTTTCCCAACAATAATTGGGTAAAAGGCTAGGCAGACAGGGCTAGATAATGATGAGACAAATTGATATATTTTTTTATTTTGAACATACATCGTCAAACAGTGGAGTAATCGCTATACAACGTTTGTATGGAAGAATGATCGACTAGTGTAACCTTAACTAATCAGTTTACTTACAATCATGATATAGAGTCGTTTTCTCCGCTCGTAGACAAAGCTGGGCAGTCTTCGGGCGTCCGTTGAGCCCGCTCACTTGGCACAAGGTCAACTTATGAGCTTCTAGTACAAGCTCACCCATCTGACCTGGAACTACTCGCTTGTTTCCGTCCTGAACGAAACGCAAACAATGAATATCAGCTCACTTGGAGCAAGATGCAGCACACGATAAAAAAAGGATGAGCGTCACTTTTAAAGTAATTTAATTTATGAAGTTTTATTATTTTTTTACATGTTAATTTAAAATTATCTATATATATATAAATCAATGCCACTTTTCGTTGTAATTTTATAACTCAAGAACGGGCTTATCTATCCAAACCAAATGTTTAGGCTTTGTTCGGACTATTTAGTAGATGGTTTTTTTTCAGTATGTAGGGTAGGTAGGGTAGGGTAGTTATGGTAGGTAGGGTTGACAGGGGCGAAGCCGCGGGGGTCAGCTAGTATTCTATATATTATTTAATTATAAATAGATTAATAATAAATTTAATCAATTGATATTTTTTTTTGTAAATTTCTCGTACAATTTCCCAATATTTTGTAAATGTTTATTTGATTTGGAATATACCTTTTACTAACACTAGTTTTCTAAGTAGGTATTTGTTACTAACAAGAAATCGACTGAATTTTAAAAATAAATTTAAAAAAAATTAAGTGCCGAGGTACGAAAAGGTATTAGATAATTAAGTGAGAAATTATATCGTTAAGTTGTTGTGGGTAGAGAGTTCCGACTGAATTGTCTAAGTAAAAAGTCATAATTCAAAGTTTGGCTCTCGCCTATTTCGTCCTCCAGTATTGGACAAATTAAAAGATTTTTTATTCAATTTATGGATAAATTGAATAAAAAATATCAAGATGTATATTTTTTATTCAATTTGCTTCTCTGTTTTCTTTTTTCATTTATAGTTGTCAAATTTGCACACTAGGTCTCCGTTGACAGCGCAAATTTGAGCATTTGTTGATGGTTCTAGTCAAATTTGAGCATTTGTTTCTAAAGATAATAACGTATCATCAATATCTTTCTTTTTCAGTTTATGGCATATCTTTTAAATTGGTCCAATAATGGAGGAGGAAATAGGCGAGAGCAAAACCTCAAATTATGAATTTTTACGTAGAACATTCAATGTCTGCAACCGCATTTCATCTTAACTAAGACTACTGATAGTGATATATTTACGTCGAATATTGAGTACCGACAAAGAATTTTAAATTAATGACGCCTTTGTATCGTTGTTGTAAGGACAGTTATCGTAATTCAAGTGTAACCACTGACTTACGGTGGAACTTAGATTTATCGATAACGCATCGATAATGAGTAAATAAAAAAAAAACTATGTTTTATATCTACATCTATAGAAAAGAGTTATTTTGCAATAAATTAAAAAACAGCTATGAATACATACCCTAACGGGCGTATAAACAGTCAAGATCCCTTTTCCAACTTTGAGCGTGAGGCAGAAATTATGGGCGTCGCTGGTCTCGTTTGCCGGCTTGCTGGCGCCGATGCCCTTGCGCAGCTTATTGTCGTACGTCGAGTAGTACAGGTTAGCTTCCTCTGAGGAAGTGCTGCTACTATCCGAATCTGGGAGAAACACAAGGGAAGAACATTAATTCAACTACCAATTAATCGTGATGCTTTGATTTGACATGCATTTCCGTTTCAGTTCGAAATATTATGTATTTTTATTTTACATGCAGTTCGGCGCTTTTTCAGTTTCGTAATTTGCATTAAGACTAAAGACGGCCATGCTGATAGACAACACTATAGTATGCCCATCATCCCTCCATGCAATAAACCATGCGGCAGCCCCTGGACACACCTGAGTTCAGGGGCTGCCCACGCCGTACCATAACCTCTTAGAGCAAGGTTATTTCCACTGTGGGTCGGACGTATACAGTCATATACATCTGTCCCTTACGCATAATCGCAATAATTTGCTCTAAGAGCTCATGGTAGGATCACTGTGCCCTTTTGGAAAGTTGAGAAACGGGCAAAAGACCATAGGACCTGCATGAGGTCCTATGGTCTCTTGTCCGGTAGAGTTCCTTTTAAATACAAACTTGTACGGTGTAGCCAAATATTTGTTCTGAAGGTGGGCGACGACTCCAAGAAACTGGGCGGGTTGATAGAAGCTGTTGAATGATTAATGGAGATGTTAGGAGTTAGGTAATGAATGATCTCAATATTTGCTACAATATATATTTTCATATGGTGTGAAATAGTATCTTTTTATCCACTACCTGTTGAGCTTACTTAATTAAATGTAATTAAATGCCAACAACAATTTATTAGAAACATTCAGACTATATATACACAATCAACGCGCGTTTTTTCGAGAGGTAACAGGTTCAGTACCATTCTGCCGGTTACATAATGATATCAAAACTATCAAAAGTCATTTCGTTACTGTTATTATGTAATTTTGTTTTTTTTTTAATTTTATTTTACAATCTTGTCTAAATGTTCATATTTCGAAATGAATTTCTTAGGCAATGTGTTACATAATAGAAGAGGTAGTGGAAAAAAATATTATAACACTATATTCCACGTTATATTCGTACAAATGTTAATGGTATTAAAATAACCTTACTATTACAAATTGTATTGACAAATTACCTAAGTTATAAGCGTAAAATACGAAATGCAAAGCTTTAAAATTACAATCTAGAAATCAATTAATTAAGTCATTAGAATAAAATTAATAGACAAAAGTTGTATCAAGTCAAATACCTTTGTCATTAAAAATATTTATATAAAAAATATTTCATTAAAAACACTACAAAGCGAAAAATTACTTTGTTTTCTGAAGTCGTGTTATCTATTGTTTTTTGACACCAATTTCGGAAAACAATAGTATATTATGCAACTAGTGAATAAAAGACGGATTTAAAGCGAGGGCCATAGATGAATCCCGAGCAAGTGAAGGATTCTAACGACTGAATCACGACCGTAGGGAGTGATTCATGATGATTGAATCACGAGCATAGCGAGTGATTCAAGTGTTAGAATCATGATCGATGCGAGTGATTCATGGCCCTCGATATAAATCCGTTTTATTCAAGAGTTGCATACTATATTTTATACCATGACCACGAGACAAAGAAAGATTTAAGCACAAGGAATATTAATAAATACAAAATAAACGGTTTATTTCCTTCAAAATTTACAAAAAAAGGTGAAACCCCGACCCCTGAGCTAGGTATCAGCTCCTGTGTTTCAGGGGCCGGTGACCACCTCCGTTACGTTACATAATTATAATTAATTAAACACCATTGTAATTAATATTAGAATTACAATCCATATAAGTATTCAATAAATATCCTAGACTAAACTCAAATTCATTAGTTAAATCCTAAATATAAACAAACTCAAAATTAAAATCAAAGATGGAGTTTGAAAGTCGAGAATTCTCTGCACAAGAAGTTAGAGTATTTTTTGCGCAAGGAGGCGCAAGGAGGTTATATAGCATAGAGATGGAGGTCTAATACATTGGTGTATTCCAAATTCAAACACCAAAACAGTGATTAAAAGTGCTTTTTATTCACTGTTTTCAGTGAATAAAATAAGCTTTTTAGAGGGGGAATGGTATAAAGTTATTTTTCGCTTTGTAGTGTTTGGTTTTATTTAGAAGTTGGGTATTTTTTATTTTACTTTATTTACTTTTAATACCTCATATTACCATGAAAATCATTGCTAGCCAGAGTACATCTCATTTCGATTCCAAGAAGCCCAAACAGACTAGGATACATTGTTTAATTACGGCGTTCTAGTGTCTACCTGCCGACTTTATCATCAGATCAGTTCGATGGTACCATTTTCATCAGTACCATTTATTTATATGTATTTGCTTCATCATAGTCGCTTACCTATTCGAGATATCTTAAACCCATGACATACTTATTAAGGCATTCCAGTGGTCATCTTTGGACTTCTTCATCAGTTCCACTTCACGAAATGATACTTTCTGAGTGCAAATGCTTACCATGTTAAAAACAATATAATTATAACGGGAAATTTAACGCGATAATTTCGATTGTTTGTTTACCTATTTCGCCCGACGTTTCGGCCGTCCTCCAGATTGATGGTGTCGCCATGGGTAGTCCTGTTGCCGCGGTACTAGCTAATCTCTGGATGGAACATTTCGAAGAAAAGGCATTGAGCCTAGGACCAAAAACCATCAGACTATGGAAGAGATACGTCGATGACATCTTTTGTATTATAAAAGGAAGTAAACGGGAAGTGGAACAATATATAACTCACCTCGACTCCATTCACCCTAACATGAAGTTCACTTACGAGGTGGAGACGGACAGGTCGTTGTCATTCCTGGATGTCAGAGTCACTGCGAGACTTGATGAATCACTTTCACACTGCGTTTATCGGAAACCCACACACACTGATAGATACCTGCACGCAACCTCGCATCACCACCCACGCCACTTACAAGCTGTTATGACGTCATTAAAAAACAGAGCTCATGACTTGTGTGACCCTGAGCACCTGGAAGGGGAACTGGACCATGTTCAGGAGGTACTAAAACGTAACGGGTACGTTGTCAGACGGCGAATGAAACGGCCCATTCCAAGATGCAAACATCCTGAGGTAAATAGACAGCCTGCCTACCTGCCATACGTCAGAGGAGTAACGGACAAGATCGGCTCGATGTTGAAGAAGTACTCCATAAACACTGTATTCACGCCGGGACAAAAGGTGAACAGCATAGTGGGCACACCAAAGGATGTACTACCGTTTCAATCACCGGGTATTTATAAAATCAACTGCAGCTGCGGTAGTTCCTACATAGGCCAGACTAAGCGGACTATAGTTGAAAGGATCAAAGAACAAATCGCCGCTGTAAAAACCCGGCAGTCCAATAAATCGGCAATTGCAGAACACCTATTAGAAGGTGGCAGCAATCACTGGATCGAATTTCATCGTCCACAAGTCCTCTCCACGGAACGCCACTTCTATTCAAGAATTGTGCGTGAAGCGATTGAAATTAAAAAACACAAAACGTTCAATCGGGATGACGGTTACAAATTATCCGCGGCGTGGAATCCAGTGATTCAAAAATCATTACCTCGTTTTGTGCAGTCGGCAAACTTACAGAATAAGGACACGGTCAGTGTAGTGTGTAGAAAAGTGAGGGTAGAGGAAGAATTTTCTGCCCCAACGGAGCCAGTACACTGAGACACCAGTCTCATGCCCTGGAAACTTAGAACATTTTTTTTAAATTGTGAAAAGTGCCATCTATTCGGCATTCATGGAACTTTTGGTTGCGTGTGTTACCACTTTTTTCCTCTAAATATTTGGTAGTTTACATAAATTGTTAATTTTGCTATTTTTCTTTAATTAGTCCAGCTACACAAAAATTTACGATTTCATAAAATAGTATAAATTATTCTCAAAACGTTTATTAAAATTTTGTATTATTTGAGATACTTTTACGATGATAGAATTTTAAGAGTAGATTACTGATACCAAACGTTAGCAACACTGTCCATGAAAAGTCACAAGAAATTTTCCAACGGTTTGTTTTCGTACGCGCGCGGATTTTTCTTGTAATTTTTGGTGTTTTTGTGTTAATTACGTTGAGTTGAGCTTCGTTCCTCCGTAAATGCCAGTAATACCTAAATTCCAGCATAAACTGTACTTTGTGAAAGTGGTTGTGACATACATTTAGATAGGCCCTCCATAGGGAGTTTGGACCATATATCTCGGTGTAGTGTTGTTTTACAGATAGGCCCTCCATAGGGAGTTTGGACCATATATCTCAGTGTGTTATTGTTTTACAGATAGGCCCTCCATAGGGAGTTTGGACCATATATCTCAGTGTAGTGTTGTTTTACATTTTACAAAATGTCTCGAAACATCTGCTGTGTTCCTGGGTGCCCAGTAGTAGCAGGAGATGGTGAGTAAAGTGTGTTTTTATATTCTGAACTCGAGCATAGCCTCCAAGCTAGCAAAATTGGTCGTCCTAAGACCATCTTCTTTTTACTATTCTAATACATTTTCAAACGTTTGTCAGTGTGGAATTGAGCGCACTTTGTATGAGCATTTACGCTTACGGTTGTTGTATCATGGTCTCACTAAGTGTTTCTTGAACCTACTATTATATTGCTAAAATTGCTGTTATAAGAACAAATAAGCATTTGATTAGTCTTCCTAATGTCTTTCTGGGTGTAACGGTGTAATTCCCCTTGTATTCCTCTCTGATCGATCAATCTCTTTGTATGAGTATTGTAAACCCGGCCTAAATATCACATTGCAGTCAGTCCCATTAAAGTCTCTTTATTTTATTTCAGATGTACCTCTACACTATTTTCCGTGTCCTGAGAAAGATGCAGAAAGGTTTCAAGAATGGGTTAAGATGATTGGAGGTGATATTGCGAGTCTGAACAGTAGTTTTATCCACAAAAATCGAAGAATCTGTCGTCGGCACTTTCAGAAAGAGTTACTTTACCCAAAAAACAGACTTTGTAAATTGGCTGTTCCATCTTTGCTATTACCCTCTATAGATGTATCAGGTAAATGTGTTATTGATTAATTTTATTAAATACTAGCAACCGCATTGGTTTTACATACTTACTAATATTATAAATATGAAAGTGATTTTGAGAATGAATGTTCTAAATTGCATTGCATCAAGATATTTAGAAAATTTAATCTCTTAAAGCACAGACATAAATAATGAGCATCTTATAATATTCCAATACCTTGACTTCCAATATTTCATACAATATTTCTTTAAAGTGAAATATTTACTTCTTATATTCTGTACTTTTCAGCACCGCGTCAAATGGTTCCAGACAGCCTACCATCTACATCCCAAGAAGCTGTAATGCATCGTGAAATAATAAAACCCATGACAACTAGAACTGTTCAATACTTCAAGCCTTCTAGTTCTGGTATGTTATCTATTTCTTTATGATCACTTATATAAGTCTAACAACAAATGCTAATTCTATATTCAGTTCATGTTTACCATGATAAAGCAGATATTCACTTTTCGATGCATTTTCCTTAAACATTCTTCACAATTCATTCTATATTATATATTTTCAGTACCCTTTTTGAAGCAAAAGCATGAAGAAAATAAGGTGCAAAAATTGGAGCAAGCACTTCGTCAGGCCCTTAAAGACAAACAGACCTTTCGCAAAAGATATCTGCTAGCAAAGAAAATAAGGAAAACAAATGCTTTCAAAATTGTGACCAAAAAGATGTCATCAGCGGCTAAAACTTTATTTTATATGCAAGTAACAGGAAGTGGTAAAAAACCGAGAGGAAGGCGTTTCACACTTGATGAAAAAATCTTAGCACTATCGCTATATAAACCATCACCTAAAGCATATCGCTTGCTAAGCCAGCTGTGTGTTCTGCCAAGCCGAAGAACACTTCAAAATATTTTGCAGAAAGTAGATTTAAAGCCTGGCATTAACGATAAAATATTTGAACACTTGCAGAAGAGAGTGTCTAAAATGCCAGAAAAACATAAATTTTGTTGCATACTGTTTGACGAAATGGCAATTGCTGCAGATTTAAGTTACAATAAGGCACATGACAATTTAAATGGTTTTATCGACAATGGCAGCAAAAGAGAACAAATATTTGCTGATCATGTACTTGTATTCATGGTGAGAGGCATAGTAAAAAAATATAAGCAGCCAATAGCTTATAGTTTTTGTTCAGGTACAACAAAGACAGCAGATCTAAAATACCAATTGAAAAATATAATTCAAAAAGTTGAAAGCACAGGTCTTAAAGTTGTAGCTACAGTATGTGACCAAGGAGCCACAAACCTTGCTTCAATAAATCAGTTGATGGAAGAAACTAAAGCAAAGTATCTAAGAAAAAATGAGGATTATAGAGGTGGTTTTTTTGAAGTGGGCAGTTTCAAAATTGTACCTATTTTCGATCCACCTCATCTAATGAAGGGTGTACGCAATAATTTATTAAATAAAAATTTAAAATATGTCATGGATGACAAAGTACGCGTGGCTAAATGGTGCCATATAGAAAATCTTTTCCAGAGATGCCCTTCATTCCAGGGTGTAAAGTTGGCCCATAAACTGACAGCTCAACATGTGGTGCCCTCAATGATACCAAAAATGAGGGTTAAGTTTTGCACACAAGTGTTCAGCAAGTCTGTTGGTGTGACACTTGGATGTCTGGCAGGTATGTCACGTTTAACTTCAAGAGTACAACCAATTTAGTAGTCTAAAAACAGATAATACTATTATAGATATCGGGTTATACGTCATCTCCATCATCACAGTTATACATCACCTATTGAACTAATAAGTCTACATAAATTAAACAAATCCGAATATAGTTTAATTAAAGCAAGTGCCTATGAATCATTTAGTTTATATATCTAATACCTTTAAACGAGCAATTCTTGTATATACAGGGTGGAATTTTATAATGCCACCTGAAGGGAAAGTTCTCTTAATACTGTAGATAGAAAATTTTAGTCAAATAAAACACCTTTATTTTAAAAAGAAAGAAAACTGCATTCAAAGATTTTCGAAAATTCGCTTGCTACACCCGGGAATCGAACCAACTAAAATATTTAAAATTACACCCTGTACTTATAAGGATGAATCCTCTCTAACAAACTTGATAAATTATATGAAAGGAAAACCATGAAATCTTAAATTATTTTAATTATTTTCAAAATTAATTAGTTGCTCGAAATGGGCTCCATTTTCTTGGATACACAAATTTATTCTTCCAACGAATTCTAGTCTTATCTAAATAGTAATTCGTCATTTTAATAGATAAATGACGTCAATGATAATTATTAATTACTCAAATAAGGATACAGATGGATCTTTGAGTAAAAGTGCTTTAACTTGACCCATTGAATTTATAAGTCCAGATTTCATGGCTTTTCTTTCATTTAATTTATCAAGGTTGTGAGAGAGATTATATCCTTATAATTGACCCTAACGATCGATGCAATAAAAGTACAGGGTGTAATTTTTACCAGACTGCCGAAGGAGGGTAATGTGTTTATCAGTCTATGTATGTATGTTTGTTCCTATATGGCGTTCCAGAGACCAAACGCTTTGGCCGATTTTGATAATTCATACGTCAATCGATTTGTCTTAACCCTGCGAGTGTCATGGGCTACATTAAAATTGGACAATAGAAAAATGGCGGATTTTGGGCGCCATATTGTGGGGGCCCAAATTTTTTTTTCTTCCAAACGCATCGTGTGGGGTATCAAAATCAAGGGTTTTAAGAGGCGATTTCAAAAATATAAAACACTTATATATGTTTAAATGTATCTAATTCGAAAAAAAACTTATATACAGGAGGAGGATACATCTGGTTTTAGTCAGCCAGCTCGCGCGTATGTATCCTCCGACTGCACAGCATGATTTTTCCCTTGTTTACGAATTTTAGTTCGCTTTTGAAGCAGTCGGGTTTATTGATTTTTGATTTAACTTTTTTTCATTTCATTTCATTTACAGAAAGTGGGTCCTTGCCAGAGGAAAGTGTGGACACTGCATACGTGATAATGCTGTTCGACGAACTGTTCGACTCTGTGAATGCTAGTTATCACAAAGAAGAAGGCAAAATATACAGATCAGCAGTCACACCAACTTCGCCCCATTTAAAATTTTGGAACAAGACATTACCAATTATAAAGTCAATGAAATATGTTAACAATAATGGCAAAGAGGTAACAGTACCATCTCTTACTAGTTGGGTGAAAACAATAGAAGGGTTTAAATTAATCACAAATAGGTTAAGGACAGAAGGAATTAATTCTATATTACTTCGTCATATAAATCAAGACCCTTTAGAAAACTTTTTTGGGGCGATAAGAGCTCATGGCTATAGTAATATAATGCCCAACTCAGCAGCTTTTGAAACTGCATTTAAAACATTATTAATAAATAATATGACATCGCCACACTCTGTACATGGAAATTGTGAAAAAGATGACAGTATATGTTTAAATTCTTTGAAATCTTTAATAAATCAAAACTGTAATGTGGAGGATGATAATGAAATAATGGAAATTATTGATGAACATTTGAATATTGATATAATAAATACACAAATCCTTCTAGAAGGCCGTTCTCGAGTTCTAGTAGAGAAATGCGCGGCCATAGCATATTGTAGTGGTTGGATAGCAACCAAAGCTAAAAAGTTTGTTTTTAAAAATTGCAAAACATGCAAAAACAATTTAATTACTCCAAATACTGAAGATTTTCACAACTTTATTGTAAAAAAAGAATATTGTGGCAAAAGATGGTTATGCTATCCTACCCGGGCATTGTTTGACTTTTTTGCCCAAGTAGAAGACATCACAATGAAAATTTTAAATAAATATGGACACATAGAAACAATTTCGAAATATATAATCCTAATTATAACGGTCCATATTGACTTAAATTTTATTAAATGTAATAAACATAAAGAAAAATTATGCAATTATTTGCTGCAAAAAAGTGTAGTGTTTTTCATTATGAATTGGTGCAGAGAAGTCAGCAATGTCCTCACTGGCAAGAGCCATCTTAATTTTGTTGAAAGTGTTGAAACTGAACGCATCTTCCTACAGGCTCGAGAATATTATAAAAAAACTAAGGGTGCGAAACGATAGATTAAGAGATTCTTAGTCTATCGTTTCCCACCCTTGATTTAATTTTTCGACGATCTGACATTCGTTATTTTATAAAAGCTGGAAGTTTCTCTGTGTATTTACCCAATACAGATTAGAACGATCCCCGAATATGAACTTTAGATCAGGGTGGCTTTGGGAGGTGTGCGTTACCCTAACATGAAAGTGTCTCCTAGAGGGATATGAGTGGAACGTATAATTAGTGCGTAATCTGTTGTGTATGTGCGCCACATAAAAAAATAGTGCGTGTTGTCGTTTTGGAATAAAACGGGAAAAACGATTCCTACTGAAGTAACGATGTACCAGCAGGAAAATTCTAAACGAATGATCAGAGTGAGAAATATTGTGCATGGGCAGAGAGTTTATAGTTGTGCAAAATGTGCGCCGAAAATATAATTGGTGCGTCATCAGGTTTTTGAGATATTGCATTGCCTGCTTGAGTAACGTTTTGCAGAATCGTGTATCCCTAAAACCATTGTATATGTGCCTGTAGAATAAACATACACGAGTACTCTTGATATATGCGTATTTGTGCCGGAATTAGATTTAAGAAAATATTTATAATTTTCAAGAAATCGCGCTTTTTTGAAAACCCGAAATAAATTTGCAGCGCCTACATGAGAAAATAACTAAAGGCCTTTGCCCTGCAGTGGGACAGAATAGGCTCAAAATAATAATAAAATGAGAAAAGGTACAAGCTCGCTGAAAACTGTATTCAGTCTATCTTGACGCTTGTAATAACCATAAAAAGTTTCAAAAGCATACATGCTTGCGTCATCGAATAATATTGCTAAAAGTCAAAACAAGGGTGTCATAACTTTGACGGCTAAAAGATACAAGAACTTGTTTTACCCAGCCGTTGTTTACATGTTTAGTTTTTGTTTAAATCTACTTAATGCGAAACATTCCAAACTGAATATTTTCACTTTATATTTTTGACTAAACACACTTATTTGTGGTTTACACCTACCTATCTTGGGTTGAGCCGGTTTTTTGTATTTTGCCGTCAAATTTATTACACCGTCGTTTTGACTTTTAGCAATATTATTCAAAAACGCAAGCATGTATACTTTTGAAACTTTTTATGGTTAATACAATCGTCTAGATGGACTGAATACAGTTTTCAGCGAGCTTATACGTTTTCTTATTTAGGCACTGCGAATTTATTTTGGGTTTTCAAAAAAGTGCGATTAAATACGCACATATTAAGAGCTACTCGTGTATGTTTATTCTAAAAGCGCAAATACAATGGTTTTAGATATACACGATTCTGCAAAACGTTACTCCAGCAGGAAATGCAATATTTCGAAAACCTGATAACGCACCAATTATATTTTCGACGCACATTTTTGCACAACTATAAGCTCTCTGCCCATGCCCAATATTTCTCACTCCGATCATTCTTAAAGAATTTTCCTGCTGGATTGACGTTACTCCAGCAGGAATCGTTTGCCCGTTTATTTTCAAAAATAACGACACGCTCTAACTGGTTTATATGTGGCGCACATTCACAGCAGATTACGCACTAATTATCTGTTCCACTCATATCACTCTAGGAGCCACTTTCTTGTTGGGGTAACGTACACCTTTGGGAGATAGCAGGTACCAAAGTTGTCTAAAATTGCACCTCACTTTGGTTAAGTATAAAGGTAAGATTTTATATATTTTATTTGGAATAACATTAGAAATCACGTCTTCCATTATCAGACAGTACGGTGGCAATCCCCTGTTAGACACCCTTAAAGTATGATAAAATGTGATGGAACTTACGTCATTGTATAAAAGCTGAATTTTATATATGTAACTTGGGGAACTATCAAAAGATGTTTCCCCAGTAGTCAGACCGTTTGGATTGTTCTTACGTCTTGTCAGACGCTTTGAAAGCCTGCCATAGTCACTCTAAAAATAAATAAATTTTCTGGGAAAATCATCCTAATTTAGTACTTGTACCGGAATTATGTTAATTATGCTAGCAAAATCTACAAGTCCGTGATTAGACCTGGCATACTGTATGGATCAGAATGTTGGGCTGTGAAAAGATGGATGAAAAAAGATTAACTGTAGCAGAGATGAGAATGTTGAGATGGATGTGTGGAGTGAAGGGAATGGATAAAGTGAGAAATGGTTATTTTAGAGGATGTTTGAAAGTGGCACCAGTGACAGAAAAGTTGAAAGGAAACCGTTTTTCCTGGTATGGTCATATGATGAGGAGGGATGAAACGCATGTTACTAAAAGAGTTATGAATATAAATTATGTGGATGGATGGAGAGGGAGAGGAAGGCCAAAGAAAATATGGATGGACTGTGTGAGGAGTGATATTAAGGAAAAGGGAGTCAGTGATAGCGTGACAAGTGACAAGATGGTATTGCAGAAGAATACGTGTTGCGCCGAGCCCAAGTAGCATGGTACAAGGAAAGGAAGGTGATGATGGTAGTAGCAATGTTACCTGAAAAGTTAAAATCCCAACCGTTGTAAAATAAATGGGGTGTCAGAGGGCCCAATAATCAGTTTTTAGCTTAATTCTCGTAAAGTTTTGATTTTAATGCAATTTGTGCTAGGCTAAGATTATGTCTTGTTTAATTGTGTGCAAAAAAAGTTTAGTTTAAGATTCTCTATTGATCATTCGTTTTTGAGATATGAGTTAAATTTAAAGTAATGTGTTAATAAAAAATGAGCCCCTTCCTTATGTTTGCCGTCAATCATTACTTCACAGAATTTGACCCTTATTAGCGACACTATCGAATGGTATAATAATACAGCACATGTTTTATTTTTCAAAATCAACGGGTTCGGTTCCTGAGTAGAAATATTATTTATAGGATTGTGAGATGAACTTTAAAACACGTGCTGTACTATTACACCATTCGATAGTGTCGCTAATAAGGATCAAATTCTGTGAAGTAAAGACTGAAGGCAAACTTAAGGAAGGTTCATTCTTAAAATAGTACTTTATTTTAGCTCATTTCTCGAAAACTAATGAACCTTAGAGAATCTTATGTAAAACTTTTTAACGCACAATCTAACAAAGAATAAACTTGGCCCAGCACAAATTGCAGTAAATACTTTGTCCAACCATTTTTTTTTGCTGCTATGGATTTTTTATGAACTTTAGGCAACATTACTACTACCACAATTAACATAATTCTGGTGAAAATACTTGACTAGGATCATAACAGAAAATATCTTTATTTAATGGACTACTACGGCAAAAAGGCCGAGTGCGCGGTACCCATAATCGGCGTGTGTGTATGACTAGATGTATGAATGTGTGTGAAGCAAAAGAAGTATGTTAGGATCGTAGCAGGTGGCGTTCTGTAGTTTCTGCCTACCCCCATGGGAAAAAGGCGTGTGTTTATGTATGTATGTACTACGGCAGACTTTCAATCCGTCTGACAAGACGTAAGAACCATCAAAACAGTCTGACTACTAGGGAAACATCTTTTCATAGTTGCCCCATACACTCAGCGTCACAAAAATCGCACCTTTTCGAAAATAGTATTCAAGCCTGTCCAGGTATCAACACATGCATTAAACCCATGTAAAACTGGTATCTGGAAAAATATGTTTAATGACCTTTAAGTTAACAACCGTTAGACTTCATAAGTAACACAATTCTATAAAAGATGAGTCGTTAAATAACTGCTGTTATAACTCGTATTACAGGAGCCGTTAATTGCACCACCCTAGAAGAGTATAAAACGGCCGATTAAGGTCAAATGAAAGTCATACGCCATACAGACCTTGAAATGAACAACTCCAGCAAGAAAAACAACCCTGAAAGTGGATACATCTACAGATAAAGCCGCTCAAGTGATTGCACTACTCCAATCTGGGATGCGACAGTGTGATGTTGCTTGACTACTGAATTTAGGCCATTTTTCCGTTCGACGAGTGTTCCAATGATTCGAAGACTGGTTGGTGACTATATTCACCCGCTGGTGGTGGATCTGGCAGACAACGATGCGCACCCGAAAGAGACGATCGTTTCATTGTGTCGACTTTAGAACCAAATCGACTCTCTAATGCTGTTGCAGCGAACAAGGGCTCCGGTTAGTACGCAGAACTTCAATAAGCATCTCCACGGTTAGCAGAAGGTTGCAGGAAAAGGAAGTTACTGCCCATAAAGCGTCTACAAGGCACTTCAACAGCATTGGAGAGTCGATTCCTAAATGAAATTGACACAATGAAACGATCGTCACTTTCAGATGTGCAGCGTTGTCTGCCAGATTCACGTATTCGAATATAGCCACTAGTCTCTTGGAACCATTGGAACACTCGTCGAACGGAAAAATGGCTTAAAGTCAGTAGCCAAGCAACATCACACTGTCGCATATCTGGTTGCAGTAATGCAATCACTCGAGGGGCTTCATCTGCAGTGATTTTCTTGCTGGAGTTGTTCACCAGCATTCACTTCAAGGACTGGATGGCGTATGACTATTAATTTGACCTTGATCGGCCGTTTTATACCCCTCCTATGATGGTGCAATTAACGGCTCCTGTAATGCGTATTTTAACTGTTGTTTAACGGCACGTCCTTTGAAGAAATGTATTATTTATTGTTAATTGAAAGGTCACTAAACATAGTTTCAGTAGTTACCAATATTACCAGGGTTTTAATGCATGTGCTGATGGCTGGACATGCTTGAATGCTATTTTCGAAAAGGTGCGATTTTTGTGAGGCGGAGTGTATATAAAATTCAGCTTTTATACTATGGTGGAAGTTTCATCACAACTTATCATACTTTAAGGGTGTCTAATAGGGGGTT
The DNA here is from genome assembly GCA_949775005.1 of Orthosia gothica. NCBI lineage: Eukaryota > Metazoa > Arthropoda > Insecta > Lepidoptera > Noctuidae > Orthosia > Orthosia gothica. Next base: position 20,081,825 of record OX459053.1, on the reverse strand, counting down.
GCTACCGTACTTAGTGACTGATAATGGACGACGTGATTTCTAATGTAATTCCAAAATAAAATATATCAAATCTGACTTTAACGAAAGTGAGGTGCATTTTTATACAACTTTGGTAGCTGTTTTGCTCCCAAAGCCACTCTGATCCAAACTTCATAAGTTTTCGTGGATCGTTCTTACCTGTATTGGGTACATACACAGATAAATTTTCAGGTTTTACAAAATAACGAAGGGCAAATCGTCGCAGGCTCTTGGGATACGAGAAAAGCAAACTGGTGTTCACATAAATTTGTAATAATGTAATAAATTAATTAATGAATTAATATATTTTTGTATTATTTTTCTCATTCTCTTTACCCCATTACCCAAGATACTTAAACTTGCGTGTCTAAAAGCATTCATAAAAATATGCTTAAGACAAAACACAGTTTGAGTATCTATTAATTAATAAACGAAATAGTTATAATAAAACAGTATTCATAGTACCTACGAGTACCTATACATTTAGTTCAATGGTTGGCGTTCAGGGGGCGCTGATCGCTAAGTAAAATGAAAACTTCAGTTGCCAGTCTATCTCAATCTATTATATATTAGTCTATGACCAGTCTACCCGGGACCACGGTCGTTGCAACACGGCCGAAACGACGGGCGAAATAGGTAAACAAACAATCGAAATTATCGCGTTAAATTTCCCGTTATAATTATATTGTTTTCAATTATGAAACGCGAAAGTTTTAGAGTTAATGCTTACCATGTTATTGAAAATACCAAAATCGCTAAATGTATGCCTATAATATTTGAGGAATTCCCTTGATTTCCATGGGATCCCATTATCAGATTCTGATTTTGGTGACAATGGGACCACCTCGAGAGTATACCCTTTCAAACAAAAAAATATTCTATACAAGTTAATCGTTTTTACGTTAATGCTTCCTGTACCTATACATGCTGAGTTTTCCAAGTGGGCGTGGATTGCCAAATAATCACTAAGGAGAATAAATAGCACAAAACAATCAAAGGAGTCAAGGGGCCGCTTTTGATTAAAACTGAAACTGCAACATTGAATTTTTCTCACCCTGTATGTCGAAAACCAGAATTGGTTGACAAAATCTTAACGCGGGCGAAGCTGCGGGTAACAGCTAGTATTCTATATATGACCACAAAGTACGTAAGAGGCGGCGCGCCGCAGACAGAGGGGCCACTCTCACTTTGACATTTCGGTTTTACAGGGAATATTGGGCAATATTGGACCGAGCTCAGTCGCGGCTGTCATGATTGCTTTGTGCATGCGTTTGTCACGTCATTCATACATTAAGTACTGTAACGAGGTTGGTTGCATTGGATGGGTTACCTTTATTATTTGTTACAGACCGAATTTACTTTTTTGTTTTTAATTCTTTCTTTCAATTATTTTTAAGTTATAAAATCTTTCAAGATGACAAATTAGAAATTCATTATCTAGGATTATAATAAATTATTTTAAGCCCATAGATGAAATTGGGAACTTGTCATAATAATAAGGTTCAAGTCATACAGTTTACAAATATGTTTCCTCCGACTGCGCAGCATAATTTTCTTCTTGTTTAAGATCACCTTTGGTTTTTTGATTTGATTAGGTACCTGTTTTTTCACATTTATATTTTTGTCGAGCTTGGAGCTTTTTACAATTTATTTTTTTAAGTGGGATCATTGTTACACTATTATTATACTACGTCTTTTTACTCTCCAATATTCATCGTATGTGGCGTAATATTAAATGTTTCGTGATATTAAATGGATGTTTGATGCCCTGTCTACCCTCTAAGGCATGTAAGCATGATATGATGTATGTTTAGACGAATCTATGTATTTATGTTTGTAACTTGGGCAACCTACTCTTTTTTTTAATTCGGAATCAATATAGTAGCAACCCTAGTGAATCTGTCAAGTTTAGCTGTCAATTTTCTAAACGGCGGGAGTGACCCTTCTGTACACTTACTATTTTGTGATATGACGGAGTTATGCCCGAACATACATTAAAAAAAATAGGAACATCCGAATTGAGAACCTCCTCCTTTTTGAGTAGTCGGTTAAACATCATATCAACGAGTCTAATCATACATGCAAAAATCTTATCGATTTTATTTACAAAAATTCTTGAGAATCAAACATTATTAGTTATACTTATGAGAATCAAGTGAGGAGTGATATGAAAGAAAAAGGAGTCAGTGATAGCGTGACTGTATGGAAGAAAAAAGCGTGTTGCGCCGACCACAAGAACCAAGGGAAAACGCAGGAAGATGATGATGAATTAGAAACGTTACAATTCGAAAGTAACTCTGTCTGTCTGTTACCTTTTCACGCCTAAACCACTGAACGGATTTCAATGAAATTTGGCAAGGAGATAGATGGCATCCTAGGGAAGTACATGGGTTATATTTTGCCAAAAAACAATATGTAGGGTAGGTAGGTTAGGGTGGGTAGGGTAAGGTAGTAGGGTAGGTAGGTAGGAAGCCAGTTGACGCGAGCGAAGCCGCAGGGAACAGAGCTAGTCAATAAATAAATAAAATAATCACGTAAAATTGAGTCATTAAAATTATTAACATAAAAATTTAATTTAAAAAACCTCCAACACAAAAAAACTCAAAACATTAAAAAATTGCCTCGTACTAGTGTTGGGTAACCGCCAAAGTTAAGTATTTATTATTTTGGATTTTATTTATTTTTTGAGGATTTTGTGTTGGGGGTTTTTTAATTTAATTTTTATTTCATGCTTTTTAAACTACAATTAAATACTTATTAGTAGACACCCTTCGATCGGAAATTTATCGAAACACGTAATTAAGACACGATCTTGTGAAAAAAATCCGATTCAAAGAGTAAAATGTGCATAAGTTTTGAACGGCTGAACCGATTTTCATCAAACATCAAATGTTAACTAACGATAAAGTCATCTTTCAACAAAAAAAAAAACTAAATCAAAATCGGTTCGTCCGTTTAGGAGCTATGATGCCACAGACAGACACACAGCAACACACGTCGAACTTATAAGAAGGGTTAAAAATAATAATAAAAAATATACTTAAAAAAAATTACAATAGTAAAGTATTAATAATTACTTTAGTATTGTTTTTTTTTTAACTTGACTAATAATAATAAAACGAGTTGAATAACTAGTTCATAATGAAATAAGGGTAAACGAGGTCAGTTTCATGCAATAGTTAAAACATTTGTCACAAAGCCAATTTCAATTTGATATGTAACTAGATGCAAATAGCTTACTTGCTTAAAATATTCTAATAGAGCCCCTTATCATATTATGAGAACGTTACAACAACAACCTAGGGCTCTTTAAATCAAGAGTGAATAGGTTTCTTCTAGGAAAGCGTGCTACACCGTCCACCACATCATCGCTTACCTTCAGTTGAGATAATGGTCAAGCGCGAGCCTAAAATAAAATAGTACATTTCGTGTCGAGCATAAAAAGTCGAGATTTTAACACGAGCTATGTAGCCAATTTCGAAAGCTACAGTATTAAAATAAAGCCTTTTTGTGCGAGACACGAACGATTCTTTTTCTACTACCTGATGACCTTACTTAATAAAATGCAAATAAGTTCCAACAAGAATTTATTAAAAACGTTCAGACTAAAAACCACAGACTATATACACACAATCAACGCGCGCTTTTTCGAGAGGTAACAGGTTCAGTATCATTCTGCCCGTTACATAATATACGTGTGTTATTATTATTATGTTTTTTTTTTTTATAATCTTGTGTCTGAAATGTTCATATTTCGAAACGCATTTCTTAGGCAATGTGTTACATAATAGACAAGGTAGTAGATAAATAAACTTACCATAACCACTGCCTTTGCAAAAGCCAAAGGCGGGGTTGAGCGTGGGATTGGCGTGCGGACTGATGTCGAACTGGGTCTCGATCTGCGGCTCCCACAGCAGCAGGTCCGAGTTGATGCGGTTATAGATTCTTTCGTATAATTGCTTCGACCTGGTGACGGACAACAAATGTTTTATTATGATCTTACTAGCCTTTGCCCGCGAATTCGTCTGCGTAGCAAAGCTGGGAATAAATTATCGGGCACGGCTGACGGACGCGACTGACAGCCGCGACTGATATGTGTGCACAGTCGTTTAGGACCATAGACAATATAGCTTAGTCAACGAAGACATGTTTACGTAGAAACATGTCGAGCAGTGAAAGTGAGGACGAAATTCTCTGCTGCAAAAACTCGATAAGTTTTTTTTCCATTTTTATTTATAACCTCGCACATATCGCGTAGTCTGAGTTGTTCTGACACCGGGACGCGTCCCGCACACCGTGCACACCGTCCGCAGACGTTTTCGGTTGACAAAAATATCCAACGGGCCAGATTTCTATCGGACGTCCGAACGCCCACGTCCACGACTAACGTCCGACAGTTTGTCGAATGTAATGTACATGCATTACCCAGATACTCTATAAAGTCGCGGCTGTCAGTCGCGTCCGTCAGCCGTGTCCGATAATTTGTTCCCAGCTGAATAGTTTTTCTATCTCACAAAGGCGGGTTGGTCTTAGTCGTGTGTGTACATGCACTTTGTTTCTGTGTGCGTAAGCTCGGGAGCGCTCAGTATCGCCCGAGTAGCGGTGGGCAAAATGTATCACTTTTGTGATTGGAACATTTGCATCTCGATCACTGAAATGATCCGAAACACTGATATGTTTCATTTGGCTCATCGGCTCAAAGGATCTGCCGCAGCAACGTAAAACGATAACTTGCTAGTACAAACATTACATTTATGCAAAAAACGACCGTATGGTATTTGATACGTAAGCGCCTTAGTGGTCATTTTTACGTGCATGTATAACGATAACAAAAATATGTGAGAGTATGAGTGATACACACATCTCATTTGGTGTCTCTTTCTGACTTGTTTAGATTGTGATTATATCACTCGCTCACTCGCGACTCGCGAGTCCATTGTTAAGTAACTCAGTGTCTCGCAGTCTGCATCTCTCTCTCAATCGCTCACTGCTCAATCGCCTCGCGAGTGACGCGTCGCGCGGCATGAGCACTGAGCAAAGTAATGTTTCAGATCCAAATGACACGTTTGAAACGTTTTTACTGAACCAATCTTTTGGAACACTTCAATGATCCGGATCAGTGAGTTGGTTCCGTAAAGAGTTACACACGCCTACGCCCGAGCTGGCAGTCGGTCTACTAGTGCTAACTTTTACGCACCAAAAATTTGGGTCGCGTACCGTCAACATGGAAAGTAAACCGAGAAAAGTTGTTCACAGTGAGCTAAGTAAATGATATTTAAGTACCTGGGCGACCGAGCTCTGCTCGGGTGAAAATTGAGAAAACGACGTTTTCTAAAAATGTAAGCTAGCTAGATCGATTTATCGCCCCCGAAACCCGAAATCGTTGGAGCCGTTTCCGATATTCAGATTATATATATGTCGGAGATGGTTATCAATGAAGTTTGCGGCTAGTCAAAATAATTTGTAATAACTTGTTTTCTTATTACAAATTTAAGTGATTTTACTATCAATTATTGCCTAATAAATCAAATCATAATTTATTGAGTACTCAGTGTACGCACCGATTGATTTTTGGAAACTTATTTTGATAATAGTAATCGATGGTAATGTTCGAGTTAATTTGATTATTCTTTGTGTTATCACCATTATTTGCTTACGACAATTATTCTTGTATTACTTGATGATTTTAGAATCTAAGTCTTCTTAGATTTAGCACATTTAAGTGTTTTGTATCAAGTAAACACGTGACGTACTTCCGTACGTCATCGGACAGAGTTGTTGTGGAGGGATAGCAAGGTATAAAAGAGCTTGCATCGGTATGCAAGTTAGTCTATCTTCGGATTAGACTCAATACAGAGCTCCCCTGCTCCCGACAAAACTGTCGGTTTATTTGGTACAGCACTGCTGTATATTCACATAGCTGTATTGTTGTTACTATACATTTTTAACCTACTTTATCTTGTTACTTTTATTGTTTTGTTAAAGTAAAACTAGTACTGTAATTAAAAACCTTGTTATTGTTTGTAGTCTTGTTTATCCCAATAAAATGGGAACGCCAAAATCCTGACCATATATACCGCTAGGTTCCCCCTGATCCTACATATATATATACAAGAATTGCTCGTATTGTAACATATAATACACGATTATAAATTATGAATTGCTTGTTTTAATGTCGTCAAATGATTGCAAATGTGTATCATTTTCTCAAGACAGAATATGAATTCACGATATTATGTCACCAAGACACAAAAATATATCAGATTAATCAGACGAAGTAAAAATATTTTTAAACATCCAAGTCTTTTTGGAGGAGTATCCAAAAGTAGCGAAGTGTTGTTAATTATTTTTTAAAGCAAAACTATTAGCTACACGAAAAAACCATGTTTCACAAATATTGTACATGAACAATTTTTTATTTTTTTTCCAAACCTTAAGAGGGGACTCTAGTGAAACTTTCTCCATACAAAAACATTCTGCTGTTTTCTTCGTGGATAATGCCTCTAGAGCAATGATTTTTCCCCATAAAATCTGGGTCTAATTAATACGTGCCCCTATCATTTCCTTTTTTCCAAAACATAATCACAAAAAGAAATATGACAATCCAAAAATCCGAAAAAAATGCCCGTTTTTACCGCCATGTTCAGAAGACTTTCAGACAAAATTTATAAGTTTTTAACAAAAAAGGAAATGATAGGAGCATAGATATACTTTTCCTCTAAATTTTGATATAAGAATTTTTTAGATCAGACCAGTTTTCATGAAGAAAACAGCAGAATACGAAACGTCTTTTAGTCAAAGTTTTTGTAGGTAAAATCAGCCTGAGCTGCAGTTGTCCCTTTCGCACTTTACGGGGTGAGGTTGGAGGTGACGCGACGGCAATAGACTATATTACTATACTATATTACCGACTAGAGTCCGCTCTTAATGGTTACTAAGGAGTATGCTTTAGAAAGTAACCGTTTTACGGACTACAGCGGTGAAAGGCCTTTAAGTATATGCCATGAGATAAAACATGAATAATTGTGTAAAATGTAGGTGATACTCACTCAAGCTGTAAACTTAGGGTTGGCAGTTTAAATTCCAGATGAATGGCAGATAATTCAATCGAGCTGCTTGTAAATTCAGCCATTTCTTCTTCGTTGCCGGGCATTATTAACTCTTCTTCTTGGCCTGAAAGAGAATTGAATAAATACACAGATAATTTTTATCCATTTTAGAGTTTCTTGCCGGCTCTTCTCCATAGGAAACGACCAACCCGAACCTTTTGTCGACGTTTTATAAGTGATTGGCACTTATAAAACGTCGACAAAAGGTAGGCCTCAGTGAAATAAAAAAAAAAAATTAGATATTTTGATTTCATAGAACCTCAATATTATGTAAGTTTTGCAAGAGAATAGGGTTGTTGCCTCGGTAGAAAAATGATAATTATATTTAGTCCGTTAGTGAGATTATCAAATAATTTTGGAGCCGTATTTCATCAAAGTTCAGGCGTGGGGGCTTGTGACGTCACTTTGTCAGTACAGTACAGTGTAGCACACCGCGATGTCACATGATATTTCATCACACTGTATCGTTGTAATTTTTAAGGTTCCGTACCCTAAAACGGGACCCTATTACTAAGACTCCGCGGTCCGTCTGTCACCAGGCTTTATCTCATGAACCATGATAGCAAGACAGTTGCAATTTTCACAAATGATGTATTTCTGTTGCCGCTATAACAACAAATACTAAAAACAGAATAAAATAAATATTAAAGTGGGGCTCCCATACAACATACGTGATTTTTTTCCGTTTTTGGGATAATGGTACGGAGCCCTCCGTACGCGAATCCGACTCCCACTTGGCCGGTTTTTTATTTCATAGACTAAACTGACAGCTGCCAATGACCTTATTTTTTTTAAATGTTGCAAACGTGGAGCATAGTTTTGCAGGTAAGGCTCAATCATAAGTGATTCATCAAATCGATTTGATATGACTCCTCAATTTAATTTTCCTAATTGGCGTAGAGCAGTGGTGGCCAGTGGTAATGGCCGCGTCTCACGTGTGTCGTAGGTCGTGGGTTCGAACCCAGGCAGGCGCTTTACTTTGAGTAAATTATTTCATCACCACTGCTCTCAAAACGGTGAAGGAAAACGGCATGACCCATTTGTTGTTATAGTGGCAACAGAAATACATCATCTGTGAAAATTTTAACTACCTAGCTATCACGGTTCATGAGATACAGCCTGGTGACATGCGGACAGACGGGCCGCGGAGTCTTAGTAATAGGGTCCCGTTTTTACCCTTTGGGTACGACACCCTAAAATCACAGTATAACTTGACCACGGGGTCTCATTGCTAAGAAAGAAATTTGGTACAAATAAATCTCACTAGATGGCGCGAAATGTACACTCAATTCAATAGAATTGTTTGTAAAATTAACATTTTCTGGAATTGATCATAAAAATTGTATGTTCTAGTTTAATCAACTCTCCTAAGTAATGATGGAATATTGGGCTCTTAATTCACATTTCAAATATTATTTGAACGGATCATTTAAAATTGATGCCAATAGATGGCGCATTTTTAAATTTCTGAGGCATTCCACTCGATTGTTAAAATTTGCATTGTAACACTTTTAGTTGCAAAAAAACTGTAAAAACGTTAAAAAAAAGATACTATAAAACGAACCTTCACTGTATTTAACACCTTAACTGCCAGATGTCCGACAAACAATACATTTTCTATTGTGTCTCGGTTCTCTGGCAGTTAAGGTGTTAAAGAAAAAAATATTCACGAACCTAGTAAACCCTTTTACTTGCAAGTCGCTGCTAACACCAACTATTGCCGTAAAACGTGATCGAACGCGATTGATGTACTTACAAAAATAACAAGATTAATCAGATGAAAAACGATAGTTACGTCAGCACGGTTTCTTTGTATGGGATGAGGCATCTGTATGCTAGTATTATATTATCTGTGGCTTGACATACCTTGATGTGGACTACCCTCGTGTTTCGTAAAACTTTGATGCGCCATCTTCTTGCCGCTAAAAGGACTGGGAACGTCCGGCCGCAGATTGTTCATAATGTACATGGACGTTGTCATGGGGTTCCCTTGCGCGGGCTCGAAGTGCGATGGATCCTCGTGGAGACCGTCAAATGGACCCTTAGGTGGGGCCTTGGGTTTGAATGTTATCGAAATTCTGGAAATGAGAAGTTTTATGTTAGCCTTAGTAGTAGATGCAATGCCGTCAAGAACTGACTTCTTTTTCATTTTGAACCTTCAAATTATTATTATTATTTAAAACAATAGGAATGTTAATTCTATTTAGTCCGTCAGTGAGATTATCAAATAATATTGGACACGTATTTTTTGCTTTACCAAATCAATAAAAATTGACAAAGATAAAGCGCATGAAAGTTCTGGAGTGGAGGCTTGTGACGTCACTATGTCTGTATAAAGTGTACTGACGACATGACGTCACACGATATTGCAATGCATTATATTTTTGTCACTTTATGTTTACGTGTCAAAAGCAAAAATACGTTTCCTATATTTTTAACCGACTTCGAAAATGGAGGAGGTTTCTCAATTCAGCCGTATATATATATCGGAGGAAGGTAAATGATTAATAGTTGGGAACGAAGAAATATCGCTTGTAAACTTATTAATTCAGTTTTATTTAATTGGCAACATTTAGCATCTGATTCAAATTTCAATTAGATTTTATTCGATTAACAACACTTCATTTTCCTTATGTCAAAATACTTGAATTTGATTGGATGTTAAAAGCGGTAGTTTTGCCGGACGTGTGCTTGAGCCAATAATAAAGCGGCGAGCGTCTATACTGGCGCTCTGTGTGGGTTCTCCCGCGATGGTTGTGCTGGAGTTAGAAAGAAAACGCGCGGACGCACGTTTGGTCAAGTTTGGTGGTTGAAAAGAGTTTAGAGGTATTCTGAAGTGGCGTGTATAAACTTGACAAAGTGTGGTTTTGTTGAGAGAAAGCGAAACGATTGGTGGCCGAATCCACTGCTTCGTTGTTGGATCAAGGACTATCTCTAAAACGGCATAAGTTACCGCCGGCAGAAGATACGTAATAAGGCTGCCGAGCATCTCACTGAAGATTTTAACTTACGTTGGCAAAGTCGTTGTGGTCACGTGTCCGCTTAGTATGTTTCCTTCAGTGACGACGTCATCCATGGTAGTTCTCGCTATGTGTGTGCCCGGCAAAGTATCATTTTCCTGTAGATAAAAAATTAAATATAAACATTAAATAATGTTTTTGCTAATTGCAGGCTTTAAGGTTCCCCTAGTCGACGGCACGAACTATTATGTGTGCGGGATTGAAATGCATGCTATCTGATCCGAAAACACTTGCGAAAGAGATAGATGCTGTGATGAGCAGTAAGAAGCTAATTCGCGTACGAATTGGCACTTTTGCAAATTTGTAGCGAAATTGATGATGATTTAGGACGAAAACGAGCGTGCGAAATTTTATAAACAGACCTTTAGGAGTCTGGATATCATGAAAAAACGACTAAATGTATATTCTCATAATAAAATTATTTTCTTGGTTGAACTACTAATATATCCCTGTATGGTGGCTGTTTTGCATTTTTTCTTCTTCTTGTGTTAAAAAATTAATGTTGAAATATGAAACTTTCGACGCTCATTACTTTCTAATATTTTTGTTTTTTACTTTTTTGTTTCCATACAGGTCTAGATAATGATGATACAAATTGATATAATTTTTTATTTTGAACGTACATCGTCAAACAGTGGAGTAATCGCCAGACTACGTTCGTATGGAAGAATGATCGACTAGTGTAACCTTAATAGAGATTTTCTTAACAGTAAAATTGACGATGTGGTAGATCTTAGAACTTTCTCTACTTAGTTCCCTCTTTCAGACCTATATCAGTCCATAAGTTGTTAAATCCCACCGCACTATTCCCAAACCACTGCAACTTCTGAAAGCCAGAATCAACAGTGGCGACCACCAGAAAAGCGCCGAGGCAATGAAGCTCGACGAAGACCCGGAGAATAAATTTAACTGTCTTGGATCCCGCAACGAAATTAATCAGAAAAGAATAACGGAGGAGTAGGAAAGAATACAAATTTTCACTTCTCTCCATATCAAGCAGGAGACAGAACAAACAAGGCCAATAGGCACAAAGGTTCGTTTACAACAGGGATAAGCCCAGTTGCCTAGCACCACGGATAAAAATTTATTAGCATTAATACATATTAATGGGTCCTAACAATGTGAGCATATTTGATTCCAATAATAGGTATGGCAAAAACGCTTGAACGCACGGCAATTTGTTCTAGTTTCCATAAGGTCCGTAAATTCCAAGGTCCATAAGTTGTTAGTAGTTAGTAACAGATTGTGATTATATGCTATGTTAGTGTTATTAGTATTTAATTAAATTTAAACCTAAACTATACTCATTTTTACCCAGAGTCTTTGGAAGGAGCAGTCCACTTCTGCCAACAATCATTTCCAGGATGCCGTTCCAAGTGCTACACAAGCGTTGCCGTAAGGAAGCCGCTTTCTTTCGCATTTGCAAATGGTGGCCATTACATTAAATTATTTTATCCACACTCACAACGTTCCAAATAAGAGTTCAAAAAATATTGTATAAAAACGTACTTTATATTCGTAGATAGGTAAAATTAAAAAAAAACCATTACAGTGCAACAATTTCCTTCGATTTTCAAACTACTAACTTTTATTTTTTATAGCACACTTTTACTTTTTAATTTAATGTAGAAAAGTAGTGTCACTGTCTATGGATGCGCGCGCTGCGCAGTCATGGTGCAATGAGAATCTAAATTCTCAATCTATTATATATTAGTCTATGATCTAAATGGTCCGCCATACCGCATATTTTTCTGTTTCCACTTTTTTTTATTTCAATTGTATGAGTGAAGATAAAATAGTGTATGCAACGGCAAATAATTAGGTATTAAAACACTCGCGTGTTAATATTATCACATTCGGCTTCGCCTCATGAGATAAACCCACGCTCGTGTTTTAATAACCCATATTATATGACCATTGCATAAACTACTATTACCCAGTGTCTTTAGATGGGGCAGTCCACTTCTGACAACAATCATTATCAGGATGCCGTTCAGAGTGCTACACGCATCTTACGCATACCACCATTAAGGGTAATCTAAATAAATTGGACTGTATTGTGGACTGGTTTAAGGGTCAGGTCCAAATTTTTGCCGGATACAGACACTGTGGTTTCCGACTCATATGTAACAAAATATTGCGAACTTTACACGCCTTAAAATAATTTTGCATATTTGCTAATAATAATTATCTTTATATATTGTAAATAGTTTCATTCATTAAACAACGAAACTTGAAGCTTAATTTCTTCAAATAAAATATAACAACAACTCGGAGTCTTTTTACGCTATGCGAAATACGCATATCCTTGCTTGACTACCTAAGAATATTTTTAGAGCAATTTTTTTTTTAATTTCTGAATTGTTGCAACTTGTAGGATATGTCGTGAAAAATTTTCATTCCATTGTGCGATTTATTATCGAACATTTATATTCCAGTGTGACACATGTGATTTCCGTTGTGCAATTACGTCAATAATTTGGTCCTGACCCTTATGTGGTAGGTAGACAGTTACTTACATAGTAATACAACTCCAACATGGTGGACTTCAAATTGACAGTGGTAGGCTGCGGCCTCGTGCTGGGCGTCAGCTGCGAGCTGATGGTGGCGTTCAGGAATTTGAACATGAGGTAGTCGGGCCGCACGCTACGGAACTCGCGGCTCACGCCCGGACGCAGGTCCGCTATGGGGAATCTGGAATAAAATATTTATTTACAATGATTATGTGAGGCTGGGTATGTAAATCAAGTTTTTTTTTTAAATTAGTTTGACATAATTATTATATACTCTGTATTTCACAAACACATCATCAGCCTATTAATGTTCCCACTGCTGGGACACAGGCCTCCTCTCTGTGAGAGGGAATGGGCCGTAATCCACCACGCGGGCCCAGTGCGGGTTGGTGGATGTCACATGTCTTCGAAATTTTGGTTCTAGGACATGCCGGTTTCCTCACGATGTTTTCCTTCACCGTTTTGAGAGCAGTGGTGAAGAAATAATTTACACAAAGTAAAGCGCCTGCCTGGGCTCGAACCCACGACCTACAACTTGTAAGTCACGGCCGATACCACTGGGCCACCACTGCTCTGTACTCTGTATTTGTATTCAAGTATTTCCTTTTGTTTTTATGCAAATAATTTTTGTCGTTCTTTTTTTACGTGTATAATTTTTGACGTACTGTTAAAAGATTTAGTTCTGAAATAGTCCAACACGGTACTTTAACGCAACAAAAGCAGGACTGCTGCATTTCGATGTGGAACTGCAAGCATATTAGGTTTTTAACTAAGCTTGACATACCTTGACATTTCTGCGTACATGACATTCTTGCGAACTAGATTTATTTAAAGGACCAGCCTTTTGGTCAATTTTGCAAAGACTTATTCCTATGGCCTAGTAAGGGCCGATTTCACCAAAGAAATTAATCACGATTAGTTCAACTAAACTTAGTTTATGCAAATACAACATTCTGATTGGTAATTTCTCAGCGATCTCAACCAATCAGAACGGTGTATTTGCATAAACTGAGTAAAGTTGAACTAATCGCGATTAGTTCCATTGGTGAAATCGGCCCTAAGAATGAGTGGATTAATCTTGTCCAATATTTATTTAATACTTCATGCACACAAACGTACAGAGGCGGACTTAATGCCTTAGGCATTTTCTACCAGTCGACGTAATAATTGTTTTGTCTAATAGTTTTTTCTTAACTAATATTGTAATTGGCCGATGGCCGTTTTAATTTAAAAGCCAATAAATACATAATAAACGGCCATCACTTGTAGAGACAAAATGTGGACTGTATTAGAAGATAGGTCAATAAAATTGCGAATCGCTGACACAACCAACTTTACTATTTAACAGTAAAAATATTATGTGAAAACCGGCCAAGTGCGAGTCGGACTCGCGCACCGAGGGTTCCGTACAAACCACAGCATAAAGGTATTATAGATCAGAGTATTTGATATGAATTTCAATTTAATACCTCTACTCTAGTTCATGAGTAGTAAGTTAAAAAAATATTTTTATTATATGATGCAACTAAAATTTTTCTAAAATTATTCCATTATCTGTGCTATAAGACGTTGCTTCGTACCAAATTTCAAGATTTTGAACTTTGAGTTTTGATTCCCTTGCGAGTGTCGAAAATTTGGGGCATACTAATATTTACGGCTGTATCTTTTGATTGCGTTGGCTTTGTTGTTTGATTTTTTCACAGCTTTAAAGGACAGCAGATTTGAGTATTTGATATAAATTTCAGCTTGATACCTCCACGCGTTCCTGAGAAAAAGGGTCTTTACAGACAGACGGACAACAAAGTGATCCTATAAGGGTTCCGTTTTTTCCTTTCGAGGTACGGAACCCTAAAAACGAGTAAAAATCCCATAAATGTATATAAAAAGGTCGCAACCACTTACCTGAGCACAGCGTTCAGGTTAGGACACTGCAGCGACAAGGACAGCTGGTTCTGTGAGGAGACAGGCGTCGTCGGGGTTGAAGCATTGTTCTTAGGACCGCCGAAGAACGTCGCAGACATACGCTCGATCAGCGTCAGTTCCACGTCCAAGTAAAATGGCGTACATTTTACACTGGAAAGAGGAAATATTTTCTTGCCATGATTTTTAAGTGAACTTTTCTCTCGTATATTATAACAATATTGATGTCCGTTTTAACTTCTGTTAAGGTTCCCCTAGTCGACGGCACGAACTATTTTGTGCGCGAGGTCAAAATGCATGCTATCTCATCCGACAACACGTACGAAAGAGATAGATGCTGTGATGAGCAGTAAGAAGCTAGTTCGCGTACGAATTAGCACTTTTGCAAGTTTGTAGCGAAATTGATGATGATTTAAGACTAAAACGAGCGCGCGAAATTTATAAACAGACCTTTGGGAGTCTAGATATCATGAAAAAACGACTAAATGAATATTTTCAAAATAAAATTATTTGCATTGTCGAATTTCTAATCTATCCCCGTATGGAGGCCATTTTGCAATTTTCCTTCTTCTTGTGGTATTTATCTCCACCCAAAGATGCGTTAAAATTAGTATTGAAATATGGAATTTTCGACGCTCATAACTTTCTAATATTGTATTTTTTTACTTTTCTGTTTGCATACAGGGCTAGATAATGATGAGTCAAATTGACTCAATTTTTTACTTTGAACGTACATTTCGACTCGAAGAAGATAGCATGCATTTAACCACGCCCACAAAATAGTTCGTGCCGTCGACTAGGGGAACCTTAATGTACACAGTTATGCAATATATATATCTTCATCTTTATCAATCAAGTACTTACACTACATCCGTGGTGGGGTACACTAGTTTCTTCTCGCCCGCAGTGCGCACATATTTGGATGTCTGTTTGAAGATGACGCGGACGTTAGGGCGCGACGTGGACGCGCTGTGCTGACTAGAAGCGTCGTCATCATCTGTTAACAAAATACGAGATAAAGATGAAATCATTGAACGGGATGTTTTTCACCATGCGGCCATGTGACCTTGAACAGCCATAGTGTGCAGGAAATAGCCAGTCGCCGTTAAAGCGATTATAAAGAACGCTTAGATTCTTAGATCTATACTATAATATAATATTATAAAGCTGAAGAGTTTGTTTGTTTGAAAGCACTAATCTCAGGAACTACTGGTTGGAATTGATATTATAAAGCTGAAGAGTTTGTTTGTTTAAACGCGCTAATCTCAGGAACTACTGGTTGGAATTGATATTATAAAGCTGAAGAGTTTGTTTGTTTGAAAGCACTAATCTCAGGAACTACTGGTTGGAATTGATATTATAAAGCTGAAGAGTTTGTTTGTTTGAACGCGCTAATCTCAGGAACTACTGGTTGGAATTGATATTATAAAGCTGAAGAGTTTGTTTGTTTGAAAGCACTAATCTCAGGAACTACTGGTTGGAATTGATATTATAAAGCTGAAGAGTTTGTTTGTTTAAACGCGCTAATCTCAGGAACTACTGGTTGGAATTGATATTATAAAGCTGAAGAGTTTGTTTGTTTGAAAGCACTAATCTCAGGAACTACTGGTTGGAATTGATATTATAAAGCTGAAGAGTTTGTTTGTTTGAACGCGCTAATCTCAGGAACTACTGGTTGGAATTGATATTATAAAGCTGAAGAGTTTGTTTGTTTGAAAGCACTAATCTCAGGAACTACTGGTTGGAATTGATATTATAAAGCTGAAGAGTTTGTTTGTTTGAACGCGCTAATCTCAGGAACTACTGGTTGGAATTGATATTATAAAGCTGAAGAGTTTGTTTGTTTGAACGCGCTAATCTCAGGAACTACTGGTTGGAATTGATATTATAAAGCTGAAGAGTTTGTTTGTTTGAAAGCACTAATCTCAGGAACTACTGGTTGGAATTGATATTATAAAGCTGAAGAGTTTGTTTGTTTGAACGCGCTAATCTCAGGAACTACTGGTTGGAATTGATATTATAAAGCTGAAGAGTTTGTTTGTTTGAACGCGCTTATCTCAGGAACTACTGGTTGGAATTGATGTTATAAAGCTGAAGAGTTTGTTTGTTTGAACGCGCTAATCTCAGGAACTACTGGTTGGAATTGATGTTATAAAGCTGAAGAGTTTGTTTGTTTGAAAGCGCTAATCTCGGGAACCACTGGTTGGAATTGGAAAATTATTTTGTGCTGGATAGTCCAATTATTGAGGAAGGTTATAGGCTATATAACATTACGCTACGACCAATAGGAGCGGAGCATAAAATAAAAATTTTGCAAAAACGAGAACAAATATTCCTTTTTGAGAGCATCCGTTGCGTGCGCTGCGTAAGCGGTTGAAGTTACGCAACATTCATGTATGTAGGGTAGGTAGGTAGCCAGTAGACAGGAGCGAAGCCGCGTGGGAGAGCTAGTTTAATAATAAAAATAACAATGCTTTTGTGTAAGAAGTACTCGGTCGCCATGATTGTTATAATGCCAGGTAAACAAAGTGAAAAATAACTTCAATTTCGGAAGTCGGTGTGCTTGTTTTCGTTTCTTCGTTTTTTGACACCGACTTCCGAAATTGAAGTTATTTTTCACTTTGTAGTGTTTTTATGTGGAAGTCAGTTGTATTTTTAACCGACTTCGCAAAAAGGAGGAGGTTATCAATTCGACTGTATTTTTTTTTTTGTGTTACCTCAGAACTTTTTTTTGGTTGAACCGATTTTGATGATTCTTTTTTATTTGAACGCTGGTGCTTGTCACGTGGTACCATTTAATTTTCATCAAGATCTGATGAAGGACTTCGGAGATATACATCAGAACTCTTCAATAAATGACGGCAAATTACTCGGGATAGCTGCAATCGCATGTCTGTTTATTGTTTACACCATTTCATAACATAACATCACACTGGTACGCTCTAAAGGGGTACGCAGGTGTGAACAGTTCACCCTGGTATACTCTCATTCCAGTTTTGTTTAAGTTTCATGTTATTGGGTTAATCTAGGCTGGTTCACTTTGGGCATTATAGGTAGCTAGCCTTTAGAACTGGTCCATTATGTACCACAACTAAAAAGTGAAAGATAATTGCAACACAGTCCAGCGTCGCCTACCCTACCCTACACTACCTACCCTATCCTACCTACCTACCAATATTTTGAACTATTTATTTGAATCAGGAATAATATACTACTATACGAATGTAACCAACTTTTGTTTCTACCGGCGGCGGCGATCTAATTAAAATTTAGAACATAAAAGCTGCTATTGTGAGTCAATCTTAAAAGATAGACGTATGCTGTCGCGGACTTTTTTTTAGAACTTTTAAAGAGGAACAATTCCATCATACATGATATTTGCGTAACTTAAACCGTTTAGGCAGCGTACGCAACTGAAGCTCTCAAAAAGGGAATTTTTGCCTTTTTTGCAACATTTTTCATTTATGCTCGGCTCCTATTGGTCGTAGCGTGATGTTATATAGCCTATAACCTTCCTCGATAAATGGACTATGTAACACACAAAGAATTTTTCAATTCCAACCAGTAGTTCCTGAGATTAGCACATTCAAACAAACAAACGATCTTCAGCTTTATAACATTAGTATAGATATTATGTTGAACTCTAATGTTAAATTATCATTCGAGAGCATCGTGACGTCTATTGTAGACTGCTGAATTGTAATACAATCATAAGTAATACGGCACGAACCTTTACACTGGAACCGGATCAAGTCAAAGCCCTGCGGTGCATCACCAGCCTCGCTGGAGAAGTAGAGACACTCTCTGACTAGAAGTTGTCTGACTGAAGCCTCGCACATCATCTGACTGCCTACGGACGTCAATTTCTCACTCCCGTCTAGAGATATCTCTGATGTGAGTATCCTGAGGAACAAATAAAAACAGTTTGATTAAATAATGTAGTTTCATTTTATGAATTCAAGAGATTTGACGGGTAATTAACCCCCGACGGAAAAACACCCCTCTTTATGATATAAGTGGCGTGTGTACCTGTGTTTCTGTCTCTGGCATCATAGCTCCTAAACGGATGAACCGATTTTGATTTCGCTTTTTTTTTGTTTGAATAGTGTCTTTATCAAGAGCACAGATAATATAATACTAGCATACAGATGCCTCATCCCATACAAAAAAACCGTGCCGACGTAACTAGCGTTTTTCATCTGCTTATTCTTCTTATTTTTGTGAGTACATCAATCGCGTTCGATCCCATTTCACGGCAATAGATGGTGTTAGCAGCGCCTTGCAAGTAAAAGGTTTTACTAGGTTCGTGAATATTTTTTTCTTTAAATACAGTGAAGGTTCGTTTTATAGTATTTTTTGCACGTTGTTATAGTTTTTTTTGCACCAAAATGTGTAAAAATGCAAATTTTAACAATCGAGTTGAATACCTCAGAAATTTAAAAATGCGCCATCTATGGCATCAATTTTAAATGATCCGTTCAAATAATCTTTGAAATGTGAATTAAGAGCCCAATATTCCATAATTTTGTACTTAGGAGAGTTGATTAAACAAGAACATACAATGTTTAAGTTCAATTCCAGATAATGTTAATTTTACACACATTCTATTGAATTGTGTGTACATGTCGCGCCATCTAGTGAGATTTATTTGAACAAAATTTTCTCTGTTAGCAATGAGACCCCGTGTCGAGAGTGTGAGTGTTTGATGAAAATCGGTTCAGACGTTCTAAAGTTATGAGCGATTTACTGTTTGAATCGGGGTGTTTTCGCAAGATATCGTGTCATAATTACGTGTTTAATAGATTGTCGATCGAAGCGTGTCTACTACTAGATATATTATGTAGCATGAAATAAAAATGTGTAGGGTTTTATATTCATTTTTAACCCCCGCCGAGAAAAGAGGGTTGTTATAAGTTTGACGTATGTTGCTGTGTATCTGTCTGTGGCATCATAGCGCCTAAACGGATGAACTGATTTTGATTTAGATTTTTTAAAAGGTTATTTTGTCGAGAGTGTTTTTAGCTATGTTTGAATAAAATCGGTTCAGCCGTTCAAAAGTTATGGGCGTTTTACTGTTTGAATCGGGGTGCTTTCGCAAGGTATCGTGTTATAATTACGTCTTCAATAGATTGCCGATCGAAGCGCATCTACTCTGTACTAAATAAATTATGTAGCATGAAATAAAATGTGGCGGAGGTTTTTTAAATTTTACTTGTAAATTGATGAATGGGTAGTCAGTAATGCCTAATCTTTTTAGCCGGGCTGAACGTAGAATGCGCATGAGTTGGCGCGCTGCTGCTTTAGTACGAGCATTACAAATGCATAGCCATTGTTGCCAACTTCAGACCGGCCAAAAAGATTAGGAGGTTACTGTAAACAATGTGTCCTCCATAATAAACCTTATTTTTAATACTGTTTATGCCGGGTCCCACAGACAAACTATGAATACGGGTTTTGTGGGGCATAAGTTCTTAAGTTAAAATTATATAAACTTGCATTTTTTATAAATAAATCAGTCGTTCATCGGGCGCACGGTTGGCGCAGTGGTTGAGCGATTGACTGCTGCGCTGCGTGTCGCGGGTTCGATTCCCGCACGGAACAAATATTTGTATGACCTACAGATAGTTGTTCCGGCTCTGGGTGATGTGTATGTGAGTTTATATGTTTGTGAAAACGCACCCACGATTCAGGAAGAAATTCCTAGTGCGGGGCAACGTTTTTTCTTAAAAAGAGAGAAAAAGAGAAAGAGATTTCATTGGTGTAAGTAATCAGCTCCAGTAACATGAGAATGAATGTAACCCAGCAACTGGGTTCTGGAGGTCATATATGAAGTTGCTCCATATAAAATACTGGCATATAACTGCATCAGGTAAGTGTGGAAACCGACGCCAACGTTGTTGGACAAAAACAATTAAGAAACTACATAAACTAAAATCAATATTTTTAATGGTACTAGCGACATGACCCAGCTAACGCTCGTGACAAAAACCTTCCTCGTTTCCAGGGTTGGCCATTTTTTTTGAAAAAATCGGTTATAGCAAGATTAAAAAAATAAACATTTTGTCATACAATTTAACTCTATTTTTACATTTTCCAGTGGCTAAGCAGTTGTTTGGGGCGATAGCTTCTTCAGCTGCTGTTTAAAGAATGTTTTCTACCTTTGGAATTATTCATAGTAGTCCTGCCGGAGTCTTTGTTTCCTGATAGCTACAACCTTGGGGTCTTTAAGTCAAGAGTGAATAGGTTACTTGTAGGCAAGCGTGCTTCTCCGTCGACCACATCATCACTTACCATCAGGCGAGATAGTGGTCAAACGCGAGCCTATAGATAAATAAAAAAAAAAAATAGTAAATTAAGAAACCGACTGGGAATTGAAAAGGCTGCAAAACTAGTTTTTTTGTTCAAGCATTATAATAATGATATTGATTTCTCAGATGTAAAAGTCCCTAGTCTTTAACAAATAATCTCTAAATCTCTTTTTCATGTTGATTTAATTGAAAAAATCATTTGATTAAATCATGATTTAAATCAAAATGATTTAATTGGCCAAACCCGCTCGTTACTCACTTCTATTAGTGAAACAGCATGAAAATCCGTTTAGTAGTTTTTAGTTTATCGCGATCAGACAGACAGACGAAGCGGGGGACTTTGCTTTATATGTAGTGATTAATTTAATTTAAAAAAAGTTTTTGATTTATAAATAAGCCCAGACGCTTTTAATTTCTCGTATCTCACCTCAAATGATTCCTCCCAGTAGTTGTATCTAAGGCCTCATTAGCTGCAGTAAACTCGTCCACAATGGAGAAGGGGTCCAAACTGTCGTAGAACTTCTCAGAGACCTCCTGCATCTTGATGGCACTGGCTGGCGAAATGCAGTCCGAACCGATCATTGCGGGGACTAGAATATCCTGTAACCAAATTGCTCTTTTTAGTATCTGGAAGACTGTGAAGTTTAGCAGCGTTTAAATTTTTCATACCATACTCATAATGTGAATTGGAGGAGCTCGTGGCTAAATAATAACAGCCGCACTGGTCGATCATCAAGGTTAAGCAACGCTTGACGAGGTCGGTCCGTGGATGGGTGACCATATCAACATACCGAGTTTCCTCCGTGCCTCGGAAAGCACGTTAAGCCGTTGGTCCCGGCTGTCATTTGAAGATCTTTGACAGTCGTTACGGGTAGTCAGAAGCCTGAGACCTGACACCAGTCTAGCCAAGAGGTAGTGTTACCCAGTTACTGGGTTGTGGAGCAGTTAGGCAGTCGCTCCATGTAAAACACTGGTACTTAGCTGAATCCGGTTAGACTGGAAGCCACCCCAAAGAAGTTGGGAAAAGGCTAGGCAGATTGATTGACTCATAATGTCATGCCATTTTTTTACTCTTGGCTGCTACAGACAGACTTCCATTTAATTAAGTCAAAGAATTCTTTAGGTTCTGTTTCCATCATAACCATTATCATACTAAAATGGCAGCTATTTTATGTACGAGTATCATTTTAAACTAACGCGATACAGGATTTTTCTATAAAAGACAAAGTAATATTACCTTATGCAATAAAACGCAGGCCACCGATGCGATCCTCAAGCTGATATGGGAAACTTCAGCTGTTGGATCCCCTTCGACGTGAGGAACTGGAAACATAGCAATACCATTACTACAGTACATCCGATTACTATTATCATACATAGCACGTAAACTGACACTAACGGTACAAACATTATATTTTATTTATTTATTTGGGAAAACAAACGAGTACACACTAGAGCAATACATAATATTTGGGCACGTTGAAAAATAAAATGTGCAGCCAGCGACATTTTCCACATAATATAATAGTAGTTTATGCTACGTTCATATAATAGGGGTTATTAAAACACGAGTTGATAATAGTATCACACGAGTGTTTTAATACCTAATTATATTTTTTAAATTCATATTTGAAACATTACGTTGTGAGTGTAGATAAAAACATTTTTCTTCCAACTAAGTAAGTAATGTTATCATTAATCATTACAAAACAAAGGACGTATTTTTTGCTTAGAACCAAAACAGTGCAGAAATGTTATATGAAATCTCATTGTTGCACTGTTTTTCATTAATGCACTGTTTTGTATTTTTATCTATACTAATATTTTCGTATTGCGAAAAGTCGTTTTTGGGAAAGAAACAGTTTGTTTCCTTTGCCGAATTCACTTACACAATAAGGCTGCAGCTTTCTACCGGATTGGCCGGAGAAGGCAGGAGACAGAGTAGTCTAGAAAGATGTGGGGGAGACCTTTGCCCAGCATTGGGACAAAGTGGGCTAAATAAAAAAAAGAACCGCAGTCTAATTGCGTGATTCCAGCAGGGTACGACTCCATAAAAGACTATGACAAATTCCCTTGATTTTTTTTTCGTTATTGTATTTTTTATTTATTCTTCGTGCGCGAGTCCGACTCGCACTTGGCCGGTTCAAATTTTCTGATTTGAGAGTGAATCGCGGTATAGAGTTACACAATTCAATTACCGATTAGAAGTCAGAAATAGTGGCATTTACGTTACTTACTCTTCTTATTTCTCTTTATCCTGGGTGCGGTAGTAGGCATGTTCATGCTTGATGTCATACTGGTGTTCATGGAGCTGACGGATGACGAGTAACTCTCTGACATCTGGTTCCCTTGCGGCGTCATGGGAAGGAACTTCTCGTTTTCAGCCTCTGTGTCTTCTGTAGGTTTGAATAGAGATTTATTTAGATACTATCCTGTTTTTCATGATTATACTGGTTGACCCGGCAAACGTTGTTATGCCATAAAAATAACAAAACACCAAACATTCTTTTTTTGAATTCATTGTACATTGTTTATCCTACCTACCTAACCTAACCTACCTACCCTACCTAATAAATGTATGGGAAAATGGTGTAACTAACCCGACTTTGTTTTGAATTTCAGAATAATCGGCAACGCCATCTGCTGGCATTACCGGAACCAGTATACAACGCTATGTTCATGTGTTCGCAAAACGTATGGGATAGTGAATTTTCATCATATGTTTTTTTCTTTTATATTGCCGATATTTTATTACTTATTATCCTATTCCGGACAAAGATAAATCCAAAAATACAATAATCATAAAAATTGGTCCAGCCGTTCTCGAGTTATAAGTGGTGTAACTAACACGACTTTGTTTTATATATATATAACTATATAGATTATTTTCCAAAATTTAGAAAGATGCAGTTTTTTTTTCATTGAATTAAGTACCCAACTCCGAAGTTGTCATTACAACATTATCAAAGAACAATTATCGAGGCATATTTAAAAAAAGGAGGGAACGCATAACTTTTTATAGTGATCTTAATTCAAAAATTCTTTTTTTATTGAAAATCTGTCTATAAAGGTAGAAAAAAGGATTTATAAAAAGGATTTATTGATAATTTTCCCACTAATTGAGACGATTCTGTTTAAATTAAGTAAACTGAAAAGCGAAAAAAAAACCTTTTTATCAAGAAAATTAAATGTTGAAGTAAGGTACTGAAAAACAAAAAATTTTTTTTTTCTAGCATTTTCTTGGTAATTTTTTTTGTTGAAAAGTTGTTTTCTTATAGTTTCAAATGGAACTAAAAGAAGAAAAGCTAGTGACTAAAAAGTAAAGAATTAATAGTTCTGAAAGCAATTGCATATCATAATAACCCAGTCACCTCGACTTACCGTAACTCGGCCCGGACCAGCCATACATGCCACCACCAGGCTTCAACAAGTCCTGTCTCTCCAGGTTGCCTAGCAACTGAGCTTCTATGATCTGGAAGTCTGCCTGCCTCATCGGCTTACATTGCAAGTTCATACCGCTTGGACGTAGTGGTATGTTGCTGTAATAATGGTCATAGTTAGAACTACATATATAAAGTGTCCCAAAATTCAACGATAAGCGGGCACCAGAGAAAGACCTGCTCACGATTACTCGAGAAAAAAAAGCAAAAAAATATCTCTACATTTTTTGAAATAATAAAAAAAAATATTCGAAAATCGACACCCCTAGTGGTATTTTAACTACTATGACCACAATTTTTCAAATATTTCTGTTTTTTTTTTGTGAAAATCTAAGAAGTCCGTTGACGTTTCTCATTTTACATGCCGCGATAAATTTCTACGTAACAAATTGAAAATTAATTCTCAATTATTAATTTTATAATTATGACAACGAGTATCATTCGTTTTTATAGCTGTCAAATCCGAGTTCTTATATTGTCACGACTATAGCACAGATAATATAATACTAGCAAGAAACCGTGCCGACGTACTGTACTGATTATTTTTTGTACATCGATCGCGTTCGGTTCCGTTCCACGGATATAGATGGTGATTTATCTATCGCCGTGGAACAGACCCGAACGCGATTGATTTACATAAAATAATCAGATGAAAAACGCTAGTTACGCCAGCACGGTTTCATTGTATGGGATGAGGTATCTGTATGCTAGTATTATATTATCTGTGACTTTAGAAATATTTTCAAAAAAATAGAATATTTATTTAAATATTCGCTTTTTCTAGGTGGATATATATTTCATGAAAAAGAACTCACCTGGTATCTTCTAACTGCGGCTCATTCAGAGCATCAACGATCTCAAGCAGTGTATGCAGCTGTCTCGGTGAAATAAATACAATGAATGAACCAAACAACATATTAACTTCAATCTTAGGCCCCTCTATTTGATCGGCATGTTTCAAATTGAGCGACAACTCCTGCTGGCCCGTTAATTTGGCAAATAATATGGGATCAGGATGGTTCAACTTCTCATCGGGAGTCATTTCTCGAGATTCCGTACGGCTTTTATCTTCAGCTATAGTTTCCTTAATTGGCTCCGTTTCTATAGTCGAGATCACACTTCTCGTCTCATAAAAAACATCAGATAATGTACTCTGGAAGTTCATGTCCGGTGTATCAACTAGGCTATCTGTTTTGTCTGCTTGCGAGGAAACGGACTTCTCCATGATCAGACTCCTGGCCATGGTGCGCAGTTTCGACGGGAACTCGTCAGTGTACATGGTGACTCCATCAAATTTTAGCTTTTTGTTGGTGTATGTGGCGACAATGTAAGTTTTGGGTTTATCAGGGTCGGTCACGTTTGGTGTTGGCTCCACACCGGCCTCGTCGAAGTAGTCGACACTAAAATTGTTAATTATTTATTTAATACATATTTAAAGCTTCCTTCGAAGACATGTGACATCCACCAACTCGCACTGGGCCCGCGTGGTGGATTACGGCCCATTCCCTCTCACAGAGTGGAGGCCTGTGTCCCAGCAGTGGGAACATTAAAATGCTGGTGATTATGATGATCCTTTACTAGATATCCAATGCGATAGTATAGTAGAAATTACAAAAATGGGGATGTGAACGCAAAGCTGAGCGCAGATGTCGCTCGCGGCGCAATGGGTGCTGTCAAATCATTTTTGCTTTGTTTATTACGTATTTTTGTTATTATTTTTGTTTTTAAACCGGTCTACCATCGTATTGTCTTAGGAAGCTTACGGAATTGAAAGACGAACTAAAGAAATGAGGAGCAAGGATAACTGGAAAGAAAACAGATCTTATTGAGAGGCAGATTTTTATATAATAAAATATTTATTCGGTGATATGTTCTAGATTTGGCTATTTTTTTAGTTGTACGAGTTATGCCTTACTTGAACAAAGATGTAAACAAGAAGAAAATTATGCTGTGCAGTCAGTGGATACATATTCTCAAACTAGCTGACCAAAGCTATAAATATCCTCCGACTGCACAGCATGTTTTTCTTCTTGTTTACATCTTTGCAGTCGGGTTTTTTGATTTTATTAACTTTTTTTTTACAGCTTTTTAGTTATGTTTTTTTTTTTTTTTCGAATGACTTTTAAACATATAAGTTGTATATATTTTTATAATAATAAACTCTAAAAACCCTTCATTTTGATACCCCACTAGATGGGTTACGAAGAAAAAAAAAATTGCAACCACTACAATATGGCGCCCAAAATCCGCCATGTTTCTTTTTTTTTAACGGCACTAACACTGGGCGGCCAAGACCTACCTAACGATATCTTAATTATAAAAATCCATCAATTGGTTTGAAAGATACGAGGTAATAATAGTAGTTTATGCAATGGTCATATAATAGGGGTTATTAAAACACGAGCGTGGGTTTATCACATGAGGCGAAGCCGAATGTGATAATAATAACACGCGAGTGTTTTAATACCTAATTATATACCGTTGCATACACTATTTTATCTTCACTCATACAGTTGAAATAAAATAAAAGTGGAAAAGGAAAAAAAATATGCAGTATGGCGGGCAATTTAGATTCTCATTGCACCACGACTGTCAATGTGAATGAGCCCATAAGCGCCAATAAATTAAAAAGTAAAAGTGTGCTATAAAAATTAAAAAGTTATTTTATGATGCAGTTGTTTGAAAATCGAAGGAACATGTTGAACTGTAATGGTTTTTTTTTAAATTTTACCTATCCACGAATATAAAGTACGTGTTTATGCAATATTTTTGAATTCATATTTGGAACATTACGTTGTGAGTGTAAATAAAGAATATTACATACATACATACAAGATACGCGCGAAAAACATAAGCCTTGCCTTGCAGCCGGGTAAAAAGTAAAAATAAAGGCAATTTAAAAAAAGAAAATCATTTAGTGGAATAAATACAAGTCAACCAATACACAATATCGTTAGAACCTTTGTGCTTTACTTATCTGTATTTATTCTTCTCTCTACCGAGTGGTTTTGTATGTAAATAAATTGAAATAAATAAAACCATAGCAAGGGATACCGGTAGTAAAGATAGAGAGTAGGGATCAGTGACATTTAAGACGCTATATACGCCAAAATGTTAACGCAGTACTGGCTGTACGCCCGCTCGATGCCAAAATATCAATATTGAACCTCCTTTTGAACAGCATTGTTTGCAAAATATTATTTGATTTACATATACTATGTTAGTTTTGAAGAAATTCCAGCCATAAATTGTTCTGTGTAAAAGTATTTTTAAACATCCAAGTCGTTTTGGAGGAGTTTCCAAAAGTTGCGAAAAAAATATCGTGTTGTTAATTATTTTTTAAAGCAAAACTATTAGTTACACGTTAAAAACGTGTTCAAAATTATGTACATGAATCTGAAATAATAAATTTATATTTTTTTCAAACCTTTTAACCTAGCCGTTAAGGAATACGTTTTAGAAAGTTACGAGGTTTTTACGGCACTAAAGGGTATGTAGGCCCTTAAGAATCGAACGTCTTCAAAAAAAGCGTAGGTAAGTTAGAAGTAATGAAACATTTTCTCCATTGTTATTGTGCGAAATTTTAAAGTCTGTTGTCATTGCCAAATTAGCATCAGTCCGTTTCAATGACTGACGTTAGAATTAATTAAGATCTTTATGCTTTTGAAATAAGGATTAAAAAATAAACATTTTCTTATTTTACATACCTACAGTAATGAATTATTTATTACTCTATAAATGTTGCAAACAGCCTTGAAAGTCCGTTACAATTAGGATTGGAATTACAAGAACAAGATCGGAATCTTGAGATACGAATAACAGTTCATAATCAGCTGTGTTTGTTTAAAAAAATTCCCTATTTTTACCCGACTGCCGAAGGAGGGTAATGTGTTTATCAGTCGATGTATGTATGTTTGTTCCTATGTGGCGTTCTAGAGACCAAACGCGTTGGCCGATTTTGATGATTCTTACGTCAATCGATTCGTCTTAACCTTGCGAGTGTCACTGGCTACATTAAAATTGGAAAATAGAAAAATGGCGGATTTTGGGCGCCATATTGTAGGGCCAATATTTTTTTTCTTTCGAATCCTTCGTGTGGGGTATCAAAATAAAGGGTTTTAAGAGGTGATTTCAAAAATATATAACACTTCTAGTTCTAAAAAAAAAACTTAAAAGTTATAAATAAAAAATATATTTAAAAATAACAAAAAACCCGATTGCTTAAAAAGCCAACTTAAAAGACGTAAGCCGGAAGAAAATCATGCTGTGCAGTCGGAGGATACATCTGGTTTTATTCAGCCAGCTCGCGCATTTGTATCATCCGACTGCACAGCATGATTTTCTTCTTGTTTACTTCTTTTTAGTTCGCTTTTTAAGCAGTCGGGATTTTTGTTATTAAAAAAAAATACCCAAACAATATAAATCGGAAGTATTATTATTATTAATATATTCGTAGTTTCAGTTCAAGAGACAAAACAATGACATGACCGATAAAATCAAGGCCATTGATTCGTCGCGTTAAGATTATTCTAATCAGACGCCCGAAGAGAGGTCAAATATATTGACAAGGAAGTACTACTTTGTATACAAGCGAGACCGAGTCGTTTACATTGGGCGTTTTTAAACTATGCTGTTCGTGACGTCACTCATCTTGGAGTAGGTTTGTAGGCCTACTATTTTATGTTTTGTGGTAGGTCTTTATTCGACCAGAATAATTAGCCAATGAACCCGCACTGGTCGATCATCAAGGTTAAGCAACGGTTGACAAGGTCGGTCAGTGGATGGGTGACCATTTCAACATACCGAGATTCCTCCGCGCCTCGGAAAGCACGTTAAGCCGTTGGTCCCGGCTGTCATTTGAAGATCTTTGACAGTCGTTACGAGTAGTCCGAAGCTTGAGATCTGACACCAGTCTAGCCAAGGGGTATCGTGTTAACAAGTTACTGGGTTGTGGAGGTCAGATCGGCAGTCGCTCCATGTAAAACACTGGTACTCAGCTGAATCCGGTTAGACTGGAAGCCGACCCCAATACAGTTGGGAAAAGGCTAGGCAGATTGATTGATTGAACCATCATGGCAATTTCTTCAAGTATATTCGGTATGAGTGCAGTACTGAAGAGTGTGGGGTCTAATGCAGTAGCAGGGGGGAGGGTTCCCGCATTGTCGAGGTGGGGGGGCTCAGTAGCCGTGGCTTGGTCACCCACGGTGAAGCAAAGAGGAACCCGAGGAGAGGCCACTCGTCAGGTCTTTTTCCGATGCCGACGACGTAGCGGCCAACAAGAAGGTTGCGGTGCCGCCTGGGCGACATCGCGTCCTAGGTCCTATACGAAATCGCGGCTGGGGGTTGGAGGCCGCGGCGGGAGAGGAGTGCCGGTATTGCGGTGCGCCGCTCTCCCTAACTTTCGCGGCCTGTACGGGATCGCCACCATCTGATAGCGGACGAGGTAGGACCGCAGTGGAGGAGGAGTGTCGGTATAGCATTGGCCGCTCTCCCTATCCCCTGCGTCCGAAAAATGGTAGGTGGCGGGGCTATTGACCTTGACCCATCACAATGGGTCCTAGGGTGCCATACACGGGGTTGTGCGCCCCATGTGCTGGTTAGGTCCCTGGGGTGGTCACGGCGGGTTCGCGGTGAGTGCTAACGCGTGCCCGTGTTCCCGCCATAAGCGGCACAGCAGGACACCGTGGAGTTTTAGTAGATTAGAGTCCCACATAACTGCACTATCTCCCCGTGGTAGTGCAGACTGCAATTCTCAGCACAAAAAAAAGGTGGGGACGGTTTCGCAAACATATGTCCATGTTTTAGGAATAAAAAAATACTATCATTTAAATCTGACTATTTTGATAGGTAGATAATAATTAAAGAAGTCAATCAATCTGCCTAGCCTTTTCCAAACTATATTGGGATCCCAACAGATTCGGCTGAGTAACAGTGTTTTTACCCGACTGCCGAAGGAGGGTAATGTGTTTATCAGTGTATGTATGTATGTTTGTTCCTATATGGCGTTCCAGAGACCAAACGCGTTGGCCGATTTTGATGATTCATACGTCAATCGATTCGTCTTAACCCTGCGAGTGTCACAGGCTACATTAAAATTGGACAATAGAAAAATGGCGGATTTTGGGTGATTTATTGTGGGTGCCCAATTTTTTTTTCTTCCAAACCCATCGTGTGGGGTATCAAAATAAGACGCGATTTCAAAAATATATAACACTTATATGTTTAAATGTATCTATTAAAAAAACTAACTAAAAAAGTTATAAATAAAAAAAACTTAATTCAAAAAATCAAAAAACCCGACTGCATCAAAAGCGAACTAAAAAGTCGTAAACAAGGAAAAAATCATGCTGTGCAGGCGGAGGATACACCAGATTTTGGTCAGCCAGCCCGCGAATATGTATCCTCCGACTGCAGTCGGGTTTTTTGATTTTTTGAATTAAGTTTTTTTTTACATGGAGCGACTGCCTATCTGACTTCCACAACCCAGTAACTGGGTAACACGGTACCCCTTGGCAAGACTGGTGTCAGATCTCAAGCTTCTGACTACCCGTAACGACTGTCAAAGATCTTCAAATGACAGCCGGGACCAACGGCTTAACGTGCATTCCGAGGCACGGAGGAAACTCGGTATGTTGAAATGGTCACCCATCCACTGACCGACCTCATCAAGTGTTGCTTAACCTTGATGATCGACCAGTGCGGCTGTTATTATTTAGCCACGAGCTCCTCGGTAATTATTAAAAAAGTAACTTAAAGAAGGGCTAATCTTATTAATAAGAATATTAATAATTATCATCATACTTTTACTGCTGGGACACAGGCCTCCTCTCTGTGTGAGAGGTATTAATGGGCCTTAATCTACCACACGAACCCAGTGCGGGTTGGTGGATGTCACAAGTCTTAGAATTTTTGTTTCTAGGACATGCCAGTTTCTTCACGATGTTTTCCTTCACCGTTTTAAGAGCAGTGGTGATGAAATAATTTACACAAAGTAAAGTGGCGGGTTCGAACTCACGACCTACAACTTGTAAGTCGCGGTCGCTACCACTGGTCCACCACTGCTCTCTCTTGGTAATTATACTTACTTTTTTATATGAATCTCTAGTGCGATGCCTCGGTCGCCGTTTTTGGGTACGTGTTCTAAACGTATTTTCGTGTTTTCAAACTTCACTTTTACACGGCTTAAGACTGAAATAAAATAAAACAATGTACACAAAAGATATCTGTTTAATATTTGATTAAGGGCCAATTTCACCAAAAACTAATCGCGACTTGTTCAACTAAACTCAGCTTATGCAAATACAGCGTTCTGATTGGTTGAGACCGCTGAGAGACGATCAATCAGAAAGCTGTAGTTGAACTAATCGCGTTTAGTTTAATTGGTGAAATCGGCCCTTATTTGTTTGCTTATTTGAAAAGTACGAGAGTTCTTATAAAGTTGTGTAAAATTTATTATTTGTATCGAACAAACAATTAATTAAGCATTAAGTGTATTCCAGTACCGAGAAAGAAGAAAACGAGCGTTTAGAGTTGACAACAATTTTGTTTGTGGCTATAATACAAAACGTATTTATGCATGCAGGTCTATCCACAAATATCAGAGCCGTGCCTCGTCAGGAGCTCAAAGGAATATCGGTGTGTACATTTTATATGAACTAGTTCACACACGTCATAGTCATCAACACGGGGCCAGTGACGAATGTTGCCTGGGCCCGGCCCTGTCACGTCCCGGGCACGGCCCTGATATGTGTGGATAGACCTTAAATCTGTTTTAAAAAAGCGGGTCCCTATTACTAAGACACCGCGGTCCGTCTGTCCAGACAGACACCAGTCTGTCTCTCATGAACCGTGATAGCTAGACAGTTGATTTTCACAGATGATGTATTTCTGTTGCAGCTATAACAACAAATACTAAAACCAGAATAAAATAAATATTTAAGTGAGGCTCCCATACAACCAACGTGTTTTTTTTTACTTTCGTTTTGCGATAATGGTACGGAACCATTCGTGCGCGAATCCGACTCGCACTTGGCCGGTTTTTTTTAATGTGAAAATGCCGTGCAACCCGAAATTCGTACAGCAATAATGTTATTTACAGAATTATGTTTTGTCGATATAAAAGTAAAAGCAAATTGTCTAAACTCCATTTGAAATAACATACGATTCGTTTCCAAATCTTTTTACAGTCCGTTCAGCCGATTTTGAGTTCTATCCCGTAAACATAAGGATGACATAAAAAGCATTTAAACCTGTTACCAAAACCAACTGCTAACTACAGCTACCGTTTGTCGTATTACCAACGCAATAGAAGTCAAAATCGGTTGAACGGGCTGTAAATTGGACTAATTTAAACGTCTAATGTTACCGCAAATGGAATGCTAAATAAGCTTATTTTGACGAACCTAATAAGTTTTTAAACTGTCATGGCCACAAACACTAACATTTTGAAACGGGATATTTGCCATGTTTACTGTTTGAATCGAGTTGTGAGTGACAGTGGTAGCGGTACTGAGTGCAAAAAACGAACAAGAAAGAGGGTAGACCGATTTGTCTCCTCATAAATAAAATAAATAAAAATCGTTTATTTTCAGGCATGACACCCATAAATTTACAACTACAAAATTACTAAAATCCTAAAATGAGACAAGATTTTACACATTTAAAAATAATCATAAAATAAAAATTATCCAATTTAGGTAACCAAAAACAATTACATTTTAAAATAATCAAACACACATTTAAAAACATTCATAAAATTATATGAATTCTGTAATAATCAAACAAATAACATAATTAAAATAATTAAATTTTAATCAGATAATACACTCAGATCAAATATAATACAAC
This sequence comes from Orthosia gothica, assembly GCA_949775005.1. Lineage (NCBI taxonomy): Eukaryota > Metazoa > Arthropoda > Insecta > Lepidoptera > Noctuidae > Orthosia > Orthosia gothica. The sequence goes on along the minus strand of OX459053.1, from coordinate 20,048,650 downwards.
ACATATGTAACATGGTTACATGGTCGTTATATATACCGGCAGTTCAAAGAGACCATGTTAATTTTCAATACTATAAAGTACAGGACGCTTATTTTGATCTGTACTAACGCGTCTTTCTTTATACCTTCTGTACAGCACACCACGAGGCCAGAACTTTGCGTCTAGGAAGATGGATTCCTGTTCTTGTTCTATTGTAATTTTGAATGAAGAAAAAGCCGTATCTTTAAATTGAGATAGCTTTTCAACCTTCACAGCCGTGTGACCGCCGTCCGCTATAAATTCGCAAATATCTTTTTCTGAGGTGTGGGTATCAAATCGTGACGCGTATATGTAGGATAACTTAGGCACTATTTTTATTTTGCATAAACACCCACCCGCAAGAACTTCAGTTTATCCGTGATCATGGTGCTTGCAACAGCACCGAAATATCGGAAACTCGCAACAAACAGTAAACATGATAAATATCACGTTTCACGAGTAAAATTTCAAAACCCCCGACACATTTATCTTGCGAAAACAACCCGATTCAATCAGTAAAACGCCCATAACTTTTGAACGGCTGAACCGATTTTATTCAAACATAGCTAAGAACACTCTCGACAAAATCACCTTTCAAACAAAAAAACTAAATTAAAATCGGTTCATCCGTTTAGGCGCTATGATGCCACAGACAGACACACAGATACACCGATACACAGCAACACATGTGAAACTTATAACACCCCTCTTCTGCCGGCGGTGGTTAAAAATGTTAATGTTAGTTATATTGGTGTACCCGATTTTGTTTGTCGTGTGCCAACTCTAGCACGCGTGCCGTAGGTTCACCATCCCTGCAGTAGACCAATAGGGGCAGTTTAAAATATTGCTTAATCATGCTGTTTTATATGCAGACACTTGTGCAAACACAAAAAAAAAACTGGCCAAGTGCGAGTCGGACTCGCGCACGAAGGGTTCCGTACCATTATCGCAAAAAAAACGGCACAAAAAACACGTTTGTTGTATGGGAACCCCACTTGAATATTTATTTTATTCTGTTTTTAGTATTTGTTGTTATAGCGGCAACAGAAATACATCATCTGTGTAAATTTCAACTGTCTAGCTATCCCGGTTCATGAGATACAGCCCGGTGACAGACAGACAGACCGCGGAGTCTTAGTAATAGGGCCCCGTTTTTACCCTTTGGGTACGGAACCCTAAAAAATTGCATATGGGTACATACACACAGAACATCCGTATTTACAGGATCGTTTATAACGGATCCATCGCTAGTAGAGGTGAAATTTACACCACATTTACAGTACCGTTTAAACGGATCCTTCGTTACTAGGGGGTAATATTCACACCACATTTAGTCAGTGTACACCAACATTCAAACAAAACGGATCAGTATTTTATTACTGTTGTGTGTGTGAACGTATACGTACGATAAAGCAGACCTGAGGCCTTAGTGCGAGTTTTTACTCACGCTCAATCGCGTTAACGTAAACATCAATTTGTATTGAAATTGGATAAGCGCCGCCTGGTGACGTTAAAGAGAAACCTCCTTTTTAGGGTTCCGTACCCAAAGGATAAAAACGGGACCCTATTACTAAGACTCCGCGGTCCGTCTGTCTGTCGTCACCAAGCTGTACCTGATGAACTGTGATAGCTAGACAGTTGAAATTTTCACAGATGATGTTTTTCTGTGGCCGCTATAACAACAAATACTAAAGACAGAATAAAATAAATATTTAAGTAGGGCTCCCATACAATTAACGTGATTTTGTTGCCGTTTTTTGCGATAATGGTACGGAACCCTACGTGCGCGAGTCCGACTCGCACTTGGTCGGTTTTTTGTATACATTTTGACATAAGAGATCGTTTACGTTATCACGAGTGAGCGTGAGTAAAAACTCGCACTATGGCCTCTGTAAAACGGACTGCTGTATATTTTGTCGGAACAGTATTTTTTATTGGATCTGGAATACTGTCATGTGTGTGAACTGGCTCACACAACTACATATGTCAGCGCCGAATAAATACGTATCGATAAAGCGGACCTGTAAAACGGACCTCTGTGTGAACGAACACTTACTTGAGTCAATGGCATGGGCGAACATTTCAATGCCCTCTACGGCATGGGACTCCTGTGGACCATCCTCTTCCCTCAGACAATCCGCAGCCAGTTGCATAGATGAAGACATGGATGACCACATCGACTCCAGCATAGATGACACTGTTAGTAGCAAATAATAAGTTAAGAAACATACAAACTTAATATCAGTAACGGCCGCCCGTGTGGAATTTTTTCATCCCAAGGCAGCGACCACACAGCCCCTAAACGCCTAATAACAGGCGAGCGATGTCTGTCAAAACATATGACTAAATTATCATATGCTGGTAATACAGGTCGCCATTCGACAATTTCGAATTAGTAGCGACCACTTCTGTGAGCCGTAAACACTTCTTCATCAGTACATAAAGGCCTGTTTTACAAGTGGCTATGTGGTCAATGTTCCAAGGGAACACACTATACGGTAAAAACTATACTATGTCCTTCCCAGGGTCTCAAACTATCTCCATAACAAATTTTATCGAAAGCCTGAAAGGTAATAATCAAACAGAGTTTCGCATTATACAGTAAGAGTATGGATGTGTTATTCTGATGTATAAGCGATATTATTAATAAAAAGATTCAGCAAAATCCATTCAGTTGTTTTTTCGTGAAAGAGTAACAAACTTCCACCATACATTTATTCTTGTGTCTCCTTTGGGTTCACAAATATAATAATTTTTCTTTCTTTCATCAAAACAATTTTTTGTTTTTACCCGACTGCCGTAGGAGGGTAATGTGTTTATCAGTCTATGCATGTATGTTTGTTCCTATATGGCGTCCCAAAGACCAAACGCTTTGACCGATTTTGATGATTCGTATGTCAATCAATTTGTCTTAACCCTGCGAGTGTCACTGGCTACATGAAAATTGATAAATAGAAAAATGGTGACTTTTGGGCACCATATTGTGGGTGCCCAATTATTATTTTTTCCAATCCCGTCGTGTGGGTATCAAAATAAAGGGTTTTAAGAGGCGATTTCAAAAATATAACTAATTCGAAAAAAAAAATTACTAGAAAGTGTCAAATAAAAAAAAATATTAATAAAATCAAAAAATCGAACTAAAAAGACGTAAACAAGATAAAAAACATGCTGTGCAGTCGGAGGATACATATTCGCGAGCTGGCTGACCAAAACCAGATGTATCCTCCGACTGCACAGCATGATTTTTTATCTTGTTTACATCTTTTTAGTTCGCTTTTTAAGCAGTCGGGTTTTTTATTTTATGAATTATTATTTTTTATTGTAATAGCGGTAGGACTGTATCTGCTTTTGGTGTCTCTTAACTATAATAATACCATTCAGACAACGTTTTTGATACTCATTATTATTTATATATGTAATATGGGATTCATAATGCACAATAAAATTGTAACTTTCAATAAACTTATTATTATCTGGTTTTTGTTAATTAAAAGACAATACCAGGACAAACGGTTTCCTTTTAACTTTTCTGTTACTGGCGCCACTTTCAAACTACCTCTAATATACTCATTTCTCACTTTATCCATTCTCGTCACTCCGCACATCCATCTCAACATTCTCATTTCTGCTACATGCAATCTCTTTTCATCCATCTTTTTCACAGCCCAACATTCTGATCCATACAGTACGACAGGTCTAATCACGGACTTGTAAATTTTCCCCTTTAACTTGAGGGGCATCCGTGGGTCACAAGTTATTCCAGTGACCTGTCGCCATTTCATCCATCCCGAGTTGATCCTGTGCGTTACGTCTCGGTCTACCAGTTTTAATAATTCTAATTACAAGATTCGGTAATAGAATGTTAGGTATTTACACATTCTATATGTAACATCCTTTACATAAGCTAATGTAGACTATTGTTCTAATGACTTTGAGCACTAAGTGATTAATTCAAGCCTGTTATTTGCTAACAATACTGTTTCTATGTAATAGTGGAAGGTTGTTTTACAAATAGATTTGATAACATACATACATAAACTCACGCCTTTTTCCCATGGGCGTAGGCAGAAATTACAGAACGACACCTGCTACGATCCTTACATACTTCTTTTGCTTCACCCACATTCATACATCTAGTCATACACACACGCCGGTTATGAGTACTGCGCACCTGGCCTTTCTGGAAATCATCACCTATAAGGTCTATGTATGTCTTTCTAGGGCGTCACCTCCCGGCGTTTCCACTCACATCTGCCTTGTAAATACCTTTCGTTAGTCGCCTTTCATTCATCCTCTCAACACGGCCTAATCATCTTAACATACTCTTTTCAATTTTAGTTACTACATCTTCATTTAAAACACAACATTGTCTTATTACCTCATTCCTCAATCTATAATTTAAAGTTACACCACACATACTCCGCAAGGAGCGCATTTCTACTGCATTAATCCTACTTTCTTGTCTTTTTTGCCATACCTAACCTTCACTTCCATACATAAGTGTAGGCACCAGCACGCTATTTTGAACGGCGAGTAGAGCTTATCCTTAAATATATTGTCGGAATATGAAGGACTCTTCAACGTGAAACATAATATCTAATTTCCCTACGCTAACACATAGTTCCATAGATAAGCAATTTATATGAAAACATTTTAAATAGACACCTACGTTGCTAATGGTTTGTTTTAATTAGTAATATATAGTTGAAGATATCGCTGTCATTGATAAGACTGCCATTGTATCCACATAATTAAGAAACTTGTATAATAGTCACAGCGGATCTTTGCGTCTCTGAAGTTGGCTCTGCCAACCATTGCGCAAGAAACAGTTTGTCCTTGAGTATACTGCAAAGAGTAAGCGAGATAGGACGATGCGACAAACGTGAGCGAGTGAAAGAGGCAGTTATACAATGCTATCTTAACTAACAGAGTCTTGCAGCCAACTTCAGAGACACAAAGATCCGTTGTAAGTATTATAAAAGAGTTGTGTTGTTTTGTGGTACAAAAAAAACATTTCTATGTATCTTTGTGTTAGTAACAATTATGCATAAATGTGGTGACAGGTACACCTAGAAAAGACACCAACTCTGCAAACTTGCTTGACTGCGATATGTGTCCCTAATGTAATTAAATTTATACATTAGGATAAGATAGATCGACCCCTTTTACGCACTTAAGACTCGCATTTGGTCCATTGTACGTGCAGGCCTCCTCTCTGTGAGAGGGAATGGGCCGTAATCCAACTCACGGGCCCAGTGACGCAAGCAAGCAAGACATGCCAGTTTACTCACAATTTTTGCCTTCACTGTTTTGAGAGCAGTGGTTACCACTGGGCCACCACTGCTCTCATTTCAATTAATACATACATACATACATACATAAACTCACGCCTTTTTCCCATGAGGGTAGGCAGAAACTACAGAACGCCACCTGCTACGATCCTTACATACTTCTTTTGCTTCACACACATTCATACATCTAGTCATACACACCCGCCGGTTATGGGTACTGCGCACTTGGCCTTTCTGAAGAACATCACCTATAAGGTCTATGTATGTCTTTCTAGGGCGTCCCCTCCCGGCGTTTCCATTCACGTCTGCCTTGTAAATACCTTTCGTTAGTCGACTTTCATTCATCCTCTCAACATGGCCAAACCATCTTAACATACCCTTTTCAATTTTAGTCACTACATCTTCTTTTAAACCACA